>JAHFWF010000022.1:0-392796 GCA_022545495.1 Chrysanthemum lavandulifolium
CTCCCGTAGCTTCGGTGAAACCACAATCAATACCGACCACAAGTGATCCTCACTACTGCACCTAGCAGTATGACACCACCGTTTTCCTCTCAGTGCAAAACCATGGCAATCAAAACCATGGCAATCAAAATCGCTTTGTTCAATCAAGGACAAAATTTCAATAACTCTCCAAATTT
The DNA here is from genome assembly GCA_022545495.1 of Chrysanthemum lavandulifolium. Classification (NCBI taxonomy): domain Eukaryota; kingdom Viridiplantae; phylum Streptophyta; class Magnoliopsida; order Asterales; family Asteraceae; genus Chrysanthemum; species Chrysanthemum lavandulifolium. The sequence continues at coordinate 177 of JAHFWF010000022.1, forward strand.
CAATCAAACCGAACAATTTCAACCAACCATATCAAGCTCCTAATCATCAAAGTTATCAACCACCTCCTCAAGCTCCCATGCCAAATGACTTCATGAAAATGACCGAGTCAAACATGCTCTATGCAAACTCGGATCAATAACATGAGAGTTGAGCTTAAAAGGAAATTGATACCACAATGTCTCTGGCAGACAAATGAGTTAAAGAATATGATGAGCGCTTCATGAACATGAACATGAACAAAGCTTCACCATCTTCCTGGAGGACCTGTGCAATACTATTCCCAATCCAAATGCCGAGTTGAAAGTCGCCACCACTGTGAGTGGTAAGACGACAATGGACCTTCGACTCCTATGCCCCTCCTCCCGTGGCATTTAGTCAAGTTACCAAGGAGACAACGGACAAGGTGCATTATTCAAGCCCAATGGCATCAAGACACGTCCCACCTTCTGTAGTCCAAGTTTAAGTCCGAACCCGATGTTCAAGAAAAATCTTGAGCCGAAATCACTTCCATCCCGGCTCAAAAGTCTAGTCGCCTTCCTTACCCATCAAGAATGAATGATGAGAAGCTCAAAGACAAAAATAAAGAGCAAATGGAAAAATTTTTCCAAATCTTCAATGAGCTTCACTTTGATATAAGCTTCGCTGATGCTCTCGCTCTAATGCCTAAATTTGCATCCACGCTTAAAGGCTTACTCACCAACAAAGACAAGCTATCGAGATGGCTAAACTCCTCTCAATGAGCAATGCTCAAGAACCATTCTTAATAAGCTTCCGAAAAGCTTGAAGACCCCGCCGCCTAATCCCGTGATTTCTTGGGGATGTTTCAATGTTCGCCTTGCCGATCTTGGCGCTAGCATTAACCTCATGCCTCTCTCGGTGGAAGAAACTGCTCTTCCGAACTTTCATCCACTCGTATGACACTCGAGCTAGCGGATCGCATCTGCAACTCGTCCACTGGGATAGCCGAGGATGTCGTGATGAAAGTGGGAAAGTTTCACTTTCATGCCGACTTTGTTGTAGTAGACTCGATGCGCATCCTAGAGTTCCCTCATCTTGGGAGAGCTTAAGAACGAGTCGTGCTCTCGATCGATGTGTTTGTCAAGAGTCGACCATACGGGTTGACAACGAAGAGCTCACATTGAATATCAACCGAACTCTAAACCTCTCAGACAAACAGAGTGTTGCCACAATTGATCAAAATCCGAAGAATCAATGCAACACTCTCAAATTTCGTGGTTAAGAGTGTTCACCAAAACGTCCGAGCTCAAAGCTTTAAAATTACCCCGGTTCAAACAAATGGTTTGAAAGTCGCACTGCAGGAAGTCAAGAGTGTTCTTGATGATGATGACGATGATCTAGAATCGGAGACTTCACCCAAGTGGTGGAAACTGCTAGCTCTAAGAGCACACCACTTGTCCCACCTCCGAATCGCTTTGTCGATCGAGATTGTTAAGTCCGTGGATGAAACCACACTCTTCGGGCCATCCGAGTTGGATGATGATGTTTGTGATCCAATGGAGACATTCTTCCCATTGATGAATTGCTCAAGAATCCATCATCTTCTAGTCCTATTCCCACTCTTCCATCCCTTCTCTCTCACTCCCCGCCGAGGAAGATGACAACTTTGAATGAAGTCGATGCATTTCTTAGTCATGAGTCAATTCCAACGGAATTGATAACACTTACCTTGATCCGAGGGAGACATCCTTTTCCGGAAAGTCTGCTGATTCAAGAACCATTTCCACCCTCCTCCCGGACATCTTCTTGACAATCACCATCTAAGCTTCAAGTTTAAGCTTAAAAATGTCAAACCGGTGATTTGCTTTCTCTCGCCGAGGAATGGACATGCATTCTCATGTACGCCTTTATTCCATTCTTCACTGATGGTGTGGTTGCTCTTTCCCTTTCTTTCGAACGAGGACACCATCTTTGACCCGGTATCATCCCTTCTAGTTTCTACCATTAACGAGATATCGCGGTTATATCTCGTCTGGTGGAACTTTCTCGATGTTCATATGTTTATTAACATTGTGAACGAAAGTCCGATCGAGATTGGTTTTCCACGTTACTTTCCCACGAACAAATCAATTCTCGGGGTCGAGTCAAGCTAGCGACTCGGGAATCAAAAACAAGAGCATGCCATATGGGTTCTCACCCATCTTCTTACCTCTTTTCTACCACCCTAAAGTGGGAAGTGCCCACATGTTTCAAAAAAAAAAAAAAAAAAAAAATCTTTTTCTAAATAATGGCCGTAGTATTTCCCTTTACGTTCTTTGTTTCGCATAATCACGGTACTTTGAATATTGAGGGCAATATTCATTTCTAAGTGCTGGGGAATTCTCACTAATTTTATCATATAATTATACCAATTCCCTGCTTTTGGCCAAAATTTTTTTTGGAGTAAGTGTTCTACACTTTCTCATTTGGTTATCATCCGCCATGTCTCAGAAGACTAAAGGATTGGCTAATCCAGAGCAAACGGCTCTTGGTAAAGATATCTCAAACCGCTTATAACGGCTTGCAATTTGCCCAAAATTGTATGGTATTCACCACCATATCCTAAAAAGTGAAGAGTTGGCTAGCCTGCAAGATTATGGTCATGGTAAAGGCAATGGAAAAACCATAATTGGTAATCGACTCACCAAAGATAATATTGATAATTTATCTAAGAGTTGGCTAGTCCGTAGGATACGACCGTAAAGACAAATCAAATCATTGAAAAGTGGTGGTTTGCTCAAAATCACATGGTTATTTGTACCATGGTTCTTACTGAATCGAAACATTTGGCTACTCCAAGTAATGGCTTTTGGTAAAGATATTAAAATCCATTATGTTTTTCAAAAGATTGCTAGGGACTAGCAATAGTTTAGTGTGGGGATGATGAGTGTAAATACTCATCATTTTGCACAATATAAACTGCAAAATCATCGAAAACACTGTAAACACATCAAATGATCAAAATATCACAAATCGGTGTTTTATGTGTTTTAAATGCAAAAATATCAAAATCGGATGAAAACATATCAAATTTGCAAAATTGCGCTTTAGTCCCCAAGTTTCAAAAGTTGTCAAAACATACCCTCGAGCACAAAATTTCAAAAGAAAAGTCATCAAAGGTCCTTTTGAATCATAACTTGTCAAATTTAGTCCTTTGGTGAAAATGTGAAAAGTTTGAGAAAATTACAAAATTGGTCCTTCAACTTTTAAAATTGCGTAATTGGTCCCTGGAAAATGTGAAAATGGCAACTTTGGTCCTTATACTATTAACACTTGTCAATTTCAGCCTTGCATCAACTTTGCAGATTTGGCGCTCTAGTCCCTTCGCCTGTGAAATTACAAGTTAGGCCTCGAGTATTAAACCCTTCATACACCTTCGGCCTTGTCAATTCTAATTTTGGACCCCCGCCACCCTTTGTGACCTCTGTCATTAACAAATTGGACCCCTCGGTATTTAATATCCCAACAAACCCTTGTTGACCCCACTTTCCTCTCTCTCACTCAAGTTACACCCAAAACACCATCATCAACTCCAGAACTTTCGCTAACACTCCACCTCCACTCCATCATCACCTATCCCCCCCTCCAAACACAAGAGGCCAAGAAAACATTAAATGCACTCTTGTACCTAACACTCAAGCCTTAGCGGTTAAAACCAAAATTGGCGCCAAATCCATTTAAACGGCCAAGATGTTCCAAAGCAATCCAATGGCCACTTTTTGTGCTGGGAACTATTCATAGAGGTGAGAGAAGGAGCTTTGGATGTATAAAAAGCCAAGGGATGCATCAAGGAAGGAGTTAGTTTTAGTTTTTCTAGCAATAAATGTCGTCTCATAATTTCTTAGTCTAAATTAGATTGATAGTTGTATTTTACAGTTTCATTGTACTCAAGTAAACCTTCTTAGTGTATCTCAACTTTATTTAAGCATAAATTGCAGTTCATGTTCAATTTCCATATTTCATATCCAATCGTTGAAATTTCCACTTGAAATCCTATGTCAACAATCTTAGTCATCGTGTTTAAGCTCGCAAGCTCATTCAAACTTGTTTAAGCTTTCCATAAGCTCACATTGCAATTTCACTTACTTTTGCACCTTGGTCAACAAAAGTCAACACGGGTGAAAATTGAAGCAGAATTGGAGATGGGTTGTTGCAGGCATGGAATGGGGTGAATTATAGCTTATTGGGTTGGAATTGATAGGATTAGTGGTCTTTGTTTCATAGTTTGCATGCCATTGTGGCTTGGACAAGTTGTAAGTAATTTTCAAGTTCTTGTGCACAATCTGTATTTGTAGTTTAAATCTTTTAAAATCTGTTCTAATAGCAGTAATTCAGTGATAATAAGTTAATTTGATCATAAAAAAGGTTGGTTCTGTGTTTGGATTTGTTTCAAGTGGCAAAATCAGGTTATATAGGGGTGTTTGGGTTTACTGTTCTATCTGTCATTATGGTTAATTCAGTAGTTAAGTTTTAGTGGTTCATGTTTAATAAGTGTATTTGAGCTCAATTGAGTCAAAGAATTGGTGCCTGCAACCACAAAAGTCAAAATTGCTCTTGATTCACTCTTAACTGCTTACTGTTGGAATCTTGGGGTTGCAGACCACTGTTTTGTGTCAAGAATCATTTAACATAGCTTGAATCAGTGTTATCATATCATATTACATCAATCTTAGTGACAATAATTGGATTCAAAGTTCACTTAAGTCAAAATCTTAAATATCTTCAAAAGTCAAAGTGCTAAAATCTGGTTTTAGGCTCAGATAGAAGGAATTTTCATGGCCTCATTTTTTAGTCATTTTTAGTGGAATTTGGTACTCTCAAAAGTTCAGCTGGTCTTTGTACTTATAAGCATTTTTGTAGAATTTTGTGATTTATTTAAAAGCTTCAAACAAGCTCTCCTTTTAGACCCAAAGTGCCCTGCACCACAGATCTGTTTATGAACTGAGTTTTCTCAGTTTTTTCTAGACTTGCACAGGTCTTATTAGAGCTTATAATTATCTGATTTTTGGAACAATTGATCTCACCCAGGTCCTTTACAAGTTCCAAGTCATAGTTTTTACATTGAGCTTATTTTGAAGCTTCTGCATAAGCTTAAAGTAGCACTCAGATCTGTTGTTTTAACTTGTAACTCATATCATCAAAACTGATCTAGCTTGCTAATCTGAAGTTATAATCTGTTGTTTTAAGTTGCATTAGATTGGTTTTAGCATAATAAAGCTTGGGTAAACAGTTGGTAGCTTATCTTGTTCATTTGGCTTATTGGATTGCTTAAAATAAGCACTTGTGCATCGATTCTCAATTTCTATACACAAGTGCCTGTTTTTCCATTTTCTTATATTCCTAGTATAATTTTAGACTTTTCCTGAAATTTTCAGATTTTTCCAAGTTGTTTAGCTATTTTCTTAATTTAAATTAGTTTTAATCATTTTAATTAGCTTTTAATATAAAAATTCGAAAAGGTTCAAAAAATAATTTTCCAATTTTCTTAGGTTTAGATAAATATAAAAAGTGAAAAAATTAATTTTCCAGATTTTTCATAGTTTATTTGGTAATTTTAGTAATTTAATTAGTTTTAATAGTTTAAAATTCATAAAAATAGAAAAATAATCAAAAAATACAAAATAGTTTTGAAAATTCTAGTTTGATATTTTAGACTTTTCCATTTCATAATTTTATTTTTCTAGCTTTGTTTCCTAATTTCTTGTATTTTAGGTAATTATTAAATATTTAAAAATAGTTTTAATTAATAATAATTAGATAATTAGTGATAAAATAATTTTCTTTTTCTAAAAGTTTCTTTTATCATTAGGTTTATAAAATATCATTTTCATATTTTTAGGGTTAATATTGTGTAAGTTTCACGTTTTTAATTTGTACGTCACGTAGATTTTAATTTCGCTTTATAAAACATAAAAACAAAACATCATTGTAAAATAGTGATAGCGTTTATTTAATAGATTTTATCTTTTAACTTTCCTTTAATTTGCATTTAAGCCGCTTTAATTTGTTAACTTTTTCCGTAGTCATAATCATAACCAAATCCTTTTCCGTTCAAACTCCTCGATCACTAAACGTTTGATAAATCATCGCATAGCTCATTTGGGACATAACGACCGGGAAACATTGTACTCCTCGGATCTTCATTGCATCCGTGCTTAAGTTGTTTTAAGTTTCTTGCTTGCGTGAGAAAACTTGACGGTTTTTGCGGATCAATAATATCCACAAAGAATCAGCGAAGACTCGAGCAAAGTAGGTTTCAAAGTCAACAAGAAGGTTGTTCTTTCCAATCTTCATCGGATAGCCATTTGGGAAGATATCGACAATGGTGAGAAAATTTGGTGCATCCACATTCATTCGAGCGTCCATGTCGTGATCGAAATAAATTTAGCCAAAAGAACCAACATATCGAAAGACATGATGTTAGTCAATGATGGTTTTATTGTTCGATTATTAAATGTGCTATGTCGATGATTATTCACGAGTCCAAAGTCACTTGTTTGTTCAATAGTCCAATAACGTCGTGATAAGTTTCGTGAGTTAGTTAACTTTAAGTTTTAAAGTTTATGTTATCACTTATTTTTTCACAACATATCCAATGATTAAGCTTATTAGTGACATTATTGGTTTCGTAACGTTATGATTTATTTATTTACAAGTTTGCACGCGTAACAATTCATGATTAAGGTTAAACAAGGCTTAGGCGTAGAAATGGTAGCTTATGCGTAAACAGGAGTTATACGCGTAAAGGAGCAAGCTTATGCGTAGGACCTTGTCTTACGCGTAAGAAATATTACGCGTAGGAAAAAGAAGACCTTATGCGTGAAGCTTACGCCAGGCGCAGATAAACCTGCTAAACAGTCAAGTCAAATAGACTTAAAAGCAGTTTAAACACAAATGCAATTAAGATCGAGGAATATAGGGATTCTCGGTCGTTAAGTCCCACGGAGGATGAATTGGTGTTTAAACAACTCCAGATGATAGAATGATCACTAAGGATAGTGATCAATAAGGTTTTTGATGGAAAATTACCTAAAGAAAAGATTTACAAATTACAGCGACTTAAATGCAAATTAAAAAGATTAAAAGATAAAATCTATTAAATAAACGCTATCACTATTTTTAAAGGCGATGAACGTTTAAAACCTAAAACTTAAAACTTACGTTTAAAATAAAATTACGTCTACGTACAAAATAAAAAGTGAGTTTTAAAGAAATAAAAGGCCTAAAAAGATAAAAATTATACTTTTGGAATCCTAATAATAAAAGAAAATTATTAGAAAAATAAAATTATTTTTACAACTATTTATTTAATTATTATTAATTAAAAACTATTTATTAAGTATTTAAAATGCACTAAAATACAAGAAAATACAAAATTAACCTAGAAAATGAAATTATAACTTGGAAAAATCTAAAATATGATAAAACTTATTTTAAAACTAAAAATATATTTTTAGACTTTATATGTATTTATTATTAATTTAAAACTATTTAAAACTAATTAAAATGCTAAAAATACTTTTAAACTAAGAAAATTATGGAAAAATACTTTTTACTACTTTTATATTTATCTTAACCTAAGAAAATTGAAAATCATTTTTTTTTACTTTTATAATTTATTTGTATTAAAAGCTATTTAAAATACCTAAAACTAATTTAAATTAAGAAAATAGCAAAACAACTTGGAAAAATCTGAAAATTTCAGGAAAAGTCTATTTTAATATGCTGAATCTATGAAAAATAGAAAAACATGAGCTTGTTTAGAGAAATAAGCTACTGCTATGTAAACTGCTTATTAATAAGCACTAGAAAAGCAAAATGATAACCAAAAGCTACCAACTTGATACGAAGCTATATTAAGCTAAAACAACTCAATTTCAACTAAAACAACAAACTTGAACCTCGATTACAAGTTTAACATGATTTGAGTTTTGAGCTTGAATAAGCAAAACAGAAATTGGTATGCTACTTTAAGCTGATGCACAGGTCACTCAATAAGCTAAAAGTGAAAAATAATGATTGGAACTTGTATAAGACCTGATTGACTATCTATAAACCAAAGATGATGGCCAGACAAGCTAACATGAGCTTTTGAGAAGCTTTTACAAAATCTGAGAATTCACTGAGTAAAACTCAGTGAATGCTGAGTTTTTGGTACAAAATGATAAGCTTATGCAGGCTAGGTAAACAAGCTAGAAAATGAAAATGTAAACTTGGGACCTCTAGAAGGCTTGATTGGCTTTCCAAAAAACCAAATTTCACAAGTTTTGACCAACAATTGAGCTCTCTACAAGCCTATGAAAAAGAGCAGTTAACACAAATTCCTTGGTGCAGGGCACTTTTTGAAAATGGCACTTGAAATAAGCTAAAAGTTAAGCTAGTAAACAAGCTATTGAGAAAATACAAAATACACTAGGTTAGAGATGAGCAGCTAGATTTTTATATTCCAAAAGCTCAAGTCATGAAACTCAATATTAAGTCCTATATAAGTTATTCTAAATTATCTAAACCGCTAATATCGAAAATTTGACTTTTATTGAAAACTAAACAGTTGACTTTTGTGAGTTTTGAATCAATGCTACTCACCGATTATGTTAAGTTAAGCTATAATAAGGATGTATAAAGCTAAAGTAACAAGTTATGAACTGCTAAGATGAGTTTCACACTTTAAATCTCAAGATTATAAGGTAAGATGAGATTACAAGTGATTTTGACTTTTCACAAATGAGAACTAGTTTTCTTTGGTTATCCGAGATATTTAGACCTAGTGAGACCGATAACAACCAAGAACACAAGATCTTGCACAACCTTTAATACTGATGAAATGAGTAAAACCAAACAACCTTTATAATGATGATTTTGAGTTTTTCAAAGAGTAACCAAGATTCGGACCATGAACATGATTTTAAAGTTGATATTATCACTTATTAAGACCGAATAAGCACTAAACCATATCACTAACAACATAATATTGAGAAATTACAACTATGCAAAATTAAGCGTGAAAATGAAATTTTAATAACTTCGATTTAGAATAACAAACTACTGGTTTTAAAGCTTAATTAGACTTAATTATAACTAATGATCATGGAAACACAAAGATTAGAGCTTATAACTGCTTTTACAGCTTAAATTCCAAAATGGATAAAAGGCTTACAAGTGGCTTCAATGCACAAGACTGAGATTTAGGGCCAAGTAACAACTCCTATAGCTTACCAATAAGCACTACACCCAAGACCATCCATTATATATCCTGCTCCATCCTTTTTGAACCTTGTAACATGATTTTTAATTTTTAGCTATTTATTTGATATTTTTATGAATTTTTGATTTTTTGCTAATAAACTGATTTAAAGAGTATCTAAAAGCTTGTATAAGCTTTATATGGAGCTTATATGAGTTTCTCAGTCCAAATTAACAACTTCTAACAACATTTCAACATATTGAAATTTTTGAATAATAAGAAAATGCAAAACTTGATATAAAGCTTGAAACCGAAATTGATTGCTTACAAAGTTTTATCTCAACTTAAAACATAAATTACAAAGCTTGAAGTTTTACAATATTGGAATTTTAAGATTAAGCTAAAACGACATTAACAAATAAAATTACTCTAGATATCTAAATCCACGCACAATCCTTGATATTTATTGACCTCGACTTCACTTGTCGACCTCTGAAGATATCCCACCACATCTTGACCCTTGAAATTAGCCAGATAATCATATTTGCCAAATGTCACTTTTGGCGCCATTTTTTCAAAGGGCAGGTTTTCTGAATTAATGGCTTTTGGATTGGTGTAGAGGTGGAAGGGAAGAGGTGGAAAGGTGTTTGGGGTGAGCTGGATTGAAAATCAAGTGGTAAATACCACTGGTTTTGATGAAACAGCTTTGGGAGAGACGGTCAACAGTGACCGCGGTTTTTTTTGAATTTAAAATATGGGCCGGGTCATGTTTCGGATTGATTGGGCTTATTAACAATAAAGGGTCCGTTTGGTTTAAGATAAACAACAAGGACCATATTTGCAATTTAGCCAAAGATGAAGGGCTGAACTTGAACCTTTTCCCAAGCTCTCATAAGGACTAAACACGCCAAGTGATAATAGAACAAGGACCATATTTGAAAATTTCCATTTTGAAAATCCAAGGGCCTTTTATGTTAATTTTCAAACCCAAGGACCAAAGTTGTAATTTTCTCCAAAGTTATTCATAAGGACCATTTTGCCATTTATAAATAGAACAAGGTTAAAACTTGATAATTTTCATTTTTAAATTAACCAAGGACTATTTTGACAATTTTCAAAGTTCAGGGACCAAAGTTGTCATTTGTGATTTTAAACTTTAAAGGGTTTATTTTGACAACTTTTGAATCTCAAGGACCTAAAATGATATTTTACAAGTTTTTGAATTACTGTGGACTGATTTTGACAATTTTTCAAACTTGGGGACTAAAGCGCCAATTATGCAAACTTGATACGTTTTCACCGATTTTGATGTTTTGCATTTAAAACATATAAAACACTTGTTTGTGATATTTTTATCATTTTGATGTGTTTCGAGTGTTTTCGGATGTTTTGGCATTCTAACAAGATAAAATGATGAGTATTTAGACACTCATCAATCCCCACACTAAGATATTGCTAGTCCCTAGCAATGATTTGAGAAAACATAATGGATTTTAAACTCTTTACCAAAAGCCATTACTCGGAGTAGCCAATTGTTTCAGTTCAAGTAAGAACCATGGTACACCGATAACCATGTGATTTTGAGCAAACCACCGACTTTCAACGGATTTGATTTGTCTTTACGAAGCCGTACTTTCTCGACTAGCCAACTCTTAGATAAATTATCAATATTATCTTTGGTGAGTCGATTACCAATTATGGATTTTCAATCGCCTTTACCACAAGCCATAAACTTGCGGGCTAGTCAACTTTTCACTAGTTTAAAGATATGGTGAGTTGAACACCATACAATTTTAGGCAAATTGCAAGCCATAAACGGATTTGAGATATCTTTACCAAGAGCCGTTTGCTCTCGGATTAGCCAATCCTTATGTGGGTTAGACATGGCGGATCGATTACCATTTCTTTGAGTAAGTGAAAACACTTACTCCAAAAAAAAAAAATTTTGGCCAAAAACGGGAATTGGGTGAAATAATTACATGAAATTCGTGAGAATTCCCCCACACTAAGAAATGAATATTGCCTCAATATTCAAAGTACAGCGGTTATGCGAAACAAAGAACATAAAAGGAAATACTACGCCATTATTTTATTTTTGATATATACACATTTTTTTTTTTTTTTTTTTTTTTTTTTTTTTTTTTTTTAGAAAGATTGAGATTATACAACAGTGTGGGTAGACTCCCCCACACTAGGGTGATAGAAAGGGGGTAAGAAAACAGAAACATGGGTGAAAACCCATATTGTGTGTGCTATTATTTTTGATTCCCGAGTCACTAGCTTGACTCGATCCCCGCATTCATTGGTTCATGGGGAATGTTTGTAGATCCGGGACAACCACAGGGGGAATGTCCTCTCCAAAGTAATGCTTTAATCGATGACCATTTACTTTAAAATTAGGACCATCAGGCTGAGATAACTCAATGGTGCCATAAGGATAAACCTTTGTGATAGTAAATGGACCGCATCGGTGGACTTAAGCTTTCCCAGAAAATCTTCAATCTAGAGTTGAAAAGAAGGACTCGATCACCAACGTTGAAAACGCGGTTCTTGATCTTGGAGTCATGAATCTTCTTTGTCTTTGCTTGTAGATCAAAGAGTTCTCATAAGCTTGATCACGAAGTTCAATTAGTTCATTCATTTGAACTTTTACGTGATCACCTACCGTCTCAGATATCGAAGTTTGCATGCTTTAAGGCCCAAGAAGCCTTGTGCTCTAGTTCAATCGGAAGATGACATGCTTTTCCGTACACTAGCTTGTATGGAGTACACCCAATTGGTGTTTTGTAAGCTGCACGAAAAGCCCGTGAGTCGCCATCCGGTTTATCCGACCAGATGCACGATTTTCACCCTCGTCCTTTCAAGTATTCTTTAATACCACGATTTGAAACTTCCACCGCCCACTTGTTTGGGGTGGTATGCAGATAGATGAGCGGTGGTAACACCATACTTTTGCATGACTCTTTCAAATTGGTCATTACAAAATGTGTACCACGATCACCGATTATTGCACGAGGAGTTCCAACCGCAAAGAGAGCTTTCAAAATTTCACAACTACTCGGGCATCATTTGTAGGTAAAGCTTTTGCTTCAACCCATTTCGACAAATAATCAATGTACCACGAGTATGTACTTGTTACCACGAGAGGCGAAGGAAATGGCCCCATAAAATCAATACCCCATATGTCAAATATCTCACAAACTTGAATGGCATTTTGCGGCATTTCATTCCTTTGAGATATGTTTCCATGACGCTGACAAGCGTCCACGTGTTTTGACATAATCGTGGGCATCTTTATAGATTGTGGGCCAATAGAACCCGGAATCAAACACCTTTTGGCGGTGTAGTTTGGATTATGATGGCCCCGGTGGGTCCAAAGATGACAAGCTTTGAGAATGTCAAGAGCTTCTTGTCCATAAACACACCGTCGGATGACTTGATCCGCATGATTTTGAATAAGAAAGGGTCGTCCCGAAATAGTGTTTAACATCCTTGAAGAATTTATTCTTCCATTGGGTTGTCATCCCTTTCACGATGAAGTTACCCGCATGGTAATTTGCAAAGTCGGCAAACCATGGGGTAGAAGAGTTTCCACGAAAAGAAACCGCATTGAGTGTCTCGAGAGGAAATGTTTCATTAATATCCTTTTCTCGAAAACATCTTGGTGAGGGTTTTCTAACTGACAGATGATCGTGACGTGTTCTCTCGCTCCTTTTTATCACGTATGATGATATCAAATTCTTGGAGGAGGAGAACCCAACGGAGCAATCTCGCTTTGCATCTTGTTTTGCAAAGAGATATTTAAGAGCCGAGTGATCCGTATATACTACACATTTAGTCAAGATTAAGTACGGCGAAACTTCTCAAATGCATACACCACGGCTAATAGCTCTTTTTACGTGGTGGTGTAATGAGTTTGAGCCTCATCATAGTTTTGCTTATGAGTGAATAGGTGAAAATGCTTATTTCTTCGTTGCCCTAAGACTGCTACCGATAGCAAAATCACTTGCATCGCACATTAGCTCAAAAGGTAAATCCCGATCGGGAGCAACGAGAATGGGTGCTTGAAGAAGCTTTTTCTTCAATGTTTCAAAAGCTATGATGCACTCAGTGAAAAGATAAAAGGAGCATCCTTTTCAAGAAGATGGGTCATAGGTCAGGCGATTTTAGAAAAATCTTGAATGAATCTACGATAGAAACCGGCATGACCTAAAAACTCCTAATACCTTTGACGGTAGTAGGATGAGGTAATTTAGCAATAACATCGACTTTTGCTCTATCTACCTCAATCCCGTTCTTTGAAATCTTATGGCCAAGGACTATGCCTTCTTTGACCATAAAGTGACTTTTCTCCCGCTTTAGACAAAGATTGGTGTCTTCACACCTTTGAAGCATTTTATCTAAATGGGAGAGACATGTTTGAAATGAATCCCCAATGACCGAGAAGTCATCCATAAACACCTCCATTGTTTCCCGATCATGTCGTGGAAAATGGCCATCATACATCGTTGGAACGTGCAGAGCATTACATAAGCCAAAAGGCATACGTCTATAGGCAAAAGTTCCGTATGGGCGGTGAATGTGGTTTTATCTTGATCCTTGGATCAATGGGAATCTGAAAGTACCCCGAGAAACCATCAAGGAAACAATAGTATTCATTCCTCGCTAATCTCTCAAGCATTTGGTCCATAAAGGCGGAGGAAAATGGTCTTTTCGGTGGCGTCATTCAACTTACGATAGTCAATGCAAACACGCCATCCCGTAACTGAGACGAGTTGGAATTAACTCGTTATCTTCATTTGTGATAACAAGTTATGCCACCTTTTTAGGAACACAATGAATTGGGCTAACCCAAGGACTATCGAGATTGGGTAAATCAATCTCGCATCAAGAAGTTTGATAACCTCTGCTTGATAACATCATGGATTTTTGGATTTACTCTTCTCTCGATGTTGAGCTGCGGCTTAAAGTCATCCTCCATCAAGATTTTATGAGTACGTAACTGTGGTTGATACCCTTAATGTCGGAGAGTTTCCAAGCAATTGCTTGCTTGTGTGACTTCAAGATTTTAATGAGAGCGACTTTTTCATCTTTACTCAAATCTCGAGCAATAATGACGGTAATTTATCATCACCTTCAAGGAATGCATACTCGAGATGAGGTGGTAAGTCCTAAGCTCAACCTCAGAAATTCTTGATTTTCTCAACTGACTTGATTTCCTTGTTATGAAGTTTGATGGAAGGGAGAGGAGAAGAAATGTCATGATTTAACAATTTCTCAAGAAGAATATCTCCCTCCAGATTAATCTCATTTTGATTAATCTCATCAGGAATTGAATCACTAGAGTGGGGGATGGATGATGGATCATCATTAAGCAACTTCTCAATGAGAAGTATGTCCCCCTCAATATCAATTGGAGCGTGATCAATTTCCCATGGTACAGAATCACTGGATAAGTATGCTTCAATCTCTTCTAAGATGAAGTCACTTTCCTCAAATGGGGTGATAGAAGGAGTAGAATTGGCGATGATGGGTTGAGATGAATGAGTGATATTATCACTCGAAGAATTATGATCATAACCAAGAACTTCTTGCGAGTACTCTTCAGAAGCAACATCAATGATATCTATTCGGTTAACCGATTCAGAATCATAATTTGCGGAGTACCTCGAAGTTTGATCAAGGTTAAAAGTGACGACTTCATTTCCAACACGTAATGTGATTTCTTGCTCAAATACATCTATGAGAGCACGCCCGTTCTCGTGAATCCTCGACCAACAATGAGAGGAACCCGATGATCGGCATCAAAATCAACAACCACGAAGTCACCGAAATGGAACTTTCCTACTTTCACAAATACGTCCTCGGCAATGCCAAGAGGACGGATATTGTACGATCGCAAGCTCGAGAGTCATGCATGTAGGAGTGAGTTCCTAAGAGAGAGTTTCTTCCACATCGAATATGGCATAAGATTAATGCTTGCACCAAGATCTCGCTAGGGCAAAGCATTCAACCATTCGGAATACACAAGGTAAGAGAAATTTCCCAGATCTCCAAGCTTTTCTCGAAGCTTTTTCGGAATAATCGCGAGCGAGTTCTCGTTAAGAGGAGTCTTAGCCATTTCAAACGACTTTTCCTTATTGCTTAACATGTGTTTGAGAGTAGATGCAAACTTGGGCATCAAGATGATAGCATCCGCAAAGCTTATGTCAAATGTAACTCTTGGAAAATTTGGAAAATTTGTCCATTTGATGACTAGCCTTTTCACGGAGCTTTTGCTCATTCAAACGTGATGGATATGGAATAGAAGATTTGGATTTGATATTTTCAACGGAGCTACTGGTGGTTCAAAACAACTCCGGATTAGACTTGGGTTTCGGACAACTTGAGGATGGACTACCAAGGCGGGACTTGTCTTGTATTACTTGGACTTGAATAATGCACTTTGTCCGTTGTTTCCTTGGTAACTTGACTCATTGCCACGGGAGGAGGGGGCATTGGAGTCGAGGTCCATTGTGAGTCGAGGTTCACTTTCCACTACCTTTGGAGAGAAGAAGAAGAAGAGGTAGTAGGAATAGCGGGTCCATTGTATGAAACACCACTTCGGTCGTGATCGCTTTAACATCGCCCCTCGGGTTAGCGATCGTGTTGCTCGGTAAAGTACCGAGCTCGAGGGTCGATCATTTAAAGACTTCTTAAGATCGCCGATCCGACCGACCAACAACTGCTCATCTCATCTTGGGATTTCATAAACCGCTTCAAGAACTCATCGATGATGGTCTGGAGGAGTAATGATGGGAGGTGGATTAGGAGGAAATTTTGAGGTCGATATTTTGATTATGACCTTGTTGTTGAAAATTCCTTGATTAGGATTCACATTCCCATGAAATTGATTCCACGATTGAAATTGTTTTGATGAAGATTCCTTGTTGTTGGAAACCTTGATTGGGTCCGGGATAGAAATTACCTTGGTTTTGATAACCTTGGTTCATTCTAGGTTGATTCGATTCTGTTAGGATTTTGGTTAAACCGGTGGTGCTCGATAATTGCTAGCACGGTAACTTGGTTCATTTCGAGGACGGTATTGATTACCTCCTTGATTTGAAGTACCGCTATAGCATTTGCTTCAAACGGACTACCATCGATGGCGACAGTTGTAGTATGCATGAGGACCACCACAAGTGACACAAACTTCAACTTTCTTCACTTCACCATGTGATGGTGTTTGAGTGAAGGTGACTTTCTTTGGTTAGCAAGAACCAAAGCTCGAATAAAGATCGTGAGTTTATCAATCTTAGCATCGGTGCTAGATGTACTCACTGTGAGATGAAGTAGAAGGTCCAAGATTAGACCGATTTTGATATGTCTTAGTGCGGAAAGAACGGACTGGGACTTGTTTTCAATGATTTGTAAGGCTTCTTTGGTGGTTTTGCTAAGGAAATTACCTCCGCGGAGGCATTCAAAGAGTCTTGGTCACCGGTCTCGCACCATTATAGAAAGTATCCATTTGCATTAACTCGGTAAAACCATGATGTGGACATCATGAGCAACTCTTTGTAACGATCCCATGCCTCCCGAATGATTCATCAAATCTCGAGAAAATTTCATTATCTCATTCTTAAGACTTGTGGTTCGGGATGGAGGATAGAACTCGTTCACAAACTTGGTAACTAGGTCTTCCCATGTCTCTATAGAACGAGGGGTTGTTTCTCAAGCCAATTCCGGCTTGTCCTCTGAGAAAATGGGAATGAAGAAGCTTGATAGCTTCGGATGGGACATTCTTGTACTTGATGGTAGATGCTATCTTGTTAAACCATCGAATGTGTGCATGAGGATCATCCTCTCAAAACCATAGAATTGGCTTTGGGTTACTAGATTAAGCAACCCGTTTTGAGTTCGAAGGTATCACCACAATGGTGGGACAACAATGGCATCTCCGTAACCCTCGATGGGTGCTTGGAGAAGCTCATTCATAGGTTTGTCTTCCGCCATTTCGGCGGTGGTGGTGGTGGTAGACGTTCCTCGACCACGGTGAAGGAGCCGAACGTCCTCACGTCTCATGAGGAATGTTTCCAAGTTCGGAAAGTGGACTTGTAGAATGGAAGAACGAAAGCGCATGCACTAAGTATAAAAATCAATTTCCAAAACAAATGAGGCAAAACACAAGTGAACTTAACCAATAATCACAAATGAAATGGCTTTTGAAAAAGGGACACCAAATCACAAGTGACACAAAGGCAAGTTTTAAATCGATGTTCGGGAACTTATTAATGGTCGCACCCCAGTTAGGTAGTCAATCGCCTTGATTTGCGGTGGTTGATTTTTATGTATATTAAGTACCACCGAAAAGACGAGGTATGATTTAGCTTGATGGGGTTTAAAAACTTTTGGGAAATATTTTTGGTATCGTCCCGCTTAACCAAATCGTATTTCTTTAAGAATCACCTTAAAAGAAACACAATACGTAAAACGTTACGATTGTTTTGTTGTTTTATATTGTTTTTGGGTTTTAACACTTTAGGAAAAGTGTTAATGAACTTTTGGTTTATATTAACTTTACGTAAAACTTTTACAAACTGTGGTATATGTGCAAGCACGGGTCCGATAATGCTAGAAACACGCTTCTGACCTCCCAAGAATGCGCCAAAATTTGATTGGTGCTAAACAACAAGTCAAATAGACTTAAAACCGCTCAAACACAAATGCAATTTAGATCGAGGAATATAGGGATTCTCGGGTCGTTAAGTCCCACGGAGGATGAATTGGTGTTTAAAACAACTCAGATGATAGAATGATCACTAAGGATAGTGATCAATAGGGTTTTCGATGGAAAATTATACCTAAAGAAAAGATTAACAAATTACAAATGACTTAAATGCAAATTAAAAAGATTAAAAATTAAAATCTATTAAATAAACGCTATCACTATTTTTAAAGGCGATGAACGTTTAAAAACTAAAACTTAAAACTTACGCTTAAAATAAACTTACGTCACGTACAAAATAAAAAGTGAGTTTTAAAGAAATAAAAGGCCTAAAAGATAAAATTATACTTTTGGAATCCTAATAATAAAAGAAAATTATTAGAAAATAAAATTATTTTTACAACTATTTATTTAATTATTATTAATTAAAACTATTTATTAAGTATTTAAAATGCACTAAAATACAAGAAAATACAAAATTAACCTAGAAAATGAAATTATAACTTGGAAAAATCTAAAATATGATAAAACTTATTTTAAAACTAAAATATATTTTTAGACTTTATATGTATTTATTATTAATTTAAAACTATTTAAAACTAATTAAAATGCTAAAAATACTTTTTAAACTAAGAAAATTATGGAAAAATACTTTTACTACTTTTATATTTATCTTAACCTAAGAAAATTGAAAATCATTTTTTTTACTTTTATAATTTATTTGTATTAAAAGCTATTTAAAAATACCTAAAAACTAATTTAAATTAAGAAAAATAGCAAAACAACTTGGAAAAATCTGAAAATTTCAGGAAAAGTCTATTTTAATATGCTGAATCTATGAAAAATAGAAAAACATGAGCTTGTTTAGAGAAATAAGCTACTGCTATGTAAACTGCTTATTAATAAGCACTAGAAAAAGCAAAATGATAACCAAAAGCTACCAACTTGATACAGAAGCTATATTAAGCTAAAACAACTCAATTTCAACTAAAAACAACAAACTTGAACCTCTGATTACAAGTTTAACACAGATTTGAGTTTTGAGCTTGAATAAGCAAAACAGAAATTGGTATGCTACTTTAAGCTGATGCACAGGTCACTCAATAAGCTAAAAGTGAAAAATAATGATTGGAACTTGTATAAGACCTGATTGACTATCTATAAACCAAAGATGATGGCCGACAAGCTAACATGAGCTTTTGAGAAGATTTTACAAAACGAGAATTCATCGAGTAAAACTCGGTGAATGCCGAGTTTTGGTACAAAATGATAAGCTTATGCGTGCTAGGTAAACAAGCTAGAAAATGAAAATGTAAACTTGGGACCTCTAGAAGGCTTGATTGGCTTTCCAAAGAACCAAATATCACAAGTTTTGACCAACAATTGAGCTCTACAAACCTATGAAAAAGAGCGATTAATACAAATTCCTTGGTGCAGGCACTTTTGAAAATGGCACTTGAAATAAGCTAAAAGTTAAGCTAGTAAACAAGCTATTGAGAAAATACAAAATACACTAGGTTAGAGATGAGCAACTAGATTTTATATTCCAAAAGCTCAAGTCATGAAACTCAATATTAAGTCCTATATAAGTTATTCTAAATTATCTAAACCGCTAATAATCGAAAATTTGACTTTTATTGAAAACTAAACAGTTGACTTTTGTGAGTTTTGAATCAATGCTACTCACCGATTATGTTAAGTTAAGCTATAATAAGGATGTATAAAGCTAAAGTAACAAGTTATGAACTGCTAAGATGAGTTTCACACTTTAAATCTCAATGGTTATAAGGTAAGATGAGATTACAAGTGATTTTGACTTTTCACAAATGAGAACTAGTTTTCTTTGGTTATCCGAGATATTTAGACCTAGTGAGACCGATAACAACCAAGAACACAAGATCGCACAACCTTTAATACTGATGAAATGAGTAAAACCAAACAACCTTTATAATGACAGATTTTGAGTTTTTCAAAGAGTAACCAAGATTCGCACCATGAACATGATTTTAAAGTTGATATTATCACTTATTAAGACCGAATAAGCACTAAACCATATCACTAACAACATAATATTGAGAAATTACAACTATGCAAAATTAATCGTGAAAATGAAAATTTTAATAACTTCGATTTAGAATAACAAACCACTGGTTTTAAAGCTTAATTAGACTTAATTATAACTAATGATCATGGAAACACAAAGATTAGAGCTTATAACTGCTTTTACACGCTTAAATTCCAAATGGGTAAAAGGCTTACAAGTGGCTTCAATGCACAAGACCGAGATTTAGGCCAAGTAACAACTCCTATAGCTTACCAATAAGCACTACACCCAAGACCATCCATTATATATCCTGCTCCATCCTTTTGAACCTTGTAACATGATTTTTAATTTTAGCTATTTATTTGATATTTTTATGAATTTTGATTTTTGCTAATAAACCGATTTAAAGAGTATCTAAAAGCTTGTATAAGCTTTATATGGAGCTTATATGAGTTTCTCAGTCCAAATTAACAACTTCTAACATCATTTCAACATATTGAAATTTTTGAATAATAAGAAAAATGCAAAACTTGATATAAAGCTTGAAACTGAAATTGATTGCTTACAAAAGTTTTATCTCAACTTAAAAACATAAATTACAAAGCTTGAAGTTTTTACAATACTGGAATTTTAAGATTAAGCTAAAAACGACATTAACAAATAAAAATTACTCTAGATATCTAAATCCACTGCACAATCCTTGATATTTATTGACCTCTGACTTCACTTGTCGACCTCTGAAGATATCCCACCACATCTTGACCCTTGAAATTAGCCAGATAATCATATTTGCCAAATGTCACTTTTGGCGCCATTTTTTCAAAGGGCAGGTTTTCTGAATTAATGGCTTTTGGATTGGTGTAGAGGTGGAAGGGAAGAGGTGGAAAGGTGTTTGGGGTGAGCTGGATTGGAAATCAAGTGGTAAATACCACTGGTTTTGATGAAACAGCTTTGGGAGAGACGGTCAACAAAGGATCATGCGGTTTTTTTTTGAATTTAAAATATGGGCGGGTCATGTTTCGGATTGATTTGGGCTTATTAACAATAAAGGGTCCGTTTGGTTTAAGATAAACAACAAGGACCATATTTGCAATTTAGCCAAAGATGAAGGGCTGAACTTGAACCTTTTCCCAAGCTCTCATAAGGACTAAACCGCCAAGTGATAATAGAACAAGGACCATATTTGAAAATTTCCATTTTGAAAATCCAAGGCCTTTTATGTTAATTTTCAAACCCAAGGACCAAAGTTGTAATTTTCTCCAAAGTTATTCATAAGGACCATTTTGCCATTTATAAATAGAACAAGGTTAAAACTTGATAATTTTCATTTTTAAATTAACCAAGGACTATTTTGACAATTTTCAAAGTTCAGTGGACCAAAGTTGTCATTTGTGATTTTAAACTTTAAAGGGTTTATTTTGACAACTTTTGAATCTCAAGGACCTAAAATGATATTTTACAAGTTTTTGAATTACTGTGGACCGATTTTGACAATTTTTCAAACTGGGGACTAAACCGCCAATTATGCAAACTTGATACGTTTTCACCGTATTTTGATGTTTTGCATTTAAAACATATAAAACACTTGTTTGTGATATTTTATCATTTTGATGTGTTTCGAGTGTTTTCGGATGTTTTGGCATTCTAACAAAGATAAAATGATGAGTATTTAGACACTCATCACACGAAAATCATTAAAGCACAAGATTTAGCCGTTGGATTTGCAAATAAATCAAAACCATTGTTTGTAAATACGTTTAGATTATAAAACCACTTACAAAATGATGATCAAGAACTCGGATTTGATGGTTGATTATTAGGCGTGGGATTTAGGTTGGTGAATAATAAATGAGATGAAGTGAATGAGTTAGGTGGAGGTGTTTTGTTAAAAAGAGTTTAAGCTTTTGACACATTCAGTCCCTCCATTTTAGTCATTTACATCCAACGCCCATAACTTCCAATTTGGTTATCAAACTAAGGATATTTGGAAATAACTTTGACGACACTCCCCCTTGACTTAAGAAATAATGAAATTTATAAATTTTAGTCCGAGGAGTGTCGGATAACTAGAAATGTTACCACCAGTATTTAAAGAAACAACCGGGAATAGATAACATGCAAGTACACGGTTATTTTGAAACAGTTAAGAATTAATTTTCTTCCCCTCAACACTTGATCGGAAAAATACTGAATTTTGAAAGATTTGAGTGTTGATGGAGGAAATGTACTTGCCATGTTTAAAGAAATATAGATAGAAGAATATTTTGTTGTTTTATCAGGTTTTATATTTTTGTATTTTGTTTTGAAAAATATTTACAAAAGAGATTTTGGTGTTTAATTGGTTTTAAGATCGCATTTTAAGAGTTCATCCAGCCTCTCGAGTCAACACCGCGATACCAATCCGGTGGACCAACTCATTAAACCTAGCAAGAGCTAAGGCTTTGGTGAGTAGATCCGCCAATTGGTATTTTGTACCCACAAGTATAATTCAACTGCACTGCTCCACGTGGTCCTTGATGAAATGATATCAAGATCGATGTGCTTTAACTTTGAGTGTTGAACCGAGTTGCACGAGATCGCAATAGCACCGATTGTCGCAAAGACATCGGATTCATAAATACATAACCATAGTCTTTGAGTTGTGTTCTCATCCAAATGACTTGAGCACAACACACCGACGTGGCTACATATTCTCGCCGGTTGAGGACGATGATGTACAATCCCGCTTCTTCGATTGCCATGACACCGCTTTGTCACCAAGAAATTGTAGTGCTCCCAAGTACTTTTCCGAGAGTCTAGCAACTGCGTGATCGCCGTCTCAAAAGTCATAGTTCAAAACCTAATCCTTCGGATACCGATCCCCAAATTAATGGTTCCTTGATGTATCGGAGGATTCTCTTAGCCTCGTAGAGGTGGGTTTCAGTTGGTCGCGATCGATAACGGGAGCATAGATATACTCATGAAAAACAATATCGTGTCGCATAGTCGTTAGATACATGAGAGACCCAATGATACTACGGTATTTTGTAGGGTCCACTAATTTCCCATGTAAATCAGCTTCAGCTTGGTATGAGCCATTGGTGTGGCATAGGTGTCACAGTTTTGCATTCCATATTTGTTTAACAATTCAAGGGCATATTTGGACTGACTTAAGAAAATACCACGGGGTGATTGATGAACTTGCATTCCTATAAAGAATGTGAGTTCACCCATCATTGACATTTCAAAATGTTTTGTCATTAATTTTGCAAAAGCATTTGAGTATTTTAAATGTGTTGACCCAAAATGATGTCATCCACATAGATTTGAACGATTAAGATGTGAGCCCGTGATATTGTATGAAAAGTGTGGATCGATCGAACGCTTGGTGAATTTATTGGCAATGAGGAAGGATGATAACTTATCGCACCATGCCCGAGGAGCTTGTTTGAGACCATACAGAGCTTTATTAGGTTTGTAGACATGGTTCGGGAACTCGGGATCAACGAATCCTTCCGGTCGGTCGACATAAACTGCTTTTCAGTTGCCCATTCGTAAAAGCGCTTTGACGTCCATTTGAAAGACCGTGATGTTCATATGAGCCGCGAATGCGAGAAAAACCGAATGACCTTAAGACGAGCAACCGGAGCGAATGATTCTTCAAAGTCAATACCTCTTCCGTTCAGAACCCTTAGCCACCGTGACGTGACTTATTTCTCATTACATTCCCTTCAACATCCAATTTGTTCTTCCAAATCCATTTGAGACCAATGACGAGACCCCGTTGGTCTTTCAACCGCTCCCATACTTCAAGACGTTTGAATTGGTTGAGTTCTTCTTGCATGGATTCAATCCAGTTGTCTTTTGTCATTGCATCTTTAATGTTTTTAGGTTCGACAAGCGACGGTGGAGAGCATAAATGCGTGTTTACCATCTCGTGCGAAGACGTTGTCTCGTGAACGATCGTTGATTCGGGTTGCCAATGATGTTCTCAAGAGGATGGTCTTTTGTCCAATGATGTGTAGAGGGTTGATGTTTGTTAGCCTTAATAGTTTTTATTAGAAGTGATGGTCATTCACGATTAGGAACTTTGTATCGTGTGTTAGATATCGTGATAGAATAGTCAACGGGCTCGTGGACCTGGGCTAAGCTAATTGGTTAAATGTTACGCGTATGCTAAGCCTTGTATAAGCTTAAGCATCCCAAGCCCATGTCCAACTCCACGAAAAGCCCAAGCAAAGCCTTTAGGGTTTTAAGTTGCTTGTATTATAAATACCCTCAAATGGTCATTTGAGGGTGTGCTTGAAAGTGTGTGTGTGTGTGTTTTCTTTTGGAATATACAACATCTTGTGTTCATCTTTATCTCACATATACACGAACTTATATCTTCAAGTCACCATCTTTCTCATCTTATTTCTAAGCTTTGTTTGTGTTTGTTTCACGTGGTTATACTTGTATACGTGTTGGGTTTGCTTGGTAAAGTGATAAGGTTGATAAAACTAAGGTCCTACAATTGGTATCAATCGCCTAACAATGGTCTAGGAGTGTTTGGTTGAAGTTTTTGTTTGTGTAGTATACGCAGTAGTTTCGTTCTCAAAGATTCACGCTTAAAGCTTTAATTTTGCACTTAAAATTCAAGATTCTTGTGGTTTAAGGTTTATTTGGTGCTAAAGTTTCGCTTTTTGCAAAAGTTCAAGCTTTACGCGCTTTGGTTAAGTTTTAAACTCGCTTTTGATTCGCTGGTCATTTCTACTGTAACTTTTCTAGCAACTTTGGGTGAAAAAGGTCAACATTTTTGGGTTATTCGAGTGTTTTTAAGGATATCTGTGCACGCGAAATCATTTGAATCGTTGGAAATTTCTTACTAGTAGAAGTCAAAAAGTCAAAACCCTATTTCTACTCGTAACTTTTGGTGAAGTTTCTTCGAGCTTAACGGTGACTCAAAGTGCTTCCTCACTTGGATAAGTTTGTGGAACACTTCGACTTTTGGATATCTCTTACATTGTGATAGTGTAAAGGATTTTGGGCAAACCCTAATCTTACACATAAGTTTCGACTTCACGCCAGAATACTTTACGCATAAGCATTTTTCTTACGCCTAAGTTTTCCTTACGCATAAGCTAAATCTTACGATAACTTTTTCACTGTAACTTTAAACCCACGCATAAGATCCCACGCCTAAGGAATCCTACGCCTAAGATCCCACGCATAAGCCTCGCTCACTGTGAACTCCTGCTTTCACGCCTAAGCTCTCTTTCTACACATAGGTTTAAAAAAAAAAAATCAAATTTGAGTAAAATTTAAATTTTGAGGAGACTAAACGCTCAATTTTTACGCATGATTCAAATTTTGGTTTAACTGTGAAAATTTTGGTCAAAATTCAAATTTTGGGCCTAAATTCAAATTTTCGGGTCAAATTGGCGCCAAAATTGTCATAACTCAAAATTTTCATCGTCCTTAGAATTGATTTTTATAGTGAATTTCAAATTTTGGGCTAAATTTTTTAAGAACCAAGGTTACGAGTACGACTTTCGTAAACACCTCAACCAAGCTTAATCTTCATCAACCACAACTCCTTTATCGTTGAATCGATCCTACATCAACTTTATCGATCGCACCTTCATCAATGGCAACTCAACAAGATATTCATGCAGTAGGTGCGAAAACCGCCCTCCTATGTTGGAAAAAGGTGGTTATCTTCAATGGACAAGTCGAATGCTTCGTTACATCAAGACAAAACCTAATGGAAAATTGATGATCAAATCCATCTGTGATGGACCCTTCATACTCGACAAGTCCAAGACCTCGAAATGCCGATGCAACACCTCCCACCCCACCATTTTTTCGCCTTCAAAAGAATCGAATACTCAAGAGGATCAAGAAAGTCAAAGATGACATGGCAATTCATATTATCCAACCGGGTCTACCAAGAGACATCTTTGCTTCAGAGACAGCCAGAAACCGCTTCGATATGTGGAACGTGTTAGACGACTTTGTCATGGAGCGTAAATTGGTCAACAAGACACAGAGAACAAGTTGCTAATCGCTGGGAGAAGTTTACATCTACTCCGTGAGAATCCATTGAATCCTACTATGGAAGGTTTTGCACTTTAATGAATGAGCCGATCGAAACAAGTCGACACCCGAACTATCGTGAGCAACATCAAGTTCTTGAACAATCTACCGTAAGAATGGGGACGATATGTCACTATTGTCAACCAAACAAAAGACTTACATCAAGTGAACTTTGATCAACTCAACGATTTTTCAAACAAAATCAAGTGAAGTGAATGAAGTCGCAAGAAAGATTAGCAAAGAATCATGATCCATTGGCACTCATTGCAAAGACTCAAACTCCAAGTGAATACACAACAACAACCTTCATCATCTTCCACTAACAACAACTTGCAAAGAATACATCCTCAACAACAAAACTATCCACCGAACAACAACATTACCAGAACAAGGAATCAATGATCTTGAAATGGAACCGTAAGAAGCTTTGTCACAAGCATTTGCATTCTTGGGTAAAGCATTCAGAGGTCGCTATTCCACACCAACTAACAACAACCAAAGGATTTCATCAAACACTGCAACAGCAAGTTTGCACTGGTGTGAACATGGGTAATCAAAGACAAATGGTTGGAGTTATTGGGAATCGCAGGATATGCTACCGGATTTCGCACGGGTAATCAAAGCGGTTCGAATCGGTAATCGATGGGTTAGAATGTTGGAAATAGAGCAATGGGTAATCGAATGGGAATGTTGCGACCCGGTCGTTGGGAATTATGGAAATGTGAATCGTGGTAATCGTGTTACGTGTTATAACTGTCAAGGAGTCACATGGCAAGAAACCGTCCCACTAAACCGCACAAGAAGATCGGTGATTTTCTTCGTAAAGTCGCTTTGTTAGCGGATAAGCAAGAAGCGGGTTACAGATTGAGTCCGAGGAAAATGACTTTTCGCTATTGTGGATGAATTGAAGACCTCGAGGAACTCAATGCAAACCGCATCTTCATGGCAAATCTTGAGGAGACTAAGCACGACATCGACTGACACACCTCCGCCTATGACGCCAACGCAGATGTCGAGGTACCAATCATTGATCCATGTTATAACAATGTCATATTTGATGTGTTTACTCATGACGAACAAGACGTGCGACGCCAAGACCTACTTATGATACATACCGGACAATCCGAGTTGTAGCAATACTAACTCGAGACTCTGATGTGGATCCTAGTGGAGACCGTGGTGGCACAAAATACCGAGACCGATGAGGAAACACGTGCTTATTTTGAATCATTAATCAACAACCGTGGCATTGAAATTGAGAAAGTTAAAAGGTCAATCGCGATGTTAAGGCCATGAATGCTAAATTGACCGAGCTTGAGAGTTACAAGGAGAACGCAAAGCCTTTGAATTTCGAGAAAACAAAGAATCGAATTAGAAATTGGTTATCGAAATTTGGTTTCTAAAGAACAACTATTGCAAATCAAGTACAACACACTGATGTGAATTTGAACTTGAAAATTAAATCTTTAAACAAGGAAATTTACGATTTAAATGACCAACTTTCTAAACAAAAAGCAAAGTTTTCGATCTTGAAAAAGAGAAGAAGCGATTGATCATCGATTTTTCAAAACGAGAAGATTCTCTTCTTGATGAAATTCTTGATAAAATGAGAAAATCCAAACTTTGGAAAATTTGCTTTAAAACGGGTCATTCTCGCTCAAACAATCAAGATGCTTTCTAATCAAGTAAATCCGTGTTTTCATACTAATAATAGAATGGCACTTGGTAACGACCTTCTTCGTTCCTCAAGAAAGCTCGTAAATCTCGAATGTGTTAAACAATGGAAATGTTTTGCATAAACCCATAACTGCTCGTGATTCTCTTGAAACGTTGGAACTATCTCGAGGAGAGTAGATCAAAAATGAAACAAAAGAATCCGAAATCAAACCTATTGATTATAACAAATGGAACAAAATTAACGGAATTACTTTTGTTAATAAAAAGAAAAGTCAAAGTTCTCCATCACAACAAGTGTTTCAAACAAAGAGTCAACACTGTTTCAAAACTGTTTCAAAAACCGTTGGTTGTCTCAAATTCTCTTCGAACATTGAACAAATGTCTTCAAACAATCCTTTTAACACAAGTGATGCGAGAAGTATTTTAGACAATGTGAAAACTAGAATTGTGGATCTTCAAGACACCGTTAAAACTAAAACCACTATTACACCTAACAACCGGTTCTCTAGTTTTGACATCGAACAAAGAAAGTTTTTGAAACTCAAATTGCCCTCAAACCAATGCCATCGGTGCAAGGGTAATTCATTTTGAACAAGCGCTTTTGAAAGAAACAACTCGACTTTGTCAAGGACCATAAACCGGTAAAGCAAGCTAATGAATGTGTTGAACAAATCAAAGTTTTGGAAAATTTAAATGACTCTCTCTTCAAGATGTTCGACTCATCGATATTATGTCCATCATTTTGCAAACAAATTCTGTTGAAGATCATGAAAACTCCAGATGAGACCTCCAAAATTGTTTCAAAATATGAAAAGCACTTGAGAAACTTGAAAAGAAAATATCTCATATTTTAAACAACTTGATCGTAAAAGCGAGGAATGCAAGTATGACAAATTGTCGATGAGCGTGCCTACAATGACATGAAAGCAAAAATGATCTTTTGAGGGCTCGGTGGAATGTCAAAAGGAAAGGCGATGGATACTAAGATTACAAAACCATTGACCGAGGAGAAAGCAAATGTTCCTAAACCGTTTCCAAACCAAAATGTCTGCTTTATGCCTCCTCCAAAAGTCAATGAGAAAATGTTTCATCAAAAACAACCACTCCATTCGCCTCTACCTAAACAAAATGTTGATAAGGAAAAGCGGTTATCGAGAAACCAAAAGTTTTAGCACCGGCCTTTTAAGATGAGTACCACTAATGCGTCGCTTCCACATCTAAAACATATGGATCAAACGACATAAGTTTAGAAAAGCACTCTAAAGAGACTAGGAAAGCCGAAACCACTTCTCTAGATAAACATGTGAATCCTAATGAGTGTGCCTTACCTTCTACGGGACTAGGAAGCACCTCTAGGAGCAAGCAGACTAAAGCCTAAGAGCAATACAAGGAACAATAGAGTCTCGCTTGCCTCTAAGAGTAGTCGCTGAATAAAGAGAAGAAAGTAGAAGAACACCCTAGAATTTACCGCTTTGTAATAAGAAAGACATTTCATCCGAATGTAATGAACCCATGAAATCGCTAAGTTTAATGAATCTGTTGAACTGCATTTGTTTAACCGGCAAGAAATCTTTAACCACTGCTCATGATGATTGTGTTTCTAAGAATGAGATTGTTAAGCTCGTTAAGAAGAATGTTCCCAAAAGAACTTATGCTAAACGAATAGGAAGACTAGTTGAGACTTAGGCTTTACACTACGATAGAGAGCATAATGTTTACTTTAGGATGACATTTGAAACCCACGGTAGAACTTTCACACCTGTATGGTAGTGATCCGCGCCAAACAACCAAGCTAAATCACCAAGCCGACCACTTGTGAATGGCCGACCGTAATAAGCTTAAACCGCTTAAGCACGAATGCAATGAAGATCCGGAGAGTATAGTGTTTCCCGGTCGTTATGTCCCAAATGAGCTATGCAATGGATCACCCAACGAATAGTGATCGAGAGATTTTGAACGGAAAAGGGATTGTGATTATTATAACTACGTAAAAGCTCATAAACTAAAGGGGCTTAAATGCAAATTAAAGAAAATTAAAAGATAAAAATATTAAATAAACGCTATCACTATATTTACAATGATGTTTTGTTGATTTTATAAAACAAAATATCTTAAATAAACTATTTGAACTAAAACGTAAACTTAAAATATCTAAAACGTGGCCTAAAATGAAAACGACGTTATGTACTTAAAATTACGTTGAGCTAAGATAAACGTAAAATTTGTGAAATAAAAGTCCTATGAGTGTGAAAACAATTTTCCTACATTCTAAATGACCAAAATAATTTTAGGAAAAGCGGAATATTTTTTGAGTTTTATTTAATTTATTACTAATTAAAACGATTTAACACTAATTAAATTATTAAAAATACTAAAACATTTTGGAAAAACTGGAAAATCACAAAACCACTGGGATGCTATAGATTCTAGGAAAAATCAAAAAGTGGGTTGTTTTGGAAATAAGCTACCAAATAAGCTAGGAAAGGGCTTAAGCTAAACCGCCAAGGTGTCCTAAGGGATTAATCACGAAGATATGACAAGAAGAAGTCCCAAGGCGCTTGGTAGTGAGTGGTTGTGTTGTGTCGTTTGCGCTAGAATCAAGGTCGATGTTCGAATCCCATCCCAACCTTTTGACTATTTATTTTTTGTGTTCTTTCTAAACTACAAACTAACGGTATCAAAATGCAATGTTTTACGTAACTTGATCTTATTAATACTTAAACTAAGTCGATAGAAATAAGAAAAAGAACAAAAGCTACAATAAAAAATGACTAAAGGCTTGTTTGGCTGAGCTAAAACAAAGGGGTTGTTTGGATTATGAGCTGCCAAAGGGGCTGTTTGGAACAGTCACAAAACAAACACCATAAGCTGCTGTTTGGGACAGTCACAAAACAAACACACCTTATGAAATCCTAACTTATAATAAAAAGCTTAACTAAGCTACAACTAGATGCAAACTAAATTAGCTAAATAAACTAAATAAATTACTTTAACAGTTTAACTAAATGAGCACACTAGAAAATCAATTAAGCTAGAAAAAAAAACAGGCTTAAAGGCCTTATTAGAGTCGATGTCATGTCATTGTTGGTATTTAAAGGTGCAATCAAAACTAACGAAATTATGTGAAAACTTTCTGAACCAAGCCCCTGAGATAAGCACTTAAAATTGCTTATTCACATCAGTTATAGATCACACCAGATAACAATTTTTTACCGGCTTATTGAGCAAACAATGCTTATGAAAAATAGTGAAATAAGCAAAATCGAGGAGAAAATACGCTACACTAACATTAAACTAAAATAGGCTACTAAAATTCAAATAGCAATAACAAATAAAAAGGAGATCGGTTGGCTTATAAGCTTATCTAGGGAGTCCTAAAACTACGTAAATGGCAAAGAAGCTATCTACGAGAACACTAATAAGCACCGATTAAACTAATATTACTAAGTCCTAACTTTATCTATCCTAGAAGCAAATGAGGGGCCTAAATAAGCAAAATGGAAAGACTACAAAAGTCGGAAATAAGCTCTTATGCACCGCCGATTACGCATGTAACAGTCCAAATGGCTTAATTGGAGCTTATTTTGAATAAGCTAGAGGTGAACTACCTTTTGAGCTTCGAATCCAAGCTCACCCACCCACTAACTTTTGCCCCGTATGGCTTATGAGGAGTCGATTACGACTTATAAATAAGTCGAGAAAAATGGGCAGGCACTTACAAGGACCGAAGGCATTTCTAAGGTAAAACTAAGTAATCAAAAAGCTTCTAAATGGCAATTAAGCGTAGTTAGATGAACTAAGGTATAATAAGATTTGTTTAGAGCAATTTAAACTAACAACAAACCTAATTAGGACCTTATGTTTGGTGATGAACGAGCTCGTTGAGGATAAGACAGTGGACATATGATGATTCACAAAAGCACTCTTAAAACTCAAAACCGATTTGGAAAACTTGAAAATTAAAATGAGACAACCTTAGGAGATCTTCATAAGCTCAAAGAACTTAAAATCCACTAACATAACACTATAAGTCGCCACACCAAAACACCCCTTACATAATCAAAATACAAATAACTAAAATTACTTAATCCAATTTCACCACGATCGACATGGGATGATCTCACGGAACCTTAAAGCAGGTTTTGTGAGCTTAGAACAACTTGATTATAAAAGCAAAAAAAATAGATTATAGCTATATAAACGAAAACTCAATTTAGAATGACAAGGAAATTTAAGAACTATTGAGTTGCATAAATAAACCGAAATTACAATGTGAAATTAAAGCTACCTAAACAAAAATAGTGAATAACAAGATCAAATAAGTTAAAGCTTTCTAATAAAAGCGGACTAAAAGTCTCTAAAAGAAACTAGAAACTAACTACTACCCAAGACCGACTAACTGCCTTCTTTTCTCTTTATAGCTCCTCAAAAGTCTTCTCTTCATTCTTGGCCATTGGATTTGTCTACTTGATCTCGACCATTGATTCATGAATTTGGCGCCAAAAGATATAGCCAGTTGGGGGGTTTTGAGTGCAAAGGGGGGAGAAGCAATCAATGTTTCTTGGATTGTTATGAAGGTGGAGTGATAAGGTGGGAAAGGTGTGGTGGGGGATGGTGTTACTGGTGTTGCAGGCTAGATGTAGGGGATGATGGTGGTATCACGTGAGTGGGAGGGAAAAGGTGAGTCAAAGTGTTTGACTGGGTTTTAATTATTAAAGGGGGGATCACAAAACAGGGGGTCCAAAATTGTTATGGCAGGGGGTCTAATTGGAATTGACAAGGTCAAAAGGGGTTTGAAGGGCTTTAATAACAAAAGGACCTAAGTTGCCAATTCTAAAAATTGAGGGACTGGTTCTGCCATTTTCACAAAGTTGTTCCAAGGACTAAAAGTGACAAGTTTCAATAATGCAAGGACCAAACTTGACATTTTCCAATTTTCCAAGGACTAATTTTGCCAAATTTGAAACTTGGAGGACCAAACTTGTAATTTCTCAAAACTTTTGACATTTTTCACCAAAGGACTAATTTTGACAAGTTATGATATTAAAAGGACCTTTGGTGATTTTTCTTTGAAATTAGGACTCTGTGGACTATTTTTGACAATTTTAGAAACTTGGGGACCAAAGCGCCAATTATGCAAACTTTGCTCATTTTTCATCCGATTTTGAACATTTTGCATCCGAAACATATAAAATGTAATTTTGGAATATTTTCGATTTTGATGCATTTCGAGCATTTTAAACGTTTTGCAGATTCGGATTGACTAAAATGATGAGTATTTACACACTCATCGATAGAATGAGTGATGCACTGCCTTATCAATAGATGACTTCTATGAGTGTGATCAGATTTTACCTCTAACCCAAAGGAACTAAAATCGAAACGGTTTCCAAAATCTTCTTCTTACGTAATTGGCGTGTTATCGAAATATGTCTTTGGATCGTCGACTCGGGTTGCTCCAAGCACATGACCGAATCAAGTCACGATCAATTTCGTCTGAAATTCATGGGAACCGTGACGTTTGGAAATGATCATGTAGCACTATCATGGGTTATGGAGATCTACCTTCTGAAATTATTTGATCACTCGGGTTTACTATGTCCAAGGTTGGGACACAATTTGTTCTCATCAGATTCTGTAATGCGATTTAGAGGTTGCTTTTAGGAAAATGCTTGCTTCGTTAGAAACTTGAATGGCAATCGATCTCTTAACCGGGAATCGTGATACAAACTTGTATGCTATCGACATTAACCAAATGGCCTCTTCATCACCAATATGTCTTATGACACGAGCATCCGGAACACGCCCGGTTGTGGTACGACGGTTATCCCATCTCAATTTTGACACCATCAACAATCTTGCCAAAGACAACATCGTCAATGGACTTCCAAAGTTCAAATACACCAAGGATCACTTATGTCCATCATGCGAACAAGGAAAAAGCAAAAGAGCATCATATAAACCCAAACCGCACCTAGTTCGAAGTAAAGTTGCATATGTTGTACATGGACTTATGTGGCCCAATGAGATTTGAAAGCATTAATGGAAAAGTATATTCTTGTTATCGTCGATGATTATTCGAGATATACATGGGTTAAGTTTCGAGATCAAAAGACGAAGCACCGTGCATCATCATTACCTTCCGAAACGTATTCAAGTACTTCTTCAAGCTCCCGTAAGAGTTGTAAGAATGCACAACGCACGTAATTCACAAATCAGAGTTAAGAACTTATTTTGAAGATGTTGGAATCACACATCGACATCGCTTGTTAGAACCCACAGCAGAATGGGGTAGTTGAAAGAAGAAATAGAACTCTTGTGGAAGTCGCCGCACGATGATAATCTATTCTAGTGCACCGTTATTTTTATGGGTCGATGTTGCTAACGCTTGTTTCACTCAAACCGATCCCTTATCCATCCAAGATTCAATAAAACCCATATGAAATAGTGAACAACGAAACCGGATATCTCTTACTTTCACGTGTTTGGCGCTTTGTCCTATCCTACGAATGATGAGAAGATCTTGGAAAACCG
Organism: Chrysanthemum lavandulifolium; assembly: GCA_022545495.1. Lineage (NCBI taxonomy): Eukaryota > Viridiplantae > Streptophyta > Magnoliopsida > Asterales > Asteraceae > Chrysanthemum > Chrysanthemum lavandulifolium. The sequence goes on from JAHFWF010000022.1 coordinate 34,372, forward strand.
AAAGCAAAGGTGATATTGGAATCTTCATTGGATATTCAGATAACTCGAGGGCATTCAGTGGTGTATAACGTAAGGCTAAGGAGGATCATGGAGACGATGAATGTGACGCTTGACGAACTTATACTAATGGCTTACGAGAGACTCGCCTAGAACCCGCACTAAACCGGACTTACGGACACATCGATTCAGACTCGCACCTCAAAGAGCTCAATCAACTTCGCTTGACAATCCTAAAGAACAAGAATGGGAAAATTTCTTCGAGTTAATGTTCGATGAATACTATGGTGGAACTTCGACAAATGCATCAAACCATCATTCCGCCGCACCCGCTCAAAATCATCCTCCACCACCAATGAAGATGCATCTACAACGGTCGAAACCAATGCACCAACTCCATCAACATCATCTACATCTACTCAAGGTCTTACACCCGCTCTACAAGCGGTTGATGAGCAAAACCAAAACCGAAACGATGCAACGTTAGATGAAGACTTATTTGAAAACCCGCTTGCTACGGAATCACCGAATCTTCTTCAAGCTTACGAGAACCATCTAACTCTCATACGTATAACCAATGGTATCCTTCTACTCAAGTGGACAAAAGACCACCCAATTGAACAAGTTATTGGTGAACCTTCAAGGCCAATTCGGAAGAGACGCCTAACTTGCTGCAGATCGCGACTTGTGCATTTACCTTTGCTCAATTAGCAATCTAGAGCCAAAGAACATTCGCGAGGCAATGGCGCATCCCGCATGGATAGAAGCAATGCAGAGGAACTTCTTTAATACCGCCTACATGACTCTTGGGAAAAGGTTCCAAGACCCATTGACGTCGCGTCATCGATCTTAAATGGTTATGGAAGAACAAACGGGATGAAGAGATGATCATATTCGCAACAAAGCTCGCTCTTGGCCAAAGGATACGTGATAAGAGGAAGGGATAGACTTTGAAGAGTCATTCGCGGTAGCTAGACTTGAAGCATCCAGATATTCTTGGCCTATGCACTCACAAAACATCACGGTATATCGATGGACATTAAGACCGCGTTTTGAATGGAACTCGAAAGAAGAAGGTACGTGAGTCACCCGTAAGGCTTCATAGACATGGAACATCCGGACACGCCTACAAACTCAAAAGGCAATCTATGGTTTAAAACAAGCTCGAGAGCGTGGTATGACGAACGTCCTCTTTCCTTATCCAAAACAATTTCACCAAAGGAACAGCTTGATCCTACCTTGTTTACTCAAAATGCAAAACGACATTTTGATTGTTGATTTACGCGACGACATCATCTTTGGGTCCACTAATCCGAAACTTTCAAAACATTTTGAAAATCTCATGAAAAGCAAATTTGAAATGTCCATGATGGGGAACTAAAATTTTTCTTGGTTTACAAATCCATCGCCCCTCGTGGAATTTTTATAAATCAAGCTAAGTATACAACCGAGATTTTGAAAAATCATGGTATGGATAATCGTGACTCGCCGGAACACCAATGGTAACTTCACCAAAAATTGAGCCGATTTGTTTGGGAAACCTATTGATCCGTAGAAATATCGGAGCATGATTGGTTCTCTCATGTATCTTACCGCTAGTCGACCGTGATATTCATTTTGTTGTTTGCTTATTAGCACGGTTTCGTGCAAAGCTCACCGAATCGCACCTCAAAGAGGTTAAAAGGATCTTTCACCAAGACATCCATTCACATGGGACTTTGGTATCCGAAGGAATCTGGATTTGATCTAATTGCCTTTTCGTGATGCGCCCACGCAGTGATCAAGTTACGACAAAAGTACATCCGAGGAGCACAATTTTGGGTGAAAAGTTAGTAGTGGTCTTCAAAGAAACAAGATTGCCTTTGCACTTTCAACCGTCAAGCCGAGTATGTGTCTCTATCTCGTGTTGTGCTCAAGTTCTATGGATGAGAACACAACTCAGATTATGGCTTTACTTTGATAAAATACCTATGTATTGTGACTCGAAAAGTGCCATAGCCATATCATGCAATCTGCTTATCACTCAAAGACTAAGCATATCCGTGTCCGCTATCACTTCATCAAAGAGTACATCGAAAATGGTACTGTTGAATTATTCTTCGTGAAGACCGATTACCAACTCGCCGATCTATTAACTAAAGCCCTTCCAAAAGAAAGGTTTGAATATTTAGTTCGACGAATTGAATGCGAAGCCTAACCCCGAGGAGTTAGAACGCCTCTCGATTCTTCTTGAAAATGATTTTCCAAAGTCACTGTAAATATTTTTGAAAAACAAAATACAAAATTTGAAAATCCAACAAAAACAAAATATAAAAATAGAAAACCTTTCAAAAATACAAAAACAATAGAAAATCAAAAATCCAAAAATATTCTTCTACGACATGTCTCTTGTATAATCGATATTCTGTACGTATCTAGAAATGTCATTCAACAATGATACGGGCATGTACAGATGCTTGAGCGAGAGTTCTTTAATTTGTTTTCTAAAACATGTCATCTCTCAAAATTTCTTCATAAATGGCTTTCGATATTTCAAGACGAAACCCGGACCTAAATGATGACTTTTGATTATTCTTTCAAATCAAAACTCGTGCTTTGATCGAAAAATGAGGTGTACGCTCAAAGGCACTACATTTAAAATGGTGAGAAATCATCATCATCTTGAGCACCTTTTCAAGATTGCTCAAAAGATTTTCAAAATCTTTCAAATAGTTTGTGCTCAAGATAACTCCCTCTAAAACCCTTCAATTGATTATGCTTTATTGAAGGGGGAGTATAAAACAAAAATGTTCCAAATTCATGCTTCAATCATATCCGTTTGTCTCCCCAAAAGATTCTAAAATGTTGTTTAATCCGTTGATATCAAAAATATCACGAATATGCTATTTTTGAGCGGGAGGAGACGTGATTAAAATGTGATCAAAAATGTTTAATGATCGTGGTCTGAATCTCAAATGAGCTCGACTCAGACGGAACCAATGAATTGACGAGCAATCATGTACCATCTCGAGAAACTTTCTATGGACTTGACCAGGACGGGTAATAATTTCAAGCTAGTTCTCTAGTGATGTAAACGTGTCTCGAATCGGTCTAGTTCATTTAAAGTCGATCAATTCAAAAGTGCGAACTCTAACCTCTATGTGCGTATCATCAAAACATATAAGCACATGTGAAGGGGAGTGTTTCGAAAATATAAAACTCTCGAGTGTTCCAAACATGTTTTCAATCATAAACACTTTGAGAGATTTTCAACAAAAATGGTTTTATGGCAACAATAGGGACGGTCATGGAGTTATAAGGTGACTAAGGATAGGAAATTGTCCTATGATCCGGCCAGAGCGGAGGGATCTACCCAAGGACATCACAAATAGTTTGTATTAGAAGTCCTTAGGAATGATTGAAAAAAAGGAGTAAAGTGAGAAAGGAGAAAGAAGGGTTGAAGAATTAAAAGAAAAGTAAAAGAAAGGGTGAAAAGAAATAGCCCTCCATATTCAACCTTAGGCGTAAACCGGTTCAATTCATCTCACATCTTGGTTGTCACTAGATGACACCGGTATTGAAGACAAAGACGCTATGGACCCAAAGGACGCACCGCACTAAACCTTCTAGCCACTCAATTCCTCTCAAAAGGATTTGTTTCATTCTCACTGGGAACCCTACATAATCTATCGACTTTCTCTTAGAGATTGTTGGTATTGAAGGAGAGACCTCTCCCTAGTCTCCACTCGGGAAAACCAAATGCACTATTGAGTCTAGAGCCACGAGATTCATCAAAAGATCTCATAGGAACACATGACATGACATCGCTTGTTGTTCATCAATAAGGACACAAGTGATATATTATAGAGTCCCACGCAGTCTTAGCAATCGCCGTAACATTTATGAGAAGTTTCACGTATGTGATCTTTAATGATTGAATGGAAATTCTGCCGTGGTCAACATCAAGCACCGACAAAGCAGTCACTTGTAATTCCGTGGATTACGCTTAGTGTGTCTCAAACGGTCTACGATCGTGAGGTGATGCTTGGTGTACCTCGACTCATCCGAATCAGATGTACTTGGTATATCGCGTTATCTCACTTGTGGGACTCAGGTTCAGAACGGCCTCTGTGAGAATTAGAGACGTGTTTTCACACTATGTTGTTAACACCCTCGAAATTCAAACTTGTAAGTGCCTGGGAATCCGCTTATTACTAACCCGTTTTATGTTTTCTTATGGAAGCTCTGAGCGGATGGATCGTGCGAGACTCGCCACATGCTCATACCAACAACACATGAAAGTTCTCATCAAAATCAAACGCAACTCAAAGTTAAAGATGATTCTTCGTCTATGTCAAAGAATCTACAAAGTGAAAAGACTCGAGAACTTCATCATTGGAAACTCAAAGTCAAATAGAAGTGTGAGCATGGTGGAGAAAGACGTGGAGATACCTAACCAACGAAGTTGACAACGCAGAACAACCACATTATTTGATCACAAAGCATGAAGGAACAAAGAATCAAGACTATTCTATATCTACACAAAGTTCAAGCTCAAGGAAAGTAAAGACCTAATCAAGTGGAGCATCATTTGAATGACCACCCTTTGGGGAGATTGTTAGCCTTAATAGTTTTTATTAGAAGTGATGGTCATTCACGATTAGGAACTTTGTATCGTGTGTTAGATATCGTGATAAAATAGTCAACGGGCTCGTGGTGGGCTAAGCTAATTGGTTAAATGTTACGCGTATGCTAAGCCTTGTATAAGCTTAAGCATCCCAAGCCCATGTCCAACCCACGAAAAGCCCAAGCAAAGCCTTTTAGGGTTTTAAGTTGCTTGTACTATAAATACCCCTCAAATGGTCATTTGAGGGGTGTGCTTGAAAGTGTGTGTGTGTGTATGTTTTTCTTTTGGAATATACAACATCTTGTGTTCATCTTTATCTCACATATACACGAATTTATATTTTCAAGTCACCATCTTTCTCATCTTATTTCTAAGCTTTGTTTGTGTTTGTTTCACGTGGTTATACTTGTATACGTGTTGGGTTTGCTTGGTAAAGTGATAAGGTTGATAAAACTAAGGTCCTACAATGTTGATATACATTATGCAGATTTTGAGGATTCAAATGGTTTGTTGATGATTTCGCGACATCAAAAAGCAGCTTCATTGGCAAACGGGTTAAAGAACGATTTGGATCAAAATCTACGGTGGGGTACTTCATTAAGAACATCGCGTTGTTGGTTCGGCGTCGTTAGGCAGCTTGTTCAACTATTGTTGTAGAGTCAACTGGTGGTGCTTCTTCAACGATGAGTTGTTGTAGCAGTGTATCGTATAAGAGTATTATCGTTGAGCGGTGAAACAACGGATACACCGAGCACGGTCATCAATATCGCCACCTTTGAGTAGGAGCAAATAGCCTTTCCATTTTTGACGTGGTCGGGGGCTTAGTTCGGTGATGATGGGGTTTGGGGAAGTTTAAGCGGTTGTGACCGGTTCCAAGTCGTTATGCTCAAGCCATTTCGGTGAGTTAATCAAAATGAGCATGAATCGTTTCCATAACTTGCTTTGTACGATTTATTCCGGATCCGGTAACCTTTAGAATTCTCACAATATCCAATAAAGACCCAATGTCGATTTGGCTTTGAGCTTTCCAAAGTCATCACGATCATTATTCGGATAGCAAAGAGATCCAAATACATGAAAGTGTTTAAGATTCGGTTTTCGGTTGTGGAAAATTTCAAATGGTGTTTTGTTGTTGCGTTTTGTAATCATTGAGCGATTACGAGTGTAGCATGCGGTTGAAACACTTGACCCATAAGTAACTGAAGTTTAGCATTGATTAACATCGCTCGGCGCCTTCCACTAACGCACGGTTTCGTCTTTCAACAACTCCGTTTTGTTACGGTGTGCGGCCAATAGATGTTGGATGCTCAATTCCCACTTTCTCATAATATTCTCAAGAGTTTGATTCACAAATTCGGCCTTTGTCTGCTCGAATTTGTCGACGGTGTTTCGGAGTGAATTTGAATTTTCGTGAGAAAGGTGATGATCATCTGTGGAGCTTGATCTTTACTTCAAGAAAATAAACCCAAGTCCATCGTGAGTAGTCATCAACAATTACTAAGATGTAGCCTTTGCCATTAATCGTTTGCACGCGGATCGAGCCACACAAATCCATGTGAAGAAGATGAAGCACATGCTTAGTGTTGTGTTCCACCTTTAAAGGAAAATGAGCACGAGTGCTTTTCCTTGTTCACAAGTGAACATAGGTGATCTTTAGAATACCGGAATCTCGGGAGACCTTCAACAAGTTTGTGTCGAGCAAGGTTGGTTATGGTTTGAAAGTTTAGATGGAGAGACGACGGTGCCATAGCCAAGATTTTGTTGATGTAGCCTTTGAGAGTAGACAAATGGGAGATGAAGCAATCATGTCTTGCATGGAGATAGTGTAGAGGACCGGATGAGCGTTGGCGGACATAAGATCATTTCCTTGTAGATCACGAATGAAACAAGTTTTCTCCCCGAAAGCGACTTCTAAATCTCCATCACAAAATTGACCAATGTAAAAGAGATTGTGACCGAGGCCTTCCACATAATAAACCTCGCTAATTTCGATGTTGCCATTGATGTAATCTCCGTAGCCCATGATAGTCATGGGTGATCGCTCGAATCGACGAAGCCAATGAACTTTGCAACAAAATTTGATAAAAGTTTAAGGTTGCTCGTCATGTGTCGGGAACATCCGCTATCAACAATCCAAAGGATGATCTCAGATCACCTGCATTACACATGCGACACACAGATGGAATAGAAGTAGATGTGGAACCCAAGAGTTAGAGGGTTCAAGCGCTTATAGTTGAAACACACCCATCAATGATTTTAGGCATCCATTTAAATCCTAGTGTATTATGTATCCATTTCGCCATCTCCAACTAGTCTTAGCTTTGGTCTTAGTGAATGCACTAGGTGGTACTACATTCCTTGGAGGTGATCTTCGAGCTACAGGGACATCAATGTGTTTCTTAGAATCTAAAGAGGCGGTTTACCAAGCACTGCACTTAGAAGCGATGAGTGGGCCTAGAGGTATTCGAATCTTAGGATTCCGTGAACGCGTGACAAGATAGCCTTAACAACACACTTATCATGACAATCGAACACATACTTTTACGACACATAACACAAGAAGCATCGATGAATATCAAAAGTACTTAAAGGTTCAAGATTAGTTACAACACTTTTTCCATTACATTTGCTAAACGCAATATCTAAAGTGGGTGCAATCGAGTCTTATTCAAAGTCCTACGGTGTTCTTCTACTTGACATTCTTTATTTGTCTTTTCTTAGGTCGCAACTTCCTATTCTTCCTTGTATTGCTCCTAGGTCGTGAAGTGTCGACGTTTGGAAAAGAGGCAACTAGTCCTGCTTTGAGAGGGAATCACATTAGTAACTTGTGTTTTGTCGTGAGGTATTCGGGTTCACGTTTGCTAAGTGTTTGTGTGCAATTCTCTTAATGATGCTAGGCTGAACTTGTTCATATTTTCCTAACATTTCCTTAATTTAAAGATAGTGCGACAAGCTCTTGATTTTCGTAGCGAAGATTTCGAAAAGTTCATGACTTCTTTAGTGTATGCAAGATAATGATCAAGTTCGTTTGATGCTTCATCACGAGTCATTTGAGTAAATCAAATATGACACCATATTCCTTTTAACTTTTGCAAGTTCTTGTTTATATTTTGAGATTTGACACTTAAAAGACACGCTTTGATTGTCCGGTTGCTCAATTTTAGGATCAAGATTTTGAACGAATCGAGCGATTTTGTTTTGAAAAACAAGTTGTTGATCGTGAATATCTTTTGACACCAATTAAGACGACGTTTGCATTGGAAAGTTCGTTTGACAATCGCTCATTTTCAACTTTTAAAGACTTGATCAAGCACATTATCGATTCTCAACAACTTCAATGTAATCGCAGAGATATGATCGATGCATATGTAACGAGATATTATTGATATCGGCACATATAACATGTTCCAAGAGTCGATCAACATCTTTTCTTAACAATTTCTTTTACGTTTAGTATTTGAAATCGATGTTTCGCTTTTCTCGAAAACGGTTTTCATGAGACCAAGTTCCTTGTGAAAATCCCTTTGCCAATATAGTGCACAAGTTTTCGATTTTTAACATGGGGAAAAGTCTTTACGAAGAATGTCTCGATGTTCTCGCTATTGGCGAATGAAAATGTTCAACTTTTATTTCGTAATGAAATTCAATCTCACGTTCCAAAATTTTGAGGTCGATAAGAAAGTGTCAAAGTATTTTATGACGCGACAACTTTCGGCTTTTGTTTTAACCTCACTAAGTGAAGGTAAAGGACCATTAATTTGTGCACCATTTTGTTTGGGACTAACTTTAAAGCGGTATGATAACAAAAGGTTTGTTAGATGTATCTTGTTGTTTGACAAAAGTAACTTTTGAATAGTTAAATGGTTTGTTATAAATGACATTTTCCATTTTGACCGACTCTCGTCATCTGCATCTAATTCCTCCATGCGATTATATTCAACAAGGTCATAATTGAATCATCAATTCTATGTTCTGACCGTAAACTTGAGATTTGGTTTGAATGCTCTATTTGAAAACTTAGGTTTGTAATCGGCAAGAATTGGTCCATTTCCATTTGGATTAGGTTTAAAAGTAAACTTTTGAATGGTTGTGATTGACTCACCATGTTTGTAAACAACATTTGAAACTCTTTGATTTTGGTTTCTAAGTCGACAATTTCTTCAAGATAGTTATCTATTCGTTTCGTGGAATCTTTGTTTGTACTCAGAGAACTTTTTGACAAGTTAACAACTCGACCTTGGCTTTTGATTTTCCAAAGTAAGAGCGTTAAGTTGTTGTTTATGTTCATGTTTCATTTGTTCTATTTGAGACAACAAAGCATTCTTCGATGCGGCTAGATCATGTATCTCGCGTTCTAAAGATTTTTCGTTTGATAAGATTTAGCAAAAGCGACTTCAAGCCTTTTTCCGCTTTTTCTTGAGTTTTAAAACTTGAGTTGTCGAATTAAGCAATTGTTATCCACAGTTAGCAGTGCATTTTCTCTTTTAATTTCGTGCAAATTTCCAAACGAATTTTGGTCTTTAATTAAGGTCGAGCTCAATTTCTCTGTCGGACAAAAGCTCATCTTGTTCAACGAAGTCTCAACATGATCATTATTTAGATCCTCAAATATAACCACAAAGTCAACTTGATTATCAATATTAACCATACGGTTTTCTTGATCATCAAATATAACAACGTGATCTATTTGAAAATCATCGGAATGAGATGTGGAAGACTCATGTTGAATACTCGATCCTTGTCGGATGGAGAAAGTGGCGGAGATATCGATCATTGATGATAATTGTTTGTTCGGTACACGAGACAAGCCGTCGATGTCATACACCGGGCTGTGTCACTCATGTGTAGAGCTTGGATTTGTGCCATCAACATCACTGCTTGCATTAGCCCGCAAGTCCTCCATATCATCATCTCGAGTGCGCATCCGCCATAAAGTTTTGTTCCTTGTTGGGAGAGTTCCACCTGACTTCATCCTTAAGAGCCAAAAGCATAGCCTCTTTGAAATAAGCCGCGCCGTGTCCTCGGCTTAGGACATGCATTAGCCAGATGACCCTTCTCATTACAGTTATAGCAACGAAGACCATTAACCCCATTCTGAGCATTCCCCTGTTCAACCACTTGAGCCCTTTGCTGTTGCGGAGCACCCATGTTATTCCTTCCCATAGCATTGAACCCTTGACCACCTCCCATTTGACGACCATAACCACGATTTTGAACTTCAACGCGTCCATTGTTTACAACAGCCTGATTTCTTGTATTGGATGAGGAACGAATGCGATTGTTGGATTTGTTAGTATACCGGCCAAATGCTTTAGCAATCATAACAAATCCTTGTTGCAGTTCATCGAAGGCATCGGAGTCCTCATCAGCTTCACTGTAAAGAGCTTGAGCAGTGTTGTTGTTGTATGGAACCAATTGATTTTGTTTAGGTTGTTGTTGTGACGGATCATAAGGTGTGATGGTTGCCGTAGGTTGAGGTGCGGGTTGAGGAGCTGTTTGAGGAGTAACATTAGTTTGAGCCCACAAAGCAAGTTGTTGATTGTCCGGAAGTGAAGGTAAAACAGTTTGGCCACGGATAATCCTTTCCTTATCAACTTCTTTTGATGAGGCTTCAAATAATCGTACAACAATCCGTAGGTAGCATGATGCATATTCTTCGCAGCGGAGAAAGATGACATACTTTTCCCATTCGGGACCAAGACTACTTAGGAATTTTGTGTTGACACAATTCGAGGCATGATTATGTTGTGTTTGTCCAAATCATTAATGATGTCCAAAAGCGATGATGATATGACTCTAATGTCTCTCCGGTTCAATCATGAAGTATTCATAAGCCAAGTAGATTTTGGATTCCATGTCTTCACGATTGAGTGTTTGTGCCTTCCATAAGAAGATGAATATGTTCCCACATTGCTATTGCGATCTTTTGAGCATCAACACTTCAAGGATTGGATTTGGTAGTCCTAAAGGATGTATTGCATTGCAAGTTCATCGGCTTCATAGTGTAGAAGTTGATCACCGGTGAGGTCTCAAGCAGAGAGCAATGTTGGTGCGACATCTCTAGGTGGATTAGCATCCGAGTCTGCGGGTGTGACGAGAGTAGGCATCGAAATGGACCTTCCATAATGACCTTCTTTAAGAACTTTCCATGTGGCTTCTTTAGATCACAAAACCTAAAGAACCGAATCACCCATTGATCATAATTCCGGGAGTGAGCATTGGAGGTCTATCAAGTGAGCCACTTCATGAATTGATTGTTGGTCGCTTAAGGCTTCACACATCTTGCCAAACCATGCCGGTTCCTTCATAGTATTTCTGGATAGATGTTGATTGTAGAAGTTTGTGTAAGGTTGTACTTGAAGACTTGGTGGTGGTTGAACCATTTGAGGTTGTGGAATTGCTGCAAGTTGTGGAGTATGTTGTTGATTAAACTGTTGTTGATAAATTGCTTGTTTTTTATTAAATTGTTGATGTTGTGGACTTAGTTGTTGTTGTTGTTGTTGTAGATGATAAGTGTAAGGAAAATAGTTAGAGTATGGTGGTTGTGACATGTTGAAAATCTTGTGTTGTTAAATGGATCTTTGTAGTCGAATGAAATGTTGTTGATGAAGTACCTTAGGCGTAGAAATCACGGAAAAACCAAGCACCACTTATGCGTAAAACACCAAAGTTACGCGTAATGAAAAAAGTTACAGCGTAGGTTTAGCTTACTGGCGTAAGTAAGGATAAAACACTAAAGTTATGCGTGAAACAAGAAGTTAGGCGCGAGAAAACTTAGGCGTGGGATTACCTTATGCGTAAGTCAAAGCTTAGGCGTAAGATGAATCTTAGGCGTAAAATTTCTACGGCGTAAGCTTATGCTTATGCGTAATTTTAGGGTTTGCCCAAATGATCTTTTACACTATCACAAAGGCAAAAGATATCCAAAGTCGACTTATTTTCGGGCTTATCCAAGCAAGAAAACACGGAGTAAACCACGAGCAGTAAGATCAACCAAAGAACAAGTTACGCTGTAGTTTTAGGGTTTTGATACGCGTAGAACTACTCAGTAAAATGACTTTTGCCCAAAGATGTTTCTAAACAAGATTTTGTGATGAAATAGCTTCAATATCACCAAAATAATACAAAAGTGTGAAACTTGATGATCCAAAGCGTCTAAAACGGTTGCAGAAGAACAACTACCACGTAAAAACCAAGCTAAAAACAATGATCCACACGTAAAGATTGAAACTTTTGCCAAAACAGCTTATTTTAACACCTTAGAACGTTGAAAGTACAAGAATCTTGGATTAAAAAGTGTAAAAATGTGTTTTTAAGCGAACCAAAGTTGAACCGTATGCTTTCTGCAGAAGACCAAAACTCACTTCAAAAACAATACGTTCACCCAACTATTTGGCGATTGATACCACTGTTAGGTCACCATATATGTAACACAAGCATCAATATGTAGAGATAAGAGAGAAGAGAAGGCGGATGAACAACCAACCAAACACACACACACACGAATATGAAAGAAAGGTTACGCGTAGGGTATATGTGAAAGATAAATTGAACAACCAACCCTCAAGTGAGGGTTATTACAAGGTATTTATAGGAGAGGGAGCTAGGGCAACACTCCTAGTCCCTTCCTTTCCTTATTGGACTTGGGCCTAGGCTTATGGGCCTTCTACATAAGCCTAAGCTTAATTTCTAACATAAAGGCCATATTAAGCTAACTATTACATATGAATCACTAACACTTGAATTAAGGTTTAGGAGTGATTCCAACAAAAAGCTTAGGGGCTCAATGGATTGGTAAGCGTGTGTGGACAGATGGTTGATTCTGATGGTGGCGGTGATGTCCTCTGTATGTTGGTCTTTCTATTTGCAGTCATGTATGTGTGGTGAATTTTAATTTGAGTGCCGTTGTGATATGTGGGTCTAGGCTTTGGCATATGGTTGTAAAATATTTGATTAAATAAAATCCATTCTTTCTGTTAAATAATTATATGATGTTCACCTTTTATCGTGGTTGCATTTCATGATCCATTGTGAAAATCATCACCAACTGTCTTTGTGAACCTGTTTACCTGTTAATGCAAGCAAATTGCATGGTTAACATATACATATGTGAATGTAAGTTTTCAAATTAACAAATAGCAGTGTTTTTATATTGGATATTAGCTATTAATAACATCTGTGGTTGTAAGAGTTATAATACCTTACCATGATTATTCACACGAATATATTGGTGCCATAACCAATCGTCATATAAAATAAAAGATCACACTATTCTTGGTTTATTAAATCTTATTTTATAACACATAGATCTGTATTTTACATAAGATTGATGTCTTATAAAATAGCATCTAATAGTTCAACAATATTGGTTCTTTATTTTTTCTTGCCTCCTTTTTTTTTTTTTTAAAAAGGGACAACCATCCACGTACTATAGACAGGTCTTCGAACTAAGTTCACATGAGAGACTATTGCTTGAAAGATAACCTGCATCATAAAAATATGCGATAATCGTATTAGACATGTGACCTGGTGTAAGTGTGATGATACAATAAATATCCTAACAATTATCTGAATAACGCTACTAATATTAGTTTTCTTTTAGCAACAACGCATAATTTAATTTGTAAATGATACGTACCAATAAGAGACTGAAGTCCTCACTTTATCATGACAAAAAAAAAAACGACATCTTTGGGCTGTCAAAATGCTATCTTGTCGTACATAAATCGCATGTTTTAGTAAATTTATGTTTCACAAAATAACATCTGACAGCCCAAGGATATCGTGCTTTTTTTTTCATACACTCGACAGAGATTCCTGTGATGCATCCACGCCAACGTGGGAAGTTAAGAATATAGGGTTAGTACAGCGTAGTTATCATTTAATATGTAAAGTGTATACCAAAATAGAAAGTTTAATTTGATTACTTTAGGCTATAGAAACAACGAATAAATTAGGAACTCATCTTCTTTGAATGGGCATGTGACTACATATTTCATATCGATTACATCGATTACGTACCGTGCGCATATAGATACAATAACAACAAATATCGAATCGAATATTGGAACCTATAACCGGTTTTACTAATAGGAAAATGTAAGTGTAGTAAAATATAAAATAATTCCTTGTTGGCATGAAATAATCATAGAAATGGCACAATATCTGTTCATCTAATGCATCAAATCATGTTTACAGTAGATGAGAGTGATTCATGTGTGTAAACGTGTTGTGACAACCGGACCCAAGTGTAGAAAATCGCTTACACAAACAACGATACCACTAAGAATAAAGCAGTATATCAGTTACACCCAACGACATTGACATACAACAGTAATGTCATCATAATGGCAAAACCGATATTACCTGGCAATCCTTAAATTATAAGTTCATTTCATACGTATAAGATGGTATGGCATATCAATATAAGCAGATATGGATGCAAAATTACCAAATAAGTAACCTTTGGCCAAGAAATAGAGTGGGCTAATTGAATCCATTGCAACTAGTCCGTGCTAAAAATAGGCATTCTTAAACCTTAAAAGCAATGGCTATGGCTGTAATTGTATAAGCATGTGTTTATGAAAATCTGGTAAATTTCAAACAACGTAGTTCACATAAACCATTATCCTTTATAAAGATGCACGTGACTGTTTACAATTGAGAAAATGATGAACACGATGGTTACCAATAAGCATAAAATCTCCAGTCATTTTAATGGTTCGCGTAACGTTCCAGTGCAGCTATTGTTCCATGTCCGCTGTGATTCCAATACTGCATAAAAAAGTGGTTAACATCCCTAAGTAATATTATTCTATTAAATATGTAAGATCCATCTTGAAAGTCAATACCTGAAACTGGAACAAAAGAAGGAATCTTGTATGGAAGACTTATTAGTATTCTACCAAGAAAAGTCGAGCCCAATACATCAGTAGTAGAAGTAGTTTCTTGTAAGACGAATAACGCTCACCACATTTCTTTTGGCACATGTAGGCTGTAACACAAAACTGTAATTAGTTGAATAGCTAAAAGTCCTAACTTTCTCAGATTCTCACCTAAATAATTAGAAACACCGAAAGGGCTATCTGATAAAAGTAACTAAACATGTAAGCCTATCCTACCTGAAGTGGTTATTTAGGTATATGTAATTCACACGAAGCATTGCCGTTCATAAAGACACAGATGGTTGGGTACAATTGAGTAAAACCAAATACTATCCGTACCAGTAGGTATAAAGTCTTTAGTCATCTTAATATCTAGTTTGAGTCATCTAAATGTTTTGTATTAATTTCTGCGCTAACGGATGTATACATATAAGGTAATCGAAACATCCCTAACTAATATTATTCCATTAAATATGTAAAATTCAACTTGAAAGTAAATACCTGCAGGCGAAGAAAACTGTAATCTTGTATGAAAAACCAAGTGTTTTGGCACATGCATTATAGAAATCATAAGTGGCGATCAGTATTTAACCAAGAAAAAGCAATCCAAGTACATCAGTAGCAGGATTAGTTTTTCTTGGCCGAATACTGGCCACTACATCTAGTTTCCCAAAGGTTGCCTGAAACCCAAAAAACAGAATGAGATTTAAATTCCTGGCGTTTTCAGTTAAATAATTAGAAACACCAAAAGATACATCTCATTAAACCAACCGAACAACCATTCAAAACATATAAAATTGCATGTTAAAATTCCTAAAAAGAATATCTACAATCAATTACCACTTAAAGCGGAAAAACATATAATTAAACATTAAGTTACATCCACCATACATCACGAATGTTTCTTCCAAACTAAGCTAAAGACCACAACAACAAAAAACATGATTCAATATCATACCTCAAAAAGGAATCAAAGAAAGAGATCATCGTACAACCAATTGCCTCACCATTTTGTAACCGTAGGGTTATAAAGCGTATATAAAACCTAAACAGATCGTACAAAAAATTACTTCAATTAAACCGTGGCAAAAAAATAATAATTACAATAAATTATACCTCGAAAAGAAATCAAAGAAAGAGATCGTGGTACTATAACAACCCGTAAAATTTCTCGATCTATAACTATTATAAACTCAACTCATTTCCAAACGTGCTAAAAAAATTTACGATTGGATAACTGACATATTACGTAACTCACAAACGAGAAGTTATATAGAATTTATGTTGAAAGGAGAGGTTAGCAAGTTCAGGATACAACTCCGGAGGAGAGAGTTAATTATTACTAGTAGTCAGTTGATCGGCTCAGTACTTAACGAAGAAGGTTACAACATTCGAGTTCAAAGTTATATTTTCAAAAGAAATCTAACTACAAGTCGAGATCAAGTCAAGCTCCAGATACGAGTAAACGTCAATAGTTCCCACTGGGTACGATAGAGGATTACATGTCTATTGAGTGTGTAAGGTATCTATCGATAGGGTAGCATCGATAGAACAACATCGATAGAATAACATCGCAGTAATATTTTCGATAAAACAACACGGTTAGATAATATGGATAAACGACATCATTAAAATGGCGTCGATAGAATGACATCGATAGGAATACATCAATAGAACATAACGTACAACACCAATAGTGCGTGAGGTACTACATCAATAAAGCGTAAGGTATAACCTTAGTCGAATATTGTTGATGAAACAACGTCGATAGAACATTATCGGTTCAGAAAGATTAACAACATCGAGTGGATAACGTCGATTGAATAATATCGAGTGAACGACATCGATTTGGAAAAATAAACAACAATCGTTCCAAGACAAGGCTTGGGGTAGGGGTTCAGTAACAAAACCACAACCGAGGCATGGCTAAATGAAAGTAGCAAATCCAAATTCGCAACGAGACCCGTAATCTCAATACCAAATAATCCAAAATCAAACATAGTCAAGACTAACTCCAAAACACTCCAATAAGTTCAATGAACTTATTACGATATCAAACGTGTCGAGATACGCAACTAGAATTCAAATGGTGACCAATCGGGTCTAACTCGACCCAACGCAAGGCACGATTAAACGCTTTCATTAATTCCGAAAGTAATTCATAGTCGTAACATAACCAAGCGGCGATGAAAGATGTTCCGTAAAAGTGGAAGAATATCACTATGAATAAGTATTGTGATGCCAGTGTGGTGTGTGTAGGGTTAAAATTTTATCATGTCCATGCTCGTTTATACATACAAAATCATTTCGTTTCCCCAAAACCAAAATAACCATCCCCAAAGATTGCAAAGTTCGCCTCAGGGTTGGACATAGGTAATCAGTCTATGCCCTTCTCCCTGATGAATATACGTGATCAATCTATATTAATATGAACTTTGGAATACTCGGCCCAGTTACACTAGCAATAAGTCCTTTACTTTTAGAAGTTGTTACGAAAGAGTAAACGAGCATTCCATTTATGTGGGGATAAGGCGGCGTATTGGGTACGTAAACATATGTATAAGAAAGCAATCATAGTTCACGGTGAGATTAAGTGAATAGTAATATAATGCATATTTTATCAAGTATGACTTCAACAAGTCATAATCGAGGCATCAACTTGGCAGGCAGGCATGTATCGGTCATAGGGTTAAGTTTTTGTTAAAGTAGTTATAGTCTAGGTTTCAAAAACAATACCCAGTTCTCTATAACCGAGGCTCTGATACCAATCTGTGACACCCCAAAAGAATGGTCTGAAATGGAAGTAAGTTATACTGGGGTGCTACTCGATTGGTACCACAACACAAAGTATAGGACAACAGTTTCACTTGAGAAAAACTTATTAATGAAGATTTATAGTTACATCTTTCAAAAATGTGTATTGTGGGATGTAGGCCCATAAAAAGAATTTAAGTGGTCCCCAAGTTATATCAGAGTCTTCTATGACCATGCCATGTCAATGCCCAAGCGCCTCCCAAGTTTAGCTATCGCCTACAATCCTGAAAAGACATGCTAAAGTGTCAACACAAAGGTTGGTGAGTTCACAAGTTTTAATACACCAAGTAGTTTCCAAAACAGTAAGATCAATTGGTTGTCAAAGTTTCGAAAGGGTCCATTATGTATGCAGCGCGTTCATGGCATAAAGGGTTCCACTACTTAAGCCGATTCAGCCGAAAATTGCCCCTACGTGCAACATGCTCTAACCTAGCATGAGAAGGTGATACTATGCACTCCGGTTAGTAGAGTGAGGGGATGGCTCTACCCCTAAATAGCGCTATCCATAGATATCAACGGCTCGTCCCGTACAGTGGGAGGGAGTTAATAAGTAGTGTAGTAACAAGGGACTTTTACAGTCGTACATAGGCGCCAAACATAAGCATACATACCGGTTTGCGTTATAGCAGAGCATAGCTCAGTAGATTGAATCAGTTCAGTAAATCCATAATTTCATGAATTCACAACCCATTTAGTTTTGTAGGATCGTAATATTTATTATGTTGATGATTCGGGTGGCCTTGGATGATGGAAATACATGTTAGCCATTTAGAGAAAGAAAGTAGAGAGAGAGGGAGTTTCTTGGTAGAGACTTGTAGAACAAAAATGTAAAAGGTTAGATTGAAAGGTCCACCCCTTCCATGGATGGAAGGGGTATTTATAGTTACACAAGATACGTCCTCCTATCGGACTGTGGATCAGGCATACAATGGGTAAAGACCCGTCCTTCCTCCACGGTGTTGCACTAAACTAAACTACGGTACAAACTAACTAATAAGCTGCTAAATAACGTAACTAACGACAAGTCTACGAGCTAAACTATGCTAGATAATATTTAGGGTGACCGACACTTTAACATGAAATTTCCAATTCCTAACAATCTCCCCCTAAGGGAGGTCACCCCGTGATTTACATTTTGAATCCTAGCATTCTTTCTTTGTCTTTGTTCTTGAGGTCGAGACTTCAATTCTTCAATTCCGCAATCTTTGTGCTTTTGTAGCAATTCTTCAAAGTCGCATTGATTTGTACTTTTAGTAGGGGCCTTTAATCGATCCACATCTTTGATGATCTTCGAGCTTTCTTTGAGATCATTAGCCACGATAAATCTCTGGATCATCCATAGTTGTGTTGCCTTCATGTGATGTTGTGACTTTTGGACCGACATGCTCACACTTTTGGATCATGACATCTTTCCATCGAGTAGCGAAGCTTTCATCGGTTCATGATATTTGCAGCAGTCAGAAGCGAAGCATAGTATAAAATATCGAGCCAGGTTACGTAGATATGCACAAGTCATGATATCTTCAATTAAGTGTGGATGCTATGAGCATGCTTGACTTTGGATTGACTCCTCATTACGATCACCGCAACCGTCCAAATGTACCGCAAACAACAATTAGCAATAAAGCGCATAAAAGTGTCTTTGATCACCTTCGTTGAATTGAGGTACACGCCCACGGTTCCCATTGATGAGTACAAGCACGCACGTGATCGGTAGGATTCGAAGAATCTCCTTGATGTGGTTTCGCAGCCTACTCTAGTCGTTCTCAAACCGAACGTCTCAAAGAAGACAACACGAGTGAGTGAACCAAATAATTGAGATTCAGCGATTGATGAAAATGATTTGAAAACAATCGCGTATTCTTTGAGAAGAAAGAGTTTTGTCTGACGAAGGTTTTATGAGAAAGATCAATTTTCAATCATAAATACTTTTGTATTTGAAGAGAGTACACATTCGACGTGCTAGAGAAAAGAAGATTTGCACATCGAACGGTTTTTCCAAAAGTATTTTTCAATCGAGATACTTTTTGTGTTTGAAAACATAAGTACACATTCGACGTGCTAGAGAAAAAAGGTTTGCACATCGTACAATTTTTCCAAAAGTATCGTCAATTCCAATCTCGACCAAGGTTGATTCAAGAGTGAATCGCCCCATCGCTTCGTCGAGTTGTCACAAGCTTGATCTTACGAGAAGATCTCACATGTTACCCACCAAGAGCTTGTTTGATGTTGGCTCTAGAAGGATTTCCATCTTCATCGTGAATATTTTCATATATCACTCGGATGTTCCGCAATACCACAAGGATAATGCGTGGGACTCTCAATATATTCTTACTTTCCACATTGTGTGAAGCAAAGAAGTCTTCATTAATTTTGTGTCCTAATGAGATATTGTGGACGATCTCTTGGCTCTAGACTCGATTGTTCACATTTGGTTCCTATGCCGGAGACTAGGGAGAGGGTCTCCTTCTTCAATATCAACAATCTCTAAGAGAAAGTCGATAGATTATGTCGGTTCCCGTGAGAATGAAACAAGCCCTTTTAAGAGGAACTTGAGTAGCTTGGGAAGTTTAGTGCGGATGCGTCCTTTGGGTCCATGATGTCTTGTCTTCAATACCGGTGTTATCTTAGTAACCACCAAGAGCATATGTATTGAACCCGTTCTCGCCTAAGGTTGAATTATTGGAGGGCTATTTCTTTTCACCCTTTTCACATACATTTCTTTTTCATTCTTCAACCCCTTGAAGCTTACTGAGACTTCATAACTAGAACCTTGTTGGGTTTATTCCAAGACTAGCTACATCTCGATCCGCACTCTTCCCATATCTCACTTTTCTCCTTTTTCATCATACCTAAGGACTCTACACTATCTAGTGGATTTTCCACTGGTAGATCCCTCCGGTTCTGGTGGATCGTGGGAACAAATACCTAACCTAACCATCCTTATAACTCCATACATAAAGTAAAATGGTCGGTCTTTTGGTGCAGTTCATTTCTTCCTTGAAACCAATTGAAAATCATTTGGAAAACAATCAAGGTACTTGTGATACGAGATCAAAGCATTTTGTACCTTAATAGTTTTGATCATTTAGAAAACCTCCCCTCAACTTGTGCATATGATTTAGAAATTGTTTAGCACAAGGAGGCAAGAGGACTTTGAAATATTTTCTTTGATCACAATTTTCATAGAAAAAGCCATTTGATTTTCTTTAGTAAATTCTTCCCCTCAATATGTGCATAGGATATTTGAAATCATTTTATCACATAGAGGCAATAGTTCTTTTGAAGTACATCCATGATCACAAAAGCCATTAAGAAACCATTTGCTCCCCTCGATATGTGCTTCGAGATTCAAAGCGTTTAGCACATATGAGAAAGCGACTGCACATTTGAATCAAAACGATCACCTTTTATCAAATTTTATTATTAAATCACAAATTCTCCCCGATCAAAATATCAAACCCTTTGAGATTTTGGATCCCAAGTGATTTAATAGGGTTTAGAAAACATGGGAGAATATGTGCCTTGTTTAAATACTCATCCGGTTTTGGATAAATCCTCCTCCTCAACATGTGCATTGTGTATTTGAAATCGTTTGGCACATGGAGGCGGGAGTGCCTATAAAGGACTAAAAATAATTCCATTAAAACAGATTTGAGATTTAAATCACGATCTCCCCGATCAAAATTTCAAACCATTTGAGATTTGTGATCCCAAAAGATTTAAATCAAAAAGTTTGGGAAAGACGTGGCAATATTTAATTTTGAAAATGATGATAAGGATCAATTTAAGACATTAAAGATTGTTAGTGTCGAGTATGATTGTTTTAAGAGATCTTTAAGAAAAAAAAGCAGGCTTCACAATCAAACAAGAATGTAAAAGTTTTATTTTGAAAGACCTTGATTCAAAAGAAAAATCATACCATGACATAACATTAAATCTTTAGATCACCACATTTTAACGTATACACGGACTTTTATGAAGAAATATCGTTTGAAAATATTTTATTTAAAATCACTCTCCCTCAATCGATGACCGTAGTCGATGATTGAGTGACTTAAGTTTTGATAAAATGAAGTCGGTGATTTCCAAAATTAAGTCGATTAATTTTCAAAATAATATTTTCCATTTTCAAAACAATTTAATCAAATTTTTCAAAATTGTTTAAAATGGCATCTTGCACAAAGATACGTTAGGTGGTTGAGTCGCTTTTGTTGTTGTTCTTGAGGGTTGAAGAAAACCGCTGCGCAAATGCGATGAGACTTCTTACGTTGCATTTAATGCCAATCGAGGTCAAATTAAGCTCCGTTTCTTCAATCACTTAGAAGAAAACCATCTGGCGATGCGGTGACACCTCTTACGTTGCATTTATGCCAACTCTACATTGAAGTCCAATTAAGCTCGTTTCTTCATTTGTCAACCCAAGATATAGTTACCCTTTCCTTTCGGCATCCAATCGCCTTCAATTGTGGGATCCGGATCGTGAACATTCTTATATACCGATATACCGCATCGTTAGTGAACACACATCTGAGATATATGGTGGTCGACATCACCCAAACAACAATCGACTAATTCAAGTCAATTCAACATATCAATCGGTTCATATAAGGTATGGGAATTATGTGTTCATCAAACTCTAATCATCTAAACCTAACAATCATATCCTAGAAACCTAGTCCTTCGATACGTGCAAATATCATTTTAATTAAGCACGAGGATAATTAAGAAAGCTCGTTAGATGATATAGATTTGAAAACATTCTCCCCTCAATCAATGGCTTATTTTACGAAAAGTTTAAAAGTTACCGAAATCATTGATTGAGTTTTCGCTTTTATAAAAACAACCGAATCGATTGTTTTAAAGCAACTCATTTTCCACCATTTCGTTAAAACAACAAATATTTTTCTCAAGAATTTTAGATGGAAAAACATTTGTGTAGGAATAGCGATCTTTTGACGACATGCTTTCCTTGTTAAGTTTTAGGAAAAGTGCACCGAAATACTTGAAAAATTGGTTTAGCGCAAGACTTTCCTTTCTTTAAAAGGCGGGTTGCTATCTCAAATAATAGCAAGCCATGGTTTAAGCACGGGTTACTGATCGAAGTAACTCGCAAGCCATAGTTTGAGACATGTATTGGAAAAGAATATTTACACCTCTGCTCGAACTTCATCTATGGTCCCGTGCCATTATTGAATGACATTTCTAAGACCCATGAGATGTTATCGGTGCTGAAGACATGTCTTTAGAAAACATATTTTTGGTATTTTCAAATTTTTCGATTTTTATGGGATTTTGAAGATTTTATATTTTCTGTTTTCTTTTGTTGGTTTTATATTTTGTATTTTGTTTTAATAATTATTTACAATGATAGAGAAGATGATATAGTTAAAGAGGATGATGATACGAGTACCGAGATAAGGATATCGATCGACCCGTTGTAGAAGATAGAAGTCATCATCTCTTAAACATTCACCACCAAAGCTTCCAAGACTCTTGAATCAAGAGAGAAATTGAGCCACTTGAAAGTGAGACTTTGGCGACTTCCCCCAAACCGAAAATCCTTTGGTGAGTAGTTTCAAAGCTTTCTTACAAGCTTCCTTAGCTGTGTGCACAAAGAAGCACACCATTATCATCGAACTTGTTGCTCCTTTTAAGAATAATCATCGTGATTCATAGTTAGGGTTATATCATCAACAAGAACAACAACGTATCATCCCACACATAAATAACTCTTCTCAAATTTCATTCTCTTCAAGTGCAAGCAATCCATTCCAAAAGGTGTCAAGAGAACACTTCCCCAAGTAGATGAATTGATGCGTCGATCTCTTAGACTAGAGCTCACGAACCCGAATACATGCACCAAGACAAAGAAACTTATACCATCAAGTAGCAGATTAAGTCCAATAGCCAAAGAATAACCCCGATGTATACTTTTCTTTCCCACGAAGAAAGTGTATGAAGCTCAAGAACCAAGTACCGAATGCCCAAAGAGAGAATAACCGATAACATTGAAGAAGCGGCCGAATCACCGATTATCTCTGCGGGTGACAATCTCTCGGATGTCAAACCGGAATAAGTGATTATATCTACGAATCAACGATTAAGCCCTCAAGTAAAACAAATTGAGCATCCCCAATGTACACAATCTCTCCCCGATGATTGTGATAACATCAAAATCATCACACACTTGTGTACCTCTTTCATCTTGAAACTAACTCTTCCATCTCTTCCCCACATAGTTGGAATAAGAACACTAAACGCCTTGATGAGTAAAACCTTGAGTTTCTCTGCGGTCATGACATTTGTTTTCCCGGGATAACTTCAATCACTTAGAAGTATTAAGTCCATCAAGCTTACTCGCCATGAGTCGAACCTTGAGTTTCTCTCTGGTAATAACATTTGTCTTCCGGGATATCTTCAATTACTTAGAAGTATTAAGTTCATCAAGTTTACTCGCGTTTAGATCGTGTCTCCTTCCCCTTCTGGTTTTGACACTTGAATCAACAACTCTTTGAAAGCCTAAATACTAGAAATCTATTGAGAAGAACGCTTGAAGTCTTTTGTGAGAATCAACATCTTTGAATAATGTGAGCAAGTCTAATTTTGGATTAAATCGACATTTCACCCTCCCCAATTAGTGCTATCTCCTAAACCGACAATGCCGGAATATGAAGAAGTCTTTGGATAATCAAATGCAACTCATCTTTAATCTTCTAACATGCGGAGAAAATGTAGAAATGATGTAGACTCGACCTTCTTGAGATTGTGCGGTTGGGGAATAGATAGTTAACATCTTCAACTCACACCAAAAGCATCCTACTAAAAGGCATCCCAATTAACTTACATCTTGCAAATCCCTTAACTAAGATCCTCCTAATCAAACAGAGCAGTAAAGATGTTCATCAAGGAAATCGACAATCGGCGCAGCGAACACACAAGATGGTAACACCAAACTACTAATCACATCAAACAAGAACAGAGAGATTGTTCGGAATCATCATGTTGATGTATCGTGAAGCATTAACCGGAAGCACTTTGTCGATAATCTCATCAATCCGAGTGAAGATGTTAACCAACGGCTCTTAGAAGAAAACTTCATGTGAAGATGACCCGATTAGAAGAAGATCGGTTCTTACATGAGTTTGGAGCCGTTTGACCATTTATTCTCATATAATAATCAACCATGCGTAATTTCACACTTCTTCTCCCTCAAGAATTGCATACGGGTTGCCATTCTTGATTAAATAAGTGAATATCATCCGAATGTTCTATTCACACCGCTCCTCATAAAATAAGCACATGATGTCGCCATCTTCATTATAATCGAGCAAGTGGAATGAGAAAACAATCAATGGTAGCCCGGTTCACTTGATGACCAAGCGCATGGAAAAAGTATGAAGCATGTTGATGAGAATGGTCATAATAAGAAGATTTCTCTTCTTGAGGAAGATAAAGCGCACCAAACGTACACTTTTCTTTTCTTTAGAGTACGAGGCATGAACTGTTGTGTTCATACGTCATTATCTCTCTTTTCAATCTCTTGGCATAACATGTAATTAATCCCATTATCATTTCGTAGGCTCTTTGTCGTGACGGTGATGGAGAAAACCCAATATGATGAATTTGACCTTGAAGTAAACTAACCCGAACTCGTGACTTATACTTTCACATATGTAACAAAGAGTGGTGCAGATTTCCATTAGCATCTCTAAGTACTCTCTAAGTACTCTATACTCTTCATCCAACCAACAATCAAGTAATAGACGTACTTTACCTCTTGAAAATCCACAATTGAATGTGACACTGAGCACTACAACGTAACTCCTTAAAGTGATAGTTATTTTGAGATGATAAGATACCAATTCCCCCAAGTGGAAAAAAGAAAAGGAAAAAGTCACCCAACAATAACTAGATTTCCAAGTCTTCGTTTTTGATAATAAGCTCAAACAAGGATCATGAAGAATCTTCATCCATCCATCCCCGATACCTTCAGATACTAAGTACACTTGCCCGTGATATTTCACTTCAACCTCAAATAAACAATAGTGAATTAACTCCGTTGTCACATTTTCTTGGTTAAAAGCTCACATCAAGCCTCCTTTGAGGTTTTAAGTGAACTCTGATAATGGTTTTCATCCCGACCATGGTTAAATGCACATAACCCCGTAGAACCTTGTAGTAACCAAACTACCATGACGAATATCCAAACATACATCCAATTCATGAAGTACACTCTTTTATCCCTTCTTCAAAAGTAAAATGTAGCACCGACATCAAATAAGAGATCACGAAATACACTTTCCTTTCTCCAAGATGGTTCCATCAATACGGATTTTACAACTCTATGGTTTAAACCGAGAAATAGTTTTTTCGCGGGATTTTACAAAACCAAGAATAAACCGTAAGATAGATCCGGAATGCACTTTACTATTACCGGGATGTTTCCATTATCACGGATTTTACAAGTCTATGATTTAAACCAAGAAATAGATTCTTTCGGGATTTTACAAAATCAAGACAAAACCAGTAAACAATGTCGACTTAAATGTGTTATGACAACTTTGGTTTCGATGAATATCATTTTAGGGGAACATGCAACGGTTCATCAACGGTTCATTATCCAACATCAACAGATCATCAACCATCCGGTAAACACATTGGTAAACACATCATTCACTCAACTGCCGGAATTGCAGTGACCACATGAAGAAGTAAACCCGATATATCAAACTCGAACATGAAGTAAAATTCCCCATTTGTTACTTAAACTTGTACTAATCCATGAAGAAGAAACGGTGTACCCAATGTACAAAACCTCTTGACGTATCCTCAATCTGCGTGAGACACCGAAGTGATAGTTGCGTTGTGGGTTAAATGAGAAAGAATCACAACCGTAACTAAATAGCCAAGTCTTTATCACACTCTATAAACGCCCAAACAAGTCATCTTCACGGAAGGGTAGAAAGAAAGAAGACGAAATAAGTAAACACACTGAAAACCTCACTTCATATCCCAAAGAGAAACATCGTACAAACAACCCGTAGTCAACTTTGTTCAATTATCGATTCGAGGCCGTGACATGATAACCTCCATGAAAATGTATAAACCATGGTATCAATCCGCACACCACAACAAACCTCAACATCTCACTAAAACTCATCATCAAATCTCATCATCAACTCTCATAAGCATAACAAGTCTTATTATCCAAACTCTCATATTCAATAACAATTTGCATTCCAATAACAAAATAATAATACCCATTCCAAGAGTCATAGTATGAAATCGGTTTAACTCAACATCACGATCGATCCCACTCAAACCCACTAGAGATTAGCACATCCAATATTGAAAGCCCATCCGTCCAATTGCCAACTCAAGTAATCACACATGAATTCAAGGCCGATTCTAATAAGTGATTAACCTAATTCGGTCCATGAAACTTCTTGCAAAGATTATCTTTTGTATTTTAACACAAATCCATGTTCATCCAACGAAGCAATAATACATCCATTTTATTTTAAACGTGATTATCATCAGTTAAAGGCAACGGTCCATCAACCCAATCCAAAAGATATCACCACTCGCCCAAGTAAGCTCCATCGTTCCATTTATTTACATTGCCCATGGTCATTCCATGTAATTCATACTTGTCCAGTTATATGTTCGATCCAATATATGAATTGAAGATGTGATGTACTAAACTCGCCCACTTTGAAATAAGCATGCCTCGCATCTGCTTCAAGCCCATAACTTCACAAGATAGTGTCACAAAAACACAAACCCAAATTACTCGGATATAAAAGACCACAAACCAAAGACTTTGAAACCCTAATCCTTTGAGTATTTAACACAAACTCACACACACCTCATAACCCTAATTACTAAATCATCCGCCCCCTTACTTATCTCTGTCACTTACATCTCCAAACACTAACAATACATCACTTAATATTACGCCTCTCACCTTAATCTGCTTCACTCTACTCATTCTACTCCAAAGGCTCCTCACAAGTCTCTCTTCCATTTTAGTAATCACAACACAGCAACAACAAGACCTCGCCATAGGGATAGCTTGAAGGTCTCACTATCAACGCCACAGGGATGGCTTCGAGAAACAAGAGATAGCCACGTCAAACCCTAGACTTGGACATGTCAAGGTAGGTTTAACATTTAGTTATTGTATTTTTGGTTGAGTTTTGAGTTCAATAACGAAACAATAAACTGATTTTATCAATCTTGATAAACCTCAATTTATATAAGTTTCGAATAAAAATGAAGAGGCAAAGCTTCAGATAAACTTTTAGATCGATGATGATTTTCTATTATCGTGCAAATGACTCTTAATAGTCTTGATGTAACTTTGAAAGACACGACAATAGCAGTCCGAGATTGATTCGAATTGGGTATGATTTATTCACTTCTTTAAACGAACCAAAGAAAGAGATTAACTTTATTGTTATTCTACTATTCTTGTATTGTTCGGATAATGAACACATGGATTGTTGAGGATAGATCCTTTCTTCGATAGCAAGACTTAAAAGTCTTGATGAAACATTGATGTATACGAGGAAGGAAGTAAATCTGAGATCATTATTTAGATTTTCTGTTTTGGATATGTTATGATGTAGATGTGATCTTAATTTTGTTTATGTTTGTTTGAGACTTTTGGATGTTGGTTATGTGGTCACAAGTCTTTCATCTTCTTCTTCATTTCTGTCTTGAGTCGCTAGCCAAAGTTTAGAGTCAAATCGCTAACTGTCAAAATCTTAACAACTCGCTAACCATTTTTAAACAAGTTGCTAGCCAAAGTATTTAGCCCAAGTCGCTAGCACAAGTTGCTACGACTTGTTCAGTAACAAGTCGCTAAATTGATTCAAGTCGCTACCATTTTATTTTGACAAAATACCAAGACAAGTCGCTACATAGTATGAGATTAACAACTCGCTACGACATGTTAAATAACAAGTCGCTAGGTTATTTTGTGTCAAGTCGCTAGGAAGCATGCATTAAGACTTTTGACTTTTCGGATGAGTTTTCCGCCAAAACCGACCATATTTCCGACTATGTTCATACTTACCCGTAAAACCGCATAAAAGCGCATCTTTTGTGAGGTTTGACCATGAATATATTGTTTGACCACATGTTAATGGTACAAAAGACATATGAATGAATGACATAAAAGTCGGTTTAGACAACAACTTGACACAAAAGCGATTTTGAATATCGGGACCTTTTGAATAGCAAGACTTTTGACACAACTTGACACAACAGAATAAGTTATAACATAAAAGCTTTTCGAGAAGAAGTAAGCCAAAAAACATTATTCGACCACTAACATGATGTAAAACCGTTTAACAATAACCAAAACCAACATAACCATGATACTATACCACACAAATCAACACAACACAACAAAACTTGGCTCGATACCATTTGTAGGATCATAATATTTATTGTGTTGATGATTCGGGTGGCCTTGGATGATGGAAATACATGTTAGCCATTTAGAGAGAAAGTAGAGAGAGAGGAGTTTCTTGGTAGAGACTTGTAGAACAAAAATGTGAAAGGTTAGATTGAGCTCCACCCTTCCATGGATCGAAGGGTATTTATAGTTACACAAGATACGTCCTCCTATCGGATGTGGATCAAGCATACTGATGGGTAAAGACCGTCCTTCCTCCACGGTGTTGCACTAAACTAAACTACGGTGCAAACTAACTAATAAGTCGCTAAATAACGTAACTAACGACAAGTCTACGAGCTAAACTATGCTAGATAATATTTGGGGTGACCGACATTTTAACATGGAATTTCCAATTCCTAACAAGTTTTAAGTAATCATAGCATGCTTTTCACCCCAAAAGAGTAAAACAGTAAAATGGGGCTGTGAAACTCACCTTAGTACGAAGAAATATAAGAATCACAACTAACACAACTGGCATCCAGAAATGTAACATAATAGTGTCACAAGGTAGTAACGCACAACGATACAAGAGTACCGACACAACGGTACGTCATTGGCACGACCTGATAGCATATGGTTTATCTCAGAATGCGTCTTGTAAAGTAGATTAGTTTTCAAAAGATACGTGTTTACTAATTCCTATAATAAGTAAGTCTCGACATACTTGTAATACTAACTTCTATTTTATGTCTCACGATCTGCTTTTCGTTATTAGTCCAGGTCATTTTCATAAAAGCTTATGCCTTTTGCTTATATAACAAATTTCGAAAATGTGTATAACCTGCTTATCCATTATTTATAAAGATAAAACATGTTTCTTTCGGACCTTATGTATATAAATAAATTTAGTATACATTGAGAACATTTATTTAGAAATATAATGTGCAAGTTGCTTACTTATCAACTCTAATGATAAAACGTGTGCTTAAGTTTATAACTCAACATACTGATGTACATAAATAGTTGCACCTTTGAACAAATCATAACCCATTAGCAAACTCAATATAATACTCTTAACATATTTATTTCTTATAAACCAAGTTAAGGTTCACGAATTTCCTTGAAACTAAACGAGGAAGATTTTTATTATAGTTCTATTGTCGTATGATTTTGGCCTTAAAAACTTAATAAAATGGCTAGAGACGTTACCTTCTAATTGAATGAAAACTAACCAGTTCGAGACCAAAAATGAATACGAGCAGTAGCACCGATAGAACACGAACATGTACAACCCTGACCCAAATAACGAGATACGGAAGTGAGGTAACAAGTCTAGCGAAATATGACAACAAAGTATCGTAAGTCGTTCCGTACAACGAGTTTGGTAGCTTAGCGAGGTACACCGTGTAGCTTACAATTTGGGAAGACAATTTTAGCATACATGCATGTTCGAACAGTATGATGAGGTGATTGATGAGTTTAAATACTTCACTTTGATGTGTATAATTCTTACACGTTACATGTTTAAAATATTTTCTAAAGATTACTTATAATATATTGCCAACTTTGCATGCATGCTACATGTTATGAGGTGACAGGTGTTGCATGATTGGTTAAGGATCTAACACGTTGTATGACGTTGAAGTGTTAACGTGTAAATTTCATATGAGTTACACGTTTTATACAAAAAGTTATGTATCTAATATAAATTATGTGGCATGTAATTGTCTAAATTTGGAGTAATATTAGGTTTAGAGTGTATAGTTTGATCTCGGTAATTACAAATGTTAAGCCTTTAAGTCATGAAACTTAAAGCCAGGTAACATAAAAATATAATACTTATAAAAATGTTAAAACTTGTCAATATACTCTATTTTAATATATTAGATTAGTCATGAGTCTATCGGAGTATTTTAAACGCCGTTAAATTTTTAAGACATAGGTTATAAACATGTAAAACGTAAAATGTATAAGGTTTATATAGAAATGTAAAAATAAAATAGGACATATAAAATAGTGGTCAAAGTAGTTCATAAGTTTATATCAAAATAGCTTACAAGAAAATGATGAAACAATTTTTATAAAGTGATAACAAATTAGTTTACAACATGAAAATTGAGAATTAAAATAAAATAGATGAAATTATTACAACGTGTCCTAAAGGTATATGCTCTTAGACGGCATGATATGAGATGATAGGTTAAAGTCATGCTCAAATAATTGACGTGTTTTCTACGCGGTGGGGTACGTGGCAAGGTAAGTGTTTTAGAAGTATAGGGCGGGCTTCCAACTCATCTCTGAAGACAGTTAGTAAGGAAATCGGGGAATTCAATAGACTATAACGAGTTTCCATGTAAAATGATATTATGAAGCGTTAAGAAAGGTTTTAAAGACCATTGTATAACTCACAACTTCTGAGAAATAAGAGAAACCATTCTAATCAGTCACAATGTCTTGAGAAGGTTTCATAGATCACAAAAATGTAAGAGTAGGTACATGATCGGGTAAAACAGGGTTCGACATGATGTTCAGAAAACCCCGCATAAGTGGTCAAAATTTAAATCAAGTATTTATATAACTAACGTTTATATAAATAGAATAGTGACGTTTTGAAAATAGCATAATGATCAAAAAGTACATAAAGTATGTATATAAGTAGCTATTGAAATGTTTGAGTACACATTGTGTGCGGCTTTAACGTTTTGCGAGATAACTTCTCGTTAAATAGACAGAGGTGAACAAAAACGTTCTGAGAGTAATAATTCGAATCAGAGTGATTTATTTAACTTGAAAAATTACCAGTTACTATCGGTTACAGTAATTGCGTTTATATTACGGGAAATGTCAAATAGTCAAAAGTCAACTTTAAAAGTCAAAGGGAAAAATAGTCATTTTACCTTATGAACATTTATGTCACATTAGTTGGTTTTTCTTAATCAGATAAACTGATAACGTTTTCTCTAAAAAAATGACATAGAAAAATAGATAGATATTCTTTTATTAGAATATTATATTAGTTTAATACAAGGTGAAATTTACTGGTGGTTACATTTTCTACATATATAATTTCTATATTTTCCGAGTACCGTGGGAGTAGGATTACGTGGAGACTCGACAAAACACGGGGTACAGTCAATACATGATTTAATAATAAAAACAAAATAAAAGTTTAACCTACTAGCCCCTCCCACGTTTCATCTCTGTCTTCTTCCTTTATTATTTCTCTTTCGCACCTCCCAAAACAATCATAGCAGAAATATTTTTTTCTTGCTTTCCAATTCAACTTTTGAACAATCTTTTTCATGTTCCCTTCTTAGCTCTCCTTCTACCAAGGCTCAGTCACGGGATCCTCTTGAAGACCACGCGGATAGGGACGTTTACCAAGGATAGATGATCATCATCTTAAGGTGAAGAAAGAACGGGTCATCAATTACAACTTGTCCATCTATAAATAGGAACGACTCTCCACAAGTTTTAATGCACTTTTAACACAACATCACACAAATTAGGGTTTTGTAAGTAAGGGGTTTCTTAAAATTGAGTTTGGGGTTTTGTAAACCAGAGTATAAAGAGTCTAAATCAAGCTTCAATTTGGTCAACTTCAAGATGACTCGAGCTCCCTTGGATACCGATTGTCAAACGTATGTTATGATGTTTTCGTGGATGAGAAATGGATTTGAAAACGTTTTGATAAATAATAGCATTGATTCGTGTGGTATTATCTTGTGTTGATTTGATTGTGGGTGCTCACGGGTCGAGTCGATCCGGTTATGTTTAGTTTTGATTTGCTTGCTACCTCAAATTCGTTTCAGTATAGTTCTTTTCCATCGTTAATGTTTTCTTGGTCATGAGGCAGATTAAAATAGTGTTTTAATAATTGAGTCGGGTTGAGATAGTTCTGGTCACGGATGAATCTTTGTTTGATTATAAATTAGATTTTGTGTGATATTGTTATTGGATTGGTTGGTTACTTTGGGTGCAAATCTGTGAAGTATGGTGATAGTGTGTCGACATATTAAATCCTTGTTTGTTCGGGTATGGTCTAACATGGGTATTAAATTGGTCACGGGTGTATAAATTCCAAGCAAGTTCGAGTTGGTTCGAGTCTATTCCTAGTTTTGCAGCATGTGATATGTTAGTTTATGTCTTGATATCGGTTAACAGGGAATACCAAAGGGTGTTTGTATTAGTGTCAAGAGAAAGAGGAGTTAGAGTAGTTTTTGTGTTTGTGCCGGCTGTACACCACAAGGGTGGTGCTTATAGCTCAGTTTAGCGAGTCCTTATCTCAGCTTGTGTGTTTGTTTTAGCTTATATTCCCGCTTAGTTATATAGTGGTCACAACTCAAGTTTGCTTATTTGACCTTGGTACTAGAATTTAAAAGTTATATGGGTTTGGGTAGTTATAAAATGTTACGATTCATATTAGTAAAGCTAATTGGAAATAATATTTTTCGAATGTGAAAAACATGACTGGCGTGTTTTAAATTGTTGACTCGCGGTTCATTAGTACGTTTCGGTAACTCGTGGTTGACACTTGCTATTGAACTTTACGTATATTGGACTTATATCAGACTATTTGGACTCGAGACGGAGGTGATAAATTACGCTACTCATATGGACCAAAATATTAGATGAAACTAATGATAAGTGGTAAAACAAATAACTAATACATAATCTAAAAATTTGATTAACTACTAAAACTATTTAGTTAAGTTATTATTGAAACGGGTTGGAATTAACTCGAACACATGTTTAATTATAAATCTGACGGGATATATTGTTTTAAAAATCAAGTTTTCATTAAAGTCTATTAACACGGAAATATTGTATAAACGGACGTATCATGTCGGAATTTATAAAAACTTATTAAACTTATACTCTGTTGATACAAAAGTTGGGCGTTCCTTGTTTGGACTCCGGTTCTCGTATCAATTAGATCTTGATGCTTGAGACCTGCGCACTAAGTAAACAGAAAACACCGTTAGGCCTATCGTGGGATTGTCTCCCATGATTATCTTCCGGCGTGAGAGTAAGTAATCGGTTTTAGGGTTTAACGGAGAATTAGGGTTTTAGATCCTACCTTTAATGATGGCCGAGATGCCCTTTATATATACACGAAATCTTTGTTGGTTTCGTGTTCCCCAACCTTCGGCGTATCCCGCCTAAGTCGGTTGGCTAATGCATAACCCTTAAATAAGAGATATCCAATATCAAGGCCATAAATAACTTCGGGTTTGGGCCTTTGTGAGCCCAAACCGTTACCGGGTTAGCCCAGGCGTACTGGGCTCGCTAGTAGCGGTCATTGGTGGGGTTCGTGACCCGAATGCGGACTATACGTCATCATGTCCCCCTAGTCTAGTATGCGCAGGGTGAGACCCGCGGATGCTAGACTAATAGCTGTAGCTCGTATATACTTCGAGGCGTAGCAGAGAAGCTAAAAAAGGTTTCCCGTCGTAAAGAATACACGGTGAATCTAGTCAAAATATGCCAAATACATACCTCGTAAAACGTGGGAAGTGAATGGAAAGTGTGCCGTCGGCGAACTCCCATCCACACGTTTAGAAAGTGGGATCACGTGTCGAGCATCACATTAGTGTGAAACCCTATATAAACTACGCCTCCCTTTACCGTGTTTATCACGGTAAAAACATTCCACCATTGTTGAAAAGCTTGAAATATCCACCAAGAAAACAACAAGCGTTTAAAGGTAATCGGCGTGCGCATCCTAAAACGATCATGGTTCGTGGATTAAGCGATTTTGCATCCGATATGACCGAGGATGAACTTCGTGAGTTCACCTCGGATTATTATATCCCTCGTGCTACATCCGGTAATTCCGGCCGCGACATCAATAGCGATTTCCACGAGGGAAAGTGGGAGTATACACACGTTTTTGGTCGCGAATCAGCGTGTGCCCATCTCTTTATTCTTGTGCGATGTATTAAACTACTATCGCTACACATATCCCAACCGCCTTTGTATAGGTGCGGCAAAAATAACAAACTTCGAGGTTAATTGCGATACATTGGCGATTAACCCACTATCTACCTTTTCCGCGTTTTACCACACGGCGTGGTCGAACGGATAGGTTTAGTTTGCTAAGCGCTACCGGACGGCTACAATGTTATACCGATAAACTAGGCGCGCTTAGGGCCCGGAGGAAAATGTTTTCGGATTGATAAGGTGTGTTCCCACGGGACTTCGCTTTATACCTGGGGTTCACTCTCAGAAGGATGAGTGCCCCTCACGGAACATACGGTAGCAGATGATGCGGAAGCGATAAAGCCAATCGTATTCCCATCGGTTCCTACCGAGGAATTTTTGGTGCACATGGGCATCAGTCGTAACTATTTCGATAGGCCTGATGAGGTGCCAACTTTTTTAGATGCGGATGGCCAGGGTGGGTGCTCGTCCTTCGTACTCCTTTACTTTATTGATGTGAGCCTTTCTTTTCACCTTTGTACTTTATATAACCTGTTTGTTGTTTATTTCTTGCCGCGCAGAGATGGATCTATTCAGCGTTGTGAATTTGGCGAAGCCACGACAGGTTACTGTAGGGGTGCGCCCGTTGAGAGAGGGGGAAGTCCCTATTCTGGAAGCTACTGCGGGGCGCACCATGGAGATAGTTCGGAGGACCGGGAGTGGCTCCCGCTTTCTTTGGGCGACCCCTACTGGCGTGCCCGACCCTAGGTACCTTCCCTTTTAGTGAAGCCGTCACACACATATGTGGCGAAGAGCATGGAAGACCTCGATGTAGAGACAGAGGAGGAAAGCCACGGGCTAAAGCGCAAGAGAGCGCTTGGTGGTGATGGCTCAAGCTCATCCAGGAAAAAGTGTCCTGTCATTCTTGAGGTTGAGTCGTCATCTGACAATGATGCTTCGCCCCCCGCTCAAATGAGACTGCTCCCCCCAAGTAAGTATTGTCGCCAAATCTCTTTGCTCATTTTTGCTCGTGTTATGAATTCACTTCTCTTTGCGTGCAGTATTGAAGCTATTGGGATTACTTCTGAGCAATCTGGGGAGTCACCACCCAAGGCAAGTCCTATGAGCACTGACCCTCCTATTCCCGAGAGCCAAAGCGTCGATCCGTTGGCAGCTGGGGATGTGCCAATGGACCAAATTTTTGAGGAGCTTAGTTTGGCTGCTGCGCACCAAGCTTCATTGGTCGCGCAGCTAAAGTCAAGGTATGTTGGGGAGAGTAGCCAGAGTGCGCAGAAGGATGAACATATTGTGTCGCTAGAGGTACGTTTGGCTAGTGCCCAGGCTGAGGTAGAGGTGGCGAGCTCTTATTCCCATAGGCTTGCTGAGGAAAAGATGGCGTTGCTGACCCAAGTGAGCCAGGAGCGGGCCACGTTGGAAGAGTACAAGGCTTCTTGGGTCTGGGCTGTGAATCATTTGGAGAAGGGGAAGGATGAGCACTTCGCTCGGTTGGGAAAGTTTCGTGAAGTTTGTGGATGGAATCTTTGAAGGAGCGGGGAGATGAAGCGGTATGCTCGATATTGAGTATGACGAGGCTGTATCCTCGGCTTGTTTCATCCATTCTTTGAGTGCGGTGGCTTATTAGCCACGGTTTGCGCCATCTCGCGCTTACTACTTTGGAGTCGAGAGGTGGCCGACACCTTGGGTGTTGTTCGATCTGTGTGGCGTGGCAAGGCCGAGGCGATAGAGGAACTTCACGGTGGCCTTACGAAGTGCTGCTTGCCCGGTGCACGGTTATAATGATCATGCTTATGATGATCTTGTTGCTACAATGGAAAAAATGAAGATATTAGAGCTTCCTCATATTGCCCAACTGGAGCATGACGGGACTATCCCATAGGCTTGATTATGGAGGGGTTGACTTTGGCTCGCCACCGTGCTGATGATGCAGAGGCACACCGGACTATTTTTTGAGGCCTGATGAGTCACAGCTGCAGGTGCCTGTTTTTGCTCGCCCCCGCGACATCTTGAACCCTTTCGTACTTGAGAAGGAAATTCCTTTGAAGGAATCCTTAGAAGCTCATGCTACGAGGCTTGCAAAGAAGAAGGGTGTTAAGGGAAAGGCCATTCTGTGTGGGCTTGGCGCAGCGCATCTTTTTAGATCTGACGGGGTACCTGTGAGTGTTGCTACGGTATCACGCCAAGATTTTGATTTGTTGAGGAAGCTAAAAGAGTCTGGGGACGCTGCGAGCCATGTGGAGAGCTCATCTCTTAGGCGTTGTAATAGTATGTAGGTTATATCTTCTTTGTAAATATCCTTTTGTAAGAACTCGTGGTCCTGAATAAAATGTTCCTTATGCGTGTTGATGTGGTTGCGACTTATAATGTTTGTACTCAGTTATCTGTCTTTGCCTAAAAAATGTACTTGTTGTCTAAGTATCAAACTGTTATATAAGTGCGAATAATATATGAAGTCCATAATCATGTATGAAAGTCATGACCTATCATACTTGAAACACAATGTCTAAGTACTTTTATCATAATCGTGTATGGTGTGATATGCAGCGTACTATAAATATCATATCAAGAAGTCAAGAGTATTGATTCCTAGTTTGTTAAACGCGCACAGTATGCATTGTTGCGCATCCATCATGGAATGCGCATTGAACTTATTCCAACATCTTGAAAATAAGGTGTTTAACAAGGATGCATGATCCAATGTTGATGGGTTTGCAACCCTCTTACTCAACGAGTTATTTAGTAGGTTTACTCATCCTTTACACCATCGTGGGTTTAGTAGGTGCATGCACGCCATGTAGGCACAATATAATAACAATGTTGAAACATAAATATTATGTAAATAATAAATTGAAATGTGTCGGAGTTAGCTAGACACCGCGACGTTTATTAATACTTGCAAGTTTTTGTAAAGAGAAAAAGACATTTGCCTAAGTAAAACAGAATGTAAATACATGGATATTTATTGAGCACTATACTAAAGTGCGGGAGTATCCATGCACTTGGTCAGAGTGTTCCTAGAGAAAACATCGTTTGAGATTGCGATGTTCCATGTGCGTGGTAGCTCGACCTCCATATCACGCAGCTTGTGCGCGCCTTTTCCTAATGCTTCAATGACCTCATAAGGTCCTTCCCACTTCGGTCCAAGTTTTCCTGTATCTTCTCGTGGCTCGCATCATTGGCGCGATATACGAAGTCGCCGGTTCGAATGAGGCGCTCAAACTTTAGCATCGTAGTATCCCTTCATTTTTGACTTTGCTCTTGCCTCACATATGGTCGCGTTCACGCCTTTCTTCCAACAGTCCAAGTCAATCGCCATTCATCGTCATTGGTTGTAACATTAACCCGGCGGTGCTAATAGTTGGCATCCCACCGGGGTGGTATGACGCTTCATCCTATAGACAAGAGAAAAGGAGAGTCTCCGTGCTAATTTTGATTGAAGTGCGGTGCGCCCACAAAACATGCGATAATTCCTCTACCCACCTTCCTTTGTGTTTGTCTAAGCGTGCCTTAATTCCTTCACCTAGACTACGATTTGCACGCTCGACCAAACCATTGGTTTGTGGGTGTTTAACTGACGCGAAGTGTTGTGCAATATTCAGTTTCTCACACCATTCCTTGAAAGGGTTGTCACAGAATTATTTTCCATTATCCGAGATGATTTCCTAGGTAATCCGAAGTGGCATACGATATTTTCCCAAACAAATCGTTTTACCTGGTTACCTGTGATTGTTGCGACCACCTTTGCTTCAATCCATTTAGTGAAATAGTCTATGGCCACTATAAGGAATTTCAATCCCCCTGCGGCAACAGGGAAGGGGCCTGCAATGTCAATACCCCATTTATAGAATGGCCACGACGACGTAATAGGTGTTAGCTCCTGTTGTGGTTGGCGTGGAATAGGTCTGTAAACTTGGCAGTCGCCACACTTTCTTATTAAGTCCCGCGCATCACGGTGCATCGTAGGCCAATAGTATCCTAATAGTAAAGCGCGTGCCACAACGAACCGTGGTCCTGAGTGCATACTACATGAACCAGCGTGGATCTCTCGGAGTATGTAATCGCTTAGGGTCCGACACATCGAAGCCATGGTTGTAGAAATGAGCGCCGATATAGTATACCGTCACGAGTTCGAACCTACGTGATGTGCGCCTGCACGTCGGGCGTCCTTTTGCTCTTGGGGCAATCACGCCTGCTTATAAACTCGACAATTGGGGTCATCCATGTAGGACCTTGTTCCTCTATCACCGTGGATATCTCCATCTCCGAGATGAACTTGCTCTTGAGTTTCCACCAATACTTGTTTTGACAAAAGCGCAAAGCTTGTGGATGCAATCTTGCTCGATTGCATCCGCCTTTCGCTTTCCCTCTAGGAACTTGTTTGATGGTAAACCCGTCAAAGCCCTAGATTTGGGACTTGGTCTTGTCGAGTATTGAATCATGTTTTCTCTTTAGCCACGTACTCGCCCAACACATGGTTGGCTACTAAACGGAATCCACATTTGCCTCTAGGTTGCGTATGCCCATTCGAAATGCAATGCGTAATCCAAAGAATCGGGGCTTCGTACTCGCCTCGTTGTTCATGGTCGTGAATTCAAAATGCGATGCGTAAGTGAATTCCATTCCTTACGGACTCGTGAGGATAAGGCTGCGCTGACCGCCCACGCATGAAGATCCGTCCGTGAATAAGATCCATGGTTCTTGTAGTTCCACCTTGCTTTGTGAAGGTGCGTCATCGATGTCTGGTTTTCGATGATGAAGTCGCGCTAGTATCGTCCCCTTAACCACGGTGCGTGGTGCAGTAGGAGATGTTATGCTCACCTAGCAATACACTCCACTACGTAGTCGCCCTAATGCATCGGGTTTGGAGATGATTTGCTTGATAGGTTGGTGCGTGATCACCGCTATTGGAGCGCTTGGAAGTACTGCTTGATCTTTGGCGGCGAATACTAATGCTAGGACCAACTTCTCCATTGCACTATAGTTAACCTCCGTTTTCTTGGTGATTTGCTTACAAAGTATACCGGTGTTTGTACCAAATTCACATCATCAAGAGTACCACTGTTGTTGCTCCATTAGTTCTGAGATAAGTACATAATTAATTCTTCCCCTGGGCGGGGCGCGACTAGTGTGGGGAGCGCTGCTAAGTGCTGTTTAAGCTATATGAAAGCTTCTTCTGCTTCCGTAGTCCAGCGAAAGTCTCCCTTTTTTGTACACTTCTTGAGTGTTTTAAAGAGAGTGAGTGACTTGTCTGCTGATTTGGACAAGAATCTATTCAAACCGGCCAGTTTCCCGTTTAGAGATTGGACTTCTTTCAACGTGCGTGGTGAAGGAAGTTGGATGACAGCGTTCGTTTTTTCTAGACACGGTTTGATGCCATCGGGCTCTATCAAATATCTGAGGAACATGCCTTCTGTAGCGCCAAAAGTGCATTTCTTGGGATTTAGCTTCATGTTGATCTTTTTTAGTGTCTTAAATGTTTCCTCAATGTCGCGCACCAATTCATCCTCTGTATGGATTTTTATGACAAGGTCATCAACATAAACCTCTAGGTTGCGGCCCACCTGCTTTTCAAATGCGTTGTCCACCAATCGCTGGTAGGTGCCGCCTGCGTTCTTCAAGCCAAAGGGCATCTTAGTATAACAATAGACGCCTTGGCTTGTATGGAAGGCCGTTTTTTCTTCATCTTCTTTAGCCATCTGGATTTGGTGGTATCCTTTGTATGCGTCCAAGAAGCATTTAAGTGGGTATCCACACAAAGATTCTATCTTCGGTCTATCTACGGTAGTGGGTAGCGATCTTGTGGACATGCTTTGTTGAGATCCGTGAAGTCCACGCACATCCGCCAACCACCGTCGCTCTTCTTGACCATCAATGGGTTGGAAAGCCAATCATGGTAATAGACTTCTCGCATGATACCCGCCTCCACAAGTTTATGTACCGCGAATTGTTTGTGCACGCCCGAGCTGGCCGCCGCTTCTTCGTCTTGGGAGTATCCTTGTCGGATTCTCAACTTGTGTTATGTAATCGCGTGGTACCCGGTCATGTGCTTTGGTTCCCATGCAAAGATATCCAGTTCTTTTGCAAGAGTGCGCTTGCAGTGCCGCCGTTATCGATAGCGATCCCCGATCGATACTTCTTGCTACGGGTAATCGGGATGAATTGCAACCCTTAGGTTTGGCACTTTAGTTCATATTTACTGCGGAATGTGTCGCCTCACATGTAATTGTGTTACATTCTCCGGGTGGTGCGGTGGCATTGTAGAGAGTAACGCTTCCCTCCACCGGAATTTGAGCATCCCATGTGTTGTAGGCGATGATCGCGTATGGTGAAATCCATGGTCTTCCAATAATGCCATTGTATGGCGAAGGGATTTAATCACCATAAAATTCATCCAGTGTCATGGGTATTCCTTATTACCAACATTGACTAGTAGGCGTGTTGCCCGTGGGCCATATCTTTCTCTCTGTAAAACCGATCAACAATGTCATGACCGGGTTAAGCGACTACGTATCTCGGTCACGGTCGCTTGAAACAATGTTCATACATTATATCCGCGGATGCTCGATAAGGTTTTAAAAGGTACCTTTTGAGGGTCATTTAAGCCCTTATTCGATCACTTTTGTATCCGTTATTGCTTAATATCGTTCCTTTTCACTTTTAGGTCTCTTGAAGGCAAATCTTTGGAATGATGCTTATTTGGACGAAAAGGCGCGAATATCTGAAGAAAATGGCCAAAGTCAAATTCGAGACACTCAAAGCTGCTTTGAAACATAAGGCGGCGGCGTCATCAGATATCTGCGACGCCGTCGGGAAGGAATTTGCGACGGCTCGAGAGAAAAATTACATGTTTCAAGGGACGACGTCAGTTCTAAAGGAGTAGGCCGTCGTTACTCAGACGGCCTAGATGCGCCCAAGAGGCCGTCGAAGGGACGGCGTCACGGTCATAAGGTGGCGCCGTCGAAAGGTTTACGTGGCCAAGGCGAAACCCTAATGGCGGCGACACGGCGGCGTCACGAATCATAAGGTGCCGTCGCGGATGTAATCTTATATATAGAATCCGAATTTTTCGGTTTTGTGAGTAGTCTTTTGGGTAAAACCTAAAACCGAACCAAGGCTTTCTTGTGCAATATTTTAGGGTTCTAAACCCTATTATACATCAAGCTAAGTATTTACTTCATTAATTTAATTATGTCTTTGATTATTTGTGTGTATGCTTGCATGTTCTCCATGTCCAAGCTAATTTATTTGTGTGTTTGCTTAGGAATATGAAACTTAATTATTGAATATTGATTGGTTGATACTTATCTTAGTTGACTAATGATCTAGAGTGCGCTAGATTATTCGTTGTGTACTTAATACTTGAAATTTCTTTGTGAACTTTAGAATATAATTATCTAGGTAATTGTAGGATAAAGTATTCAAGGACAACCGTAGAGTAGGCGTCTATAAATCACTAGAGGATTTGTAAACAAGACCCTTTGGTAGTTTCAAAGAGTTAGAAACAAGCACGCCTATAGCCTTAGAATCACAACGCAACTAGGAATAAGGACGTGACAAATCAACCATCAATAGGAGATAATTAAGGAGTAGTAAAACCTAAGTAAACACATTTTAAACTATCATACAGTACACACCAAATTAGACATAGACTATCACAACCTTAGTTTAGATAATTAGATAATAGTAGAGTAATCGGTAGCAATACCAACCCCAAATCCAATACCCGAGATTCGTACCTTTTCCATTTTCTAAAAATATAAAAGATAAAAATAATCTTCCTCAACCTCAACCTTAGCGTAGTAACTTCTCACTAGCATTCCTATTCCCTAGAGAACGATATCAATACCCGTGGCTTACCCTAATTACTACACTACAGCGATTAGGTTCATCGCCTAGGGTGTTATAAAACTTGCTCAAGAAAAGGAAGTTTCTTGACCCCAACGACGCGTGTAGCGTTATCAAGTTTTGGCGCGCTGCGGGAATAGTTATTGTTTAGGCTTGATTTCTATCTCGTTTAGGTCTACTCACAAGATTCCTATCAAGTGAGATTTTTTTTCTTTTATTAGCTTCCTTGTAGTCTATCCCCTTCTTCGTGTTTGTGTTCAGTAAAACCCTTTTCATTTGTCGCTATGGCAAGTGAAATTGCATTTGCATCATTAACAAATGAGGAACAGCTTGAATTTCGCAGATTGGTTTGGTTTTAATTGTTCTAATGAATTTGTGAGTGAACTTAGAGATATCCAAAGGAGATGGGTGTAAGGTTGGATGGATTTGATACATTTTGTACTTGTGTGGCTTCTATTCAACAATCATTATCGGGATCAACTCCTTTTAGTGACACCATCCGGAGAATTTTCGGAAAAGCCTCCTCATGCATAAACCATCAATTGAATGATCTTAGGCACCATGATCAAAAAGACCTAGTTTTTAAGAACATGGAACCTAAGCCGAACAAGATTGTGAGATGGTTATAGTTGAAGCGCCTAGTTGCATGCGTGGGATAGATTTCAAAGCATATGACACGCGTGAGGAACTTTAGGAAAATAGAACATAATGATCAAATTTTGAGAATAATTCTTATGAATCGGACCAAGAATTTGAAATGGCTAAAGAAGGATTTGAGATGCTTAGGGTGTATTTTGGTCGATCATACTAAAACACATGAACATTTGGTAGGTCTAGATATAATGGAGAAAAGGTGGAAACTCCAAACCCACAAGCCCTACCATCACTTGAGGAATACACATCACCTATAACTTGCCGGAAGAAGTAGAAGAGACTATAGGAGCCCGATTGATAGAGAACCTTTGGACCAAACGCCACTAGAGAATGTAGGTTTAGATGCTTGTTGTCATGACCTCTCTTAGTCCTAGGAAGTTCCTAATTTTGATGAACCGAGCCTCAACCAAAAACCTTACCCAATGTTCCGTCTTTAGATGTGAATCTTGGAATTGAATTAGGCCCCAATCCACCCATCAAAATAGATAGTCCGGGTAGTTGCTTGATAAAGGTGGAAAATTCTAGGCCATGTAGAGTGGAAGCTAAAATAGGAGTAACCCATGACCTTACACACTTTTATCACCCATTCATGGTTGATAACAAGAAACACTATGGGTTTAAACCGGGTTTATTAGGTCAAGATGGATCCTTAACTAAGAATCTTTTGAAGTTGATAGAAGATGATCCATTTTTAGGAGGGAGATTTGATTCACCCGCTACACCAATAGACTTAGGTAAGATTATAATGAATAGAGCACACTCCTTTGAGCATATAAATCACCCATCACCCTCTCCTCACGTGTGATTTCCACCCTAAGGGTGTGTATCGCTACTATCACCCGCACTTAAACTTAAGTGTAGGAAAACTTCCCTTTATCTGTTAAATAAGGGTAGAGTCGGGCTCGTGACTCGAACAAAACAAGCGCTTCTTGGGAGGCAACCCAT
Organism: Chrysanthemum lavandulifolium; assembly: GCA_022545495.1. Taxonomy (NCBI): domain Eukaryota; kingdom Viridiplantae; phylum Streptophyta; class Magnoliopsida; order Asterales; family Asteraceae; genus Chrysanthemum; species Chrysanthemum lavandulifolium. The sequence continues at coordinate 78,467 of JAHFWF010000022.1, forward strand.
GTGTATTTGATTTTTATTTTCATTTTTGTGTCGTATATCTTTATTAATTGCTTATTCTCATGTTTGAATTTGTAAAATGCTTTATTTTGTCTTTAATTACATATAAAAGTATTTTACATAAGGGATAAGTGTAGGGAGGATTACACGTTTTCAAAGGAAGCGTGAACATGAGAATTACAATTATTTAAAAGATATACATGTGTGTTTGTTCGAGTCAAATGCTTGTATCGAGTCATAATGGATGTTTTGTAGGAAATTTTTCCAGTTTTAAAGATAAAAATGTTCCAAAATTTTTCCGAAAATCGCAGACCGTTTTGTCAAGATAACTGACGGCGTCGGGATCTCAACTGACGGCGTCGGGAGGAGCAACTTGACTTCTAACTTTTTCGTTTTCAGGCTACTTATAAATTTTTGGAATTTTCGGTCTTAATTTTCTAGAAAATCGCAAACATCCATTCCACAAGCATTATATCTTATTTAAGTCCGGAATTACATCTTGTTGTGATTTTTCTTTGTTCGATTTGATCGTTGGGTTGTTTGTTTTCTTCAAGTGTGCGAGTTTAATTTATCAAGAAGGAGTTACATAAGATTGGAAGGAGCTTTTCACGCAAAAACTCTTCTTGGAAAGATTTAACCACCACTTTTTACGGATCCTACCGAGCTAATCGGGGAGTATTAGTTTCTTCGCTTTTAATTACCTTCTATTATCATAACTTTGATACTTTCGGGAACATTGGGGACAATGTTCGGTTTAAGTGTGGGAGGAAAATAAAGCGGGAACTTTGAAACTATGCTTATCCTTGACTATTTGCTTTGTCCAAGAGTATTTGTGTAATAAACCATGAGAAAATGTAGGTTAGGGTAATTTTAGCCAAATTTAAAATTTTTCATGACGATAAGAGTGGGCCATTAGTCTTAACAAAAGCGTCTCATGGATAGGAAGTTGCATGACTAGCACAAAACCCTTACCACCTAAATTCCACCCAAAATGTGAGGATCGCCCTTAGATTAGTAGGAATTAAAGCATTCATCTTTAATGCTTAGAGTGTGAACCGGTAGTATATTAGATTCTAGAACTTGTTTTGTGATGCATTCCGAGATCGCTAGTGAGACTACACTTGTGTAGTTAGGAATAACTAAATGATAAGAGGCATTAGGATAACCCTTGTTTAATACCTGTAATATAATTACTTCTTCCACCTCGGTTGAGTAATTCCCCCACACCCTTTGCGTTGTACTCATCTTTAGTACACGATACCCTAGTTAACCCTCGAGCCTATCCTTTTCGCGGTTCTCGTGATGTTTGGTTTTCCGAATATCAATGAAGAGCATTGTTTACACCCCACCCCAAATATACACCCAAATCGCCTTAGCCTACCTTTATTGCACTCACTTTTAGTGCAAATTTATGTTATCACCCAAAACCCTTAGTTCAATTATCCGGTTGCTTGCATGAGTTGCTAAGTCGAGTCATATCTTTGTATATCAGCTTTGGGATGATTGGGATTCATGGGAAAAGTTAAAGTTTATGAAACATAGGAAAGAGAACGTTAAACTCAAATTCCCTTTGTTTGCATAATAATGTACTCCAAGTGTTTTGATCTTTTCAATTCGGGTCAAATTAGTGTTAGAGTAATAAAAACTCAAGTGTAGGGATGTGTCTATAAATCCCTATCATTTTGATGTACCGTAGAGGATGGTAGAGTAAAAGTGTATGAAAAAAAAAAAAAAAAAAAAAAAGAAAAAAAAAAAAAAAAAAAAAAAAAAAAAAAAAAAAAAAAAAAAAAAACCATACGGGCTACCATCCTACATCTATCTTTTAAATTGTGTTTGTTTATTTTCGTTGCCTAGAGTTTTAGAGTGTCGAGTCTTGGCTTAGCAACGCCATTCTTCGATATACTTGCAACATAGAGATTTTTGACTATCCACCACTAAATAGCCTATCCCACCAAACCCTTCATTTCCTTACCGTAAGCCTAACATTACAACCCTTTAAAGACCTCTTTGATAGTCTTTCCTAGGTGCTTACCAAAGCGACGGAGGTTTGATCTATTCTCAAGCCTATGGTAATCTATGTACTAGGACGGTTAATGAGTGTTTATCTTCCATTTCGATTTGTTATATTTCGTATATACACCGAGAGAGATGTGAGTATCCAAACACCCCATGTGAGGTGCTAGTATGTAATTCCGTGCTTGTTATGACTTTCTTGGGGCTTATATGTGTTGTGGACCGTTTTGAATGGATGCTTCATGACCCTAACTTATAAATTAATTGGCTAAAAGCACATTTGCTTGAGGACAAGCAAATACCAAGTGTAGGGATATTTGATAAGGTTTTAAAGGTACCTTTTGAGGGTCATTTAAGCCCTTATTCGATCACTTTTGTATCCGTTATTGCTTAATATCGTTCCTTTTCACTTTTTAGGTCTCTTGAAGGCAAAATCTTGGAATGATGCTTATTTGGACGAAAAGGCGAATATCTGAAGAAAATGGCCAAAGTCAAATTCGAGACACTCAAAGTCTTTGAAACATAAAGCGACGGCGTCACTGCATATCTGCGCCGTCGGAAAGAAACCCTGCGACGGCTCGGAGAAAAATTACATGTTTTCAAGGGACGACGTCGGGTTCTAAAGGAGTAGGCCGTCGTTACTCGTGACGGCCTAGATGCGCCAAGGCGGCGTCAGGTGAAGGGGCGGCGTCACGGTCATAAGGTGGCGCCGTCGAAAGGTTTACGTGGCCAAGACGAAACCCTAATGGCGGCGACACGGCGTCACGAATCATAAGGTGGACGCCGTCAGAGATGTAATCTTATATATAGAATCCGAATTTTCGGTTTTGTGAGTAGTCTTTTGGAGTAAAACCTAAAACCGAACCAAGGCTTTCTTGTGCGATATTTTAGGGTTCTAAACCCTATTATACATCAAGCTAAGTATTTACTTCATTAATTTAATTATGTCTTTGATTATTTGTGTGTATGCTTGCATGTTCTCCATGTCAAGCTAATTTATTTGTGTGTTTGCTTAGGGAATATGAAACTTAATTATTGAATATTGATTGGTTGATACTTATCTTAGTTGACTAATGATCTAGAGTGCGCTAGATTATTCGTTGTGTATAATACTTGAAATTTCTTTGTGAACTTTAGAATATAATTATCTAGGTAATTGTAGGATAAAGTATTCAAGGACAACCGTAGAGTAGGCGTCTATAAATCACTAGAGGATTTGTAAACAAGACCCTTTGGTAGTTTCAAAGAGTTAGGGAAACAAGCACGCCCTATAGCCTTAGAATCACAACGCAACTAGGAATAAGGACGTGACAAATCAACCATCAATAGGAGATAATTAAGGAGTAGTAAAACCTAAGTAAACACATTTTTAAACTATCATGCAGTACACACCAAATTAGACATAGACTATCACAACCTTAGTTTAGATAATTAGATAATAGTAGAGTAATCGGTAGCAATACCAACCCCCCAAATCCAATACCCGAGATTCGTACCTTTTCCATTTTCTAAAAAATATAAAAAGATAAAAAATAATCTTCCTCAACCTCAACCTTAGCGTAGTAACTTCTCACTAGCATTCCTATTCCCCTAGAGAACGATATCAATACCCGTGGCTTACCCTAATTACTACACTACAACGATTAGGTTCACTGCCTAGGGTGTTATAAAACTTGCTCGAAGAAAAGGAAGTTTCCTTGACCCCGAACGACGCGTGTAGCGTTATCAGCTCCTCCATCGACATACATGCGGTGGATACTGTGACCCCCTGCGTTAATTTCAATGGTGAGCGGTTCTACCGCTGCGTTGTCCGCAGCCAAGGTGGGAAAAGAGATTTCGCTTCCACGGGAAAACTTTTGGGCGATCTTACGCCTATTCATTCACGCCATGATTGTATCATGTAGATGGTATCGACCTTATCTTTAGGTGCTTCTTTCTTGTTCCCGATCTTTTGCTTATCTTTCCTTCCTTGATGTTCTTAACTAAATGGTCCAATCTACCTTCTTTAACTAGCTTATCAATTAGTTGGCTTAGCTGGACACACTCATTGGTGGTGTGGCCCTTCCATCCATGATAGTTGCAGATCCGTTCCTACGCTACCGATCTTACGGGGTGCGCATTGGTGGGGCCTCGGGAAGTTCGCGCCTTCCATCGCGAATATCTCCTTTGGAGTCTTGGTTAGCGGGTATACTTGTCGTTATCTCGTCCGCTCCCACAGCGCGGTAGTTCTTGTTCGGTTGCTACTTTGGTCAATGGATTGTCTCTAGGTCGTTCTTGTGACCTATAATTTGAGTAGCCTTTCTTCTTGTCTGTGCGGCGCTTCTCATGGATAAAGGACCTTGTGCGTTTCATTAGTTCATCAAAGGTTGGGGGACCTTGTCGTTCAACTTTTGATGAGTTAGGTTATTTATCCCATTCATGAACCCCGAGATCTTTAGTATTTCGGGACATGCCTTGACACGTATGCACTCGTCTTTGTAGCGCCCACATAAGCGCTTGTAGATTCCTCGCGCTGCTTTTACCACGCAAGTTCGGCGGGGTTTTTGGCGTCTTCTTCCTTTGAGTGAAGTTCGGTAACGCCCGCAACTCTTCAAAGCCATCAATGCTACTGCGTGGAAGCTTCTTGAACCAATTTCGCGCATTTCCTACTAATGTGGAATTGAACATGTGGCACCACACGAGGTTGTGGTCAATTTTCGATGGTGGTAGGCGATTCGAAAATTTTTAGGTGATCGTCCGGATCACTGCTCCATAGTAGGTTTTCACATTGGCGGGCATGCGCCTTCTCTTATCTTCGAAATCGCCGATCGTCGGGTGAACGATCCACCTTTAGCGGCGCCGAGAAGAGACATATCTTCCTCCTCCCGGTCGCGATATCTTTCCCTGGACTTCGATGTCTGTTTATTGTCCTCGTTGTCGAGGAATCACCAAAGGACGAGCTCTCCTCTTTCGCTATACCGACCGCCCCTCGTAATCGGATCTTGAAGAGCTTTCACTGGGAGTGTCATCGTCCAGTGCATCATGGACCTGCGGCTACCAAGCCTAGCGTGGACATTGGACGCCGTCCGTCTCTTCGTGTTCTTCCAGATACCGCGGTCACCGCTTCATCGTTCTCAACTCTCCTCCCATCACGGTAAACTTTGGAGGGCGACGGCTATCCTTCCCACGCCTCTTCTTCTGATGATGCGATGGGGATGTCTCGTACTCCGTGTCGAAGTTTAGTCGGTCTTTGCAGTTTTGATTCGACCTCTTTTTCGCCTCCTCTTGCATGAGGGTGCCAAGGTTTCGTAGTTTTGAGACACGAAGTCACTTGGCGCAAGTTCAAGCAGCGACCCCTTCTAGCGAGGGTTTCGCTTCCACCTCCGAAACCTGTTATGCTCGTGCGCTGGCGGGGTTGTGAGGTTCATTTTCGCACCGATTGCGGGGGTGGTAAGGAGGGTGCTGTTGTGGAACCTCGTGGTGATTGTCGTAGCGGCATGGGTTATCCCGTGCGTGGTTCCACTTATTGCGAAGACCGATCGACCTTGGTTTCGGTTGTCTTGGTTGTTCCGGAGGCCCGCCAGAGGCTTATCCACTTTCTTTTTTTTCCTTGTAAGTCGCTATGCGATCGCCGGGCTTAGGTTTTCGTGCTTTGTCATTCTAGTTCTTAGTGATTGGTCCCACAGATGGCGCCACTTGTTGATACAAAAGTTGGGCGTTCCTTGTTTGGACTCCGGTTCTCGTATCAATTAGATCTTGATGCTTGACACCTGCGCACTAAGTAAACAGAAAACACCGTTAGGCTTATCGTGGGATTGTCTCCAACGATTATCCTCCGGTGTGAGAGTAAGTAATCGGTTTTAGGGTTTAACAGAGAATTAGGGTTTGAGATCGTACCTTTAATGATGGCCGAGATGCCCTTTATATATACACGAAATCCTTGTTGGTTTCGTGTTCCCCAACCTTCGGCGTATCCCGCCTAAGTCGGTTGGCAAATGCATATCCCATAAATAAGAGATATCCAATATCAAGGCCATAAATAACTTCGGGTTTGGGCCTTCGTGAGCCCAAACTATTACCGGGTTAGCCCAGTCGTACTGGGCTCGCTAGTAGCGGTCATTGGTCGGGTTCGTGACCTAAATGCGGACTATACGTCATCATACTCCTATTTGAAAATCCTTTTATTTATATAAAACTTGACAAGAACCAAACATATGTTTTATAAAATTATGAAACATTATTTATAATTTGAGTTTTCATATAAAGTCTAATTGACTTATCTTAACTATCTGGGATTATCGGGTAAATATATGAAACTCTACCAATTACTTGCTTGTTACTTACTTGCTAATTGATCCTTACTTGTTTAATTTCTTTTATATGTCTTATTACTTTGGCGTGAGTTCTTGAGTCTTGGTCAATATTCCTTGACTGTTCCTACAATGTATTGGGATATATATTATACTATGGTGTGAGTTATGTTTGGCGTGAGTTACCTATCGAGTCCTTGTTTTCTTACCACCACACGCAACATTAAAGATAAACTTTTTGAGATACGATATATTATACTTTTAAACAAACATTGATACGAGTATTCCATGAAAACTAAAACACTTACCTTTTGAAAATCTCTTTACTTTACGATACGTATTCTGAGATAAGCCGTACACTACTAGGTTGAGCCGATGACGAGCCGTTGTGCCTGTACTCTTGCGTCGTTGAGCGAAGCCTCACTTAATACTACTTTGTTTCACTTCCCGATGCTAGTCATGATAGTATCGATTCTTGCATTGCTTCACTAAGGTGAGTTCATAGCCTCGCTTTTACTTGTTTTTCAACCCCCGCGAGGGAGATACATGCTATAAACTAGAACACAAGTCTTTTCTTAAAAGTTATGCTTGCCTGATTATTATTATTATAGCCTAAGTTGCCCACCAAAAGTCCCCTTCATCATGAACCATTAATCATTTGCGAGTGAACGCAAATATTGTGGATAGTACTATGGGAATTGACGACCCTGACTCGGTTATCGGAAATAACTGGGGCGCACCATATTTTATTATCTCTATGTAATTGGCTATTACATCTGGGGGAAATTTTATTACTTACACCAGTAATTATGTGTATGCAGTTAGTATTGGTGTCCTGATCTTAGTGCATAATAATCTCTGTTTTTCTATGGTAATTGTCTTCGAAGCAATTATCATCTTTAACTTGTGTTCAACCATTTACTAAACCTATGAATATCACTCAACATTTTTGTTGGTCTTTTTAAGCATGTTTATCTCAGGTATTAGAAAGGCGATAGCGAACTCTGGAGGCGCTTGGGCATTGGAATGGCATGGTCATAGATGACTCTGATTTACTTATGGGGACCATATTTTATTAATGGGCCATTTTTCACAACAATTCAACCTTTGTAAACTCTATTTTACTTCAATAAATGAAATCTTTTATGAAAAATATATTATTTTACAACTTGTGTTATGATCCAATGGAGTAGCACCCCAAAAACCTTTTCTTGGTGCAAACCATTTTGGGGTGTTCTGATTGGCATCGAGCCTTGGTTATAGAGCGGGTATTTTCAAAGCTAGACTATAAACACTTTTACAAAACTTAACCCTATGACCGACACATGCACGCTTTTGCCAAGCCGATTGCCTCACTTATGACTCGTTGAAGTCATCTTTGATAAGATATGTGTTTATTACTGCTAACTTAGTCTCACTATTAGCTAGGATTGCCTTACTTATAAGTATGTTTACGTATCACATCGCTACGCCTTCTCCCCCACACAAATTAAATAATTGTTCAGCCTTTCATAATAAACTTTAAAGGCATTAGGACATGTTACTAGTATAACTAAGCTAAGCATTGCAAGATTCATTGAACCTCGGGTGAATATAGCCTGATCACCTATATTCAACCATGGACGATGGGACATAGCCACGATCACCTATGTCCGACTCGTAGGGAATGTTGCAATCTTGAAAGTAGTTATAATAGTGGTATGTCCATTGACTCTCGATTGACTTCTAAAAAGATTAAAATTTTCGTCATAAGAGTTATAAAGGTTTACTTCTACACATCACACACTGACGTCACAACATTTCCTCACTACGATACTTTTTCTCCTAAGTGGAACGCCTTTCTCATTACTACACTCTCTTAACTGACCATTTTACACTGCTACCTTATACCTCCGCGTCTACATCTTACTAGCAACGTGCATGGAGATTTTCCTGGCAGATGATGCACACTACCACTTCGCGCAAGGACACCACAATGATCTATGTTGAAATGGACCACTCTACGCCACCACTTCGCGCCCGCCGTGCCTACGTTATGTATGAGATTTGCTGAGCAGATAATACATAACCCGTGAAATGTTGCATGATGCGAGTTAATGATTATAATTACCATTTAGATTTGCTTATCAGATTACGCGCGACTAACTAAATTTTATTTACCGCACGACATTACTCTATGTTTAGATTATATTTTTGGGTCGCTACAATACCATGTCTTCTGTTTCCTATCCCATCGCCTTATCGTCTTCATTACGGAATCATTAAAACTCTATTACTAGATCATTGCAACCCATGCCTCCATCATCCCATCCTATTATCATTATCTTAGACGTTGAGATCGAAGTCATCTCGTCACCCATTGTGGTAACAGTGTCACCTCTACCCTAAAACTCGTACTCAATCGATGAACATGATTACATCCCTAGCCGTTCTAGGAACAACACATCTCGACATCTACAAAGGGAACCCCTCGCTAAACATAACTAATAAACGAACGACTAAAAGATGTAAAAACATACCAAGAGTCAACTTGCAACTCAAGCCACTTTTCTGGGAACAAATCCCTAATTTTTCACTCATCCGTTTGGAACACAAATTGTCTGTCCTGCTACCCTCTTATGAAATAATAAACTTTGTCGTTATCTAACGCGAACTGCTTTCAAATGTTTTACCGGCCATTTCACGGTCATTTTTCCAAAAAGTCTTACTACTGTGTCATTAAACCAAAAAATTACAGCCTTACTCATACTTCAAAAACAATGACCTTATTAATGCTTTGCAAACTATTTTCTATAGAGTGATAAACCAATTAATTTCCTTACTACTATTCTATGAAACAACAAACAATTACGATAGCAAGTTGCAAACTATACTACAAATTTTTCTGCAAGTTATATTACAGACTTATAAACTATTTTACCCTTTTAGTGAGCTGCTTTAGCCAATGTCTGATTTAAAACAATAAAACTTGGTACTCTTACCTCACAAACTATTTCGCCATTACTTTACTGAATATTTTATTACCACCCTATAAACCATCTTGATATTAATTGAACTACGAAATCTTCTAGTATTTGACAAACAATAAAGTACTTTCTTATAAGCTATTTTACAAATCATTTCTCGAGTTATTTTATAACCTGAATTGTGTCTTACCAAAATATTTCACTACCATTGACAAACCGTTTTCTATTACTTTATAAGCTGTTTAAAAAAAAATACCTTACCAAGCTGTTACTTTAATACCAAACCACAAACTACGATTTATTATTAAACTGTAAATGATAGAAATACTTTCTTCTTACTCAATAAAGTGGTTTTACAAAACTTTCCATTACTGCGATTTCCTTATAAACTATTTACTCCCTTGAAAAGCTTTAAAGGATAACCGATATTTTCTTTTGAAAATAAACCAAATTTTTGGAGTAAAAATAAGCGCTTTGTTTTGAAAACAATAATGAGAAATGCTAAGAAACAAAACTGATTCATCATCTACAAAAGCTAAGGTATTTGAAATTATTTTAAGAAATAACTTTTGAGTTCACATGAAAACCTCCAACTTGGAACCGATTCCATGTTGTCGCCTAAAACCTTATTTAACAAGTTTTCATCACAAAAGCTTAAATTTAGCAACCTTCTTTACATACATCAAGTTCTCCCTTAAAATTTTAAAGACTTTATATTTTTATATATACCATTCAAATTCGAGAAGCATAACCCTAACAACTAAACTCTGCCCATAAACGTTTAAAACTTATGAGAACATACATACCCAACCACATCTTTTTCTATGACGTTTTCACCTTCAAGGACTTTTCTTTAAATAGCAATTGTACCAACAATGAAACGCGTGGTGATATTTTTCTAGAAAGATTTATTTTAACGAGTCAAAAATTTTATGGTCAAACCTTATCAAAACTTCTTATGCTAAGAAAAATTAAACACCAACTTTTGCGAAATTATTTTATTTTCATCACGTGTAAAAACCGGTTTTATGGGATCCCTTCGAGGATGCAAATCTCTTACCCAATTTTTCATCTCAAAGAAATTATGCCTCTTGAAATATTCTTTTTATTCGAATAAATTTATTCACATCACATTTGCGAACAAAACTAGAAAATTTCAAAAAATAATCCCTTTGTCACATAAGCGACTAACACAAACTTAACCTCGAGGACGAGGTTCCCATAAGGGGTAGGTATTATAACAACCCGTAAAATTTCTCAGTCTATAACTATTATAAACTCAACTCATTTCCAAACTGTGCTAAAAAAAATTTACGATTGGATAACTGACATATTACGTAACTCACAAACGAGAAGTTATATTGTAAGGCTTGGAAACGACACTTAACGCTTACCGATGCTGACTGGGTAACGACAAACAATTATAATCAAATTCCTATGTAATAATAATGCTATAATATTAAGCTTATGCAAACGTTTCTACAGATGTAATTTCTATATTTTACGAGTACCGTGGGAGTAGGATTACGTGGAGACTCGACAAAACACGGGGTACAGTCAATACATGATTTAATAATAAAAGCAAAATAAAAGTTTAACCTACTAGCCCCTCCCACGTTTCATCTTTGTCTTCCTCCTTTATTATTTCTCTTTCTCACCTCCCAAAACAATCAAAGCATAAATATTTGTTTCTTGCTTTCCAATTCAACTTTTGAACAATCTTTTTCATGTTCCCTTCTTAGCTCTCCTTCTACCAAGGCTCAGTCACGGGATCCTCTTGAAGACCACGCGGATAGGGACGTTTACCAAGGATAGATGGTCATCATCTCAAGGTGAAGAAAGAACGGGTCATCAATTACTACTTGCCCATCTATAAATATGAACGACTCTCCACAAGTTTTAATGCACTTTTCACACAACATCACATAAATTAGGGTTTTGTAAGTAAGGGGTTTCTTAAAATTGAGTTAGGGGTTTTGTAAACCGGAGTATAGAGAGTCTAAATCAAGCTTCAATTTGGTCAATTTCAAGATGACTCGAGCTCCCTTGGATTTATTCTGTCGGTTCATCCCATCCCTCGATCCCTTTCCTCTCATCATCTTTGGTATGTTAAACATAAAACCCGTATTGTGTATTCTTTGATTTTCAACCGATTGTCAAACATATGTTATGATGTTTTCGTGGATGAGAAATGGATTTGAAAATGTTTTGATAAATAATAACATTGATTCATGTGGTATTTGTGGAAAACTAGAAGGGGGGTTGAATAGTTTTACCAATTAAAACTTCCTTTTAAACTATTTAGATCGACTTATGTCAATCTATTTGGTTGTGTGTGTTGGATGTTGATAGAAAAGCATATAAAGATATGTAATGAAAAGATAATGATGAAGCACAAAACCACAACGCGAGTATTTATAGTGGTTCGGCCACAAGGACACCTTCCTCGCCCTACTCCACTCCCCGAGTCACCTACTCGAGAGTTTGTAAACACTACACCAATCTCCTTATGGCGGAGAAGCCTTCACAACATCGCCTACCCTTTTTCGGTGCTAGGCTAACCACCGGGTTCTTTCACTCAAGGTGAACCAAACCTACACAACGTCGCCTACCCTTTATAAGGTACTAGGCTAAGTACCTAGTTCTTTCACACCAAGGTGAATTACACCTTCACAACGTCGCCTACCCTTTATTAGGTACTAGGCTAAGCACCTAGTTCCATTGCAATGGAGGAACTACTACCACACTACACCAACGACTAATCCCAAAGGAGATCTACTCCTTTACAACATCATCAAGGACATCAATATCCTTGGATCTAATGCTAGTCTATCTAGTACATCGAAACACACCATATCGAATGTACATCTAAGGCACCTTTCACTAATGCCTTTGACTAGATCTACAAGACACCTTTCACTAATGTCTTGTGTCTTCACTTCTAAGCACCTTTCACTAATGCTTCAAGTCTTGACTTCTAAGCACCTTTCACTAATGCTTCTTGTCTTGACTTCTAAGCACCTACCACAAGTGCTTATCCTATAGACGATAGATACCCTTTACTAATATCTTCGTCTTGACACTTGAGACATCTTTCACTAATTTCTTCAACACTACACTTCTTTGAAGAAAGAAAGAGATCATCAACAAGAGGACTTCAATAGCCTTGATGATGAGGAAGCATGGCAACTCATAGACTTGAGATTGCTCGACTTCAAAGGTGGTGATCTTGCCTTTAAGAGGAACCTAGAAGATCACACAAAAACAAAACTACAAACATAGATCTCTTGGATCTAAGGTTAGTGAGATTTAACTCTGGGAGAAAGTGTATTGGAAAGGGTGAGATATAATGAAGAAATGGCTCACTATTTATAGAGGAAAAATCCCTCTGTTTCCCGGATCCCACGGATCCCTTCCACAAGGGATCCGTCTAGCGTTAAGCTAGGGATCCGTGGCACGCCTCTTTGCCCATGGGTATTTTGGTTATGGGTCATGGGTCATGGGTTGAACCATGGATCTTTGGCTAGATACAATGTATCTTTGAGTGCAATGCACTTAGTCACTTGGGTATGGGTTGATCCATGGGTCTTATGGATATTATCCATGTATGATATAAGCATGATGTCATGCAATGGGTTATGGGTCAAGATCCATAGGTTATGGGATTTGAGTTGTACCCAACTACATTCAATGTATTTGCCCAATGGGTTGTGATACTTAAGTTTCTACCCATTTATAATACCCAATATACTACATACTAGTTATGTGTATATTTTACCCAAATATGTAAACACTAGTTGTTGTACATATGTATTACTAAATCATAAAATCACTTATACTTGTTTTAGTGTTTTATGTGAAAATGTGAATATGTTAGAAACTATTAGTTCAAACCATTTACGTATTTTATTTGTTTCGTTAACATGATTTTACGTTTGTTATCGACAAAACATTAGAATATCGTAAAATATAAATAAACGCTTTTACGGCTTATTTGTATTAACAGTATTATCTTGTGTTGATTTGATTGTGGGTGCTCACGGGTCGAGTCGATCCGGTTATGTTTAGTTTTGATTTGCTTTCTACCTCAAATTCGTTTCAGTGTAGTTCTTTTCCATCGTTAATGTTTTCTTGGTCATGAGGCAGATTAAAATTGTGTTTTAATAATTGAGTCGGGTTGAGATAGTTCTGGTCACGGATGAATTTTGTTTGATTATAAATCAGATTTTGTGTGATATTGTTATTGGATTGGTTGGTTACTTTGGGTGTAAATCTGTGAAGTATGGTGATAGTGTGTCGACATATTAAATCCTTGTTTGTTCGGGTATGGTCTAACATGGGTATTAAATTGGTCACGGGTGCATAAATTCCAAGCAAGTTCGAGTTGGTTCGAGTCTATTCCTAGTTTTGCAGCATGTGATATGTTAGTTTATGTCTTGATATCGGTTAACAGGGAATACCAAAGGGTGTTTGTATTAGTGTCAAGAGAAAGAGGAGTTAGAGTAGTTTTTGTGTTTGTGCCGGCTGTACACCACAAGGGTGGTGCTTATAGCTCAGTTTAGCGAGTCCTTATCTCAGCTTGTGTGTTTGTTTTAACTTATATTCCCGCTTAGTTATATAGTGGTCACAACTCAAGTTTGCTTATTTGACCTTGGTACTAGAATTTAAAAGTTATATGGGTTTGGGTAGTTATAAAATGTTACGATTCATATTAGTAAAGGTAATTGGAAATAATATTTTTCAAATGTGAAAAACATGACTGGCGTGTTTTAAATTGTTGACTCGCGGTTCATTAGTACGTTTTGGTAACTCGTGGTTGACACTTGCTATTGAACTTTACGTATATTGGACTTATATCGGACTATTTGGACTCGAGACGGAGGTGGTATATTACGCTACTCATATGGACCAAAATATTAGATGAAACTAATGATAAGTGGTAAAACCAATAACTAATACATAATCTAAAAATTTGATTAACTACTAAAACTATTTAGTTAAGTTATTATTGAAACGGGTTGGATTAATTAACTCGAACACATGTTTAATTATAACCGACGGATATATTGTTTTAAAATCAAGTTTTCATTAAAGTCTATTAACACGGAAATATTGTATAAACGGACGTATCATGTCGGAATTTATAAAAACTTATTAAACTTATACTCCTATTTGAAAATCCTTTTATTTATATAAAACTCGACAAGAACCAAACATATTTTTTATAAAATTATGAAACGTTATTATAATTAGAGTTTTCTTATAAAGTCTAATTGACTTCTCTTAACTATCTGGGATTATCGGGTAAATATCTGAAACTCTACCAATTACTTGCTTGTTACTTACTTGCTAATTGATCCTTACTTGTTTAATTTCTTTTATATGTCTTATTACTTTGGCGTGAGTTCTTGAGTCTTGGTCAATATTCCTTGATTGTTCCTTACAATGTATTGGGATATACATTATACTATGGTGTGAGTTATGTTTGGCGTGAGTTACCTATCGAGTCCTTGTTTTCTTACCACCACACGCAACATTAAAGATAAACTTTTTGAGATACGATATATTATACTTTTAAACAAACATTGATACGAGTATTCCATGAAAACTAAAACACTTACTTTCGAAAATCTCTTTACTTTACGATACGTATTCTGAGATAAGCCGTACACTACTAGGTTGAGCCGATGACGAGCCGTTGTGCCTGTACTCTTGCGTCGTTGAGTGAAACCCCACTTAATACTACTTTGTTTCACTTCCCGATGCTAGTCATGATAGTATCGATTCTTGCATTGCTTCACTAAGGTGAGTTCAGAGCCTCGCTTTTACTTGTTTTTCAACCCTCACAAGGGAGATACATGCTATAAACTAGAACACAAGTCTTTTCTTAAAAGGTATGCATGCCTGATTATTATTATTATAGCCTAAGTGGCCAGCCAAAAGTCTCCTTCATCATGAACCATTAATCACTTGCGAGTGAACGCAAATATTGTGGATAGTACTATGGGATTGACGACCCCGACTCGGTTATCAAAAATAACCGGGGCGCACCATATTTGATTATCTCTATGTAATTGGCTATTACATATGGGGGCAATTTTATTACTTACACCAGTAATTAGGTGTATGCAGTTAGTATTGGTGTCATGAGCTTAGTGCATAATAATCTCTGTTTTTCTATGGTAATTGTCTTCGAAGCAATTATCATCTTTAACTTGTGTTCAACCATTTACTAAACCTATGAATATCACTCAACATTTTGTTGATCTTTTAAGCATGTTTATCTCGGTATTAAAAAGGCGATAGCTAACTCGAGGCGCTTGGGCATTGGCATGGCATGGTCATAGATGACTCGATTTACTTATGGGGACCATATTTTATTAATGGGTCATTTTCCGCAACAATTCAACCTTTGTAAACTCTATTTTACTTCAATATATGAAATCTTTTATGAAAAATCTATTATTTTACAACTTGTGTTATGATCCAATGGAGTAGCACCCCAAAAACCTTTTCTTCCGCTGCAAACCATTTTTGGGGGGTGTTATAGGTACAATCGATCGACAAACCTTTTTTGTAGCTGTTACGGGGGCTGCTGATCATTTGATTTTAGAAAGAAGAGAAATAAGAGATGATGCACAGGTTTTTTTTTTGGGTATCGATTGGGAGAGATTAGATGGATTTTGGGAGAGATAAGGTAGACCTAAAATATTTGGGAGAGAGAAACGGTGAGTTAACGCTTAACAGTAGAAATATACTGTAGGATACTATAGAAAATCACTCACAATTGGCTATTAGCCAATAACATTAAAGCAACACATCTATAAGGACCAATCACATTTGGACACATCATTGACGGTGTTAAAATAGTGAATTCCGTTTGTTCAACATTTAGTATATAGATATAATACATGTGAGTCTCATAACACACCACAAAAATCTATACTTAAAAAAAAAAAAAAAAAAAAAAAAAACGTCGACAAATGGCACAGTAATGGCACCAACCATGGTGTTGTATAGTATGGCGTGTTGTTGAGTGAAAAAATCCCAATGATGTGCTATTGGTCTCTACATTGTGCACTCTTATGTTTTTTTAAATCAACTCATATAATAAACTCATATAAATAACTTGGTAAAAGCTTGAAATTAATCAAGCCTGAACAAACAGAGGCCTGAACTCCAACTTAAATTTATGCATATTTAATATATAGAGCACAATCTTGAATTAAAGATCGATTGGACTTGTGAGATTAAACTAGTATTAGAAATATATAGGTATACAATGTGTAACTCGCGATCTTGAGTCTAGCATGACTAACAAGCCGAGCTCACTTTCATTTGTCCCCATCATAGTAAAACGAGTCTAGCTCGATCTTTATAAATTTAAACAACTTAAACCTGAGCTTTGATAGGATAGACGAAAACATGTTTACACCTCATTAAACTTTTAGAGTTCAGCTTGTTCAATTTAGTGTTTGATATTTATTATATAGAAAGGTTTGTGTTAAATTTGTTTTATCATATAAAGTTTCTAATAGGATATAGATTTGATTATTTCGGTTACTAAGTTTATTCTTATATGGGTAGGACTCGTGAAATGATGTTCAAGTTTAATATACTTTATGGTGTCAAACTCATGCTTGATTGGTAATCATATATTGTAACTCACATGTTCTTAATCTTCTTTTACAACAAAATGTGAAAAGTTGGTTTGTCATTCATGATGATCATTTATGGCTAAATTGATTATCTTAACAGTTTTTTAAGCAAGCTGGCTAAATTGATGATCGTTTTTATCTATTTTCATATGTTTTTATACGTTTTCATACGTATAAAAACAGACAAAAACGTATAAAAACATATGAAACCAGGTAAAATGATGAAAACGTTTAAAAACGGATGAAAACGTATAAAAACAAATGATAATGTATCAAAATAGAAAAAAAAACGTATGAAAACATAAGAAACGGGCGAAAACGTATAAAAACGGGCGAAGACGTATAAAAACGGACGGAAATGGATAAAAAACGATGAAAATGTATAAAACAGACGAAAACGTATAAAACGGATGAAAAAACGTATAAAAACTGGTGAAAACGTATGAAAACGGGGAAAAACGTATAAAAATGTACGATAATGTATAAAGACGGACGAAAACGTATAAAAACAGACAAAACCCATAAAAAATGAGCGAAAACAGATAAAACAGACAAAAATGAATAAAAATGGAGGAAAATGTATAATAACAGATGAAAACGAATAAAAACAGATAAAAACGAACGAAAACATATAAGAACGAACAAAAATATATAAAATCGAATGAAAACCTATAAAAACGGATGAAAACAAATAAAAACATACAAAAACATATAATAACGGATAAAAACATATGAAAACGGATTATAACGTATAAAAACGTATAAAAGCGGATAAAAACGTATGAAAACGGTCAAACTAACATAAATAGTGGTTAAGGGACTAAATCTTTGATACTCGACAAACCACAAGGACCGTTTTGTAGTTAAAAAATTAGCCACGTAGGATTTTTACCGGTTATATCCGGTTATCAAAAACATAGTAACAAATATAACCGGGGGCAAGAAATTGAGTAACTTGGATGACAACTTTAAAACTTTAGTGCCTTAGTACAAATTTCACGTAAACTTTAGTGACTTCTTTGTATAATAACCCTTTTTACCCATGTGAGAAACACAACTAATTTACTGAAAATTTGATAACGTGATTTTTGTAAACAGATTCGTTTTATCACGGGAGGGTTTTTGAATACTTAACATTCTTATAAAGAGTGGGTACTCTTTTCAAATTTTGTGAGCCTAGTTGCTTCCTCTTTAATTTTTTCATTTTCTACTCTAAGATCTTGACACAACATACAACCGACATCAATCTCTTTGTTTTTCTCAAGTTTCTTAACTTTTTCTTTCAACTCGAAAGTTTCCTCTTGTAACATAGTTCTAATAATTTTAAACATCTTATTTCTCATTATGATATTTATGCTAACTTCACATAATCTATTATATTCATTTTGCAATGTATCATTATCTATCGTAGAAGTATCATCACTTTACTAAGAAGAATCGGAATGTACCTCATTTGATGCATGAGCTATAAGACACGTTTCATCGTTGGGCTTTTCTTCATCTTCCTTACCGCCATCACTCTAATAACCTGCAATAAACGGCCTTTGGTTCTTGTTTCTTGGTGTTTTCGAACATTCTCCAATACGATGATTCAGATCTCCACATCTAAAACACTTATTATCTCCTTTACGTTTCTTATCATCCCGTTCTTTTGGAATGACTTCTTTTCATCCCGCGGTTGTCTTACATATCTACCTCTTCTTTTAAAGACCTTGTTAAAGTTCCTAACTGCCATTGCATATTCTTCGTCTTCACTCCCGGATGTCGAATCTTCATTATCACTAGACTCCTTCTTAGCTTTCAAGGCAAGAGATCTCACCCTTTTCTCTTTTTCCTTGAACTAGTTTGATGTCTTTATTCATTATTACTTCGTAAACTTTCAAGTTACCCATAAGTTCATTAAGTGATAGTGATATCAAATTCTTCGATTCTTCAATCGCGGTGACGTTCGCTCTCCATTTAGGATGTACCCCTAAGAAAATTATAAACATAATTCTTGCTAGAGTACCCTTCATCAATAGATTTTATAGTGTTAAATCTAACAAAGGCGTTATCTATAGACTCATCTTCGGGAATAAAAAATTGTTCATATTATTGCACAAGAAGATCAATCTTGTTATGATTGACTTAACTATTACCTTGATGAGTGATTAGTAAGTTTTCTAAATTTATTTGTCGTATTACACATAAAAATTCTTTTGCATTCTTTTTTCGGCAAAGCATTATAAATCACCATTTTAGCTTCATTGTTTTTAGCAAGTTTATATTTAAGTTGTCACTTTGTTTTTGATAAGGGACGATTTCATCCTTTTTAGTTTTCGGATACTTTTCAATACGTTTGAAATAACCCTAATTAATAACATGCCAAAGATCTAGATCTTTTGATTTGATATAACTCTCAAATCTATTTTCACTTTCAAAAAGTGGTGGTTTTTTGCATAGATTGTTGGGATATGAAAGTCTTTGAAGAATGTTAAATCATGAAGATTGAAAAAGTCTTGGAAAAGTCAAAATCTTGCTAAAGAGAAAGTCAAAATCTTTATTGTCGAAGTCAAAGTCTTGCAAAGCTAAAGAACTGTTATATTCGTTTATGGAAAGCTTTGTTTATTCTATGTTTAGATTACTTGTCGTACAAGGATACAAATTGTAAACCGACTAGGGTTATCCTTGAGCCTATAAAAGGACCCTAGATTGGCATTTAAGTACGAGTTTTAGAGAAGAGTTTTAGAATCATAAACTACGATTATTATTAGAGTTTTAGAGTTGTTAAAGAATCTGCATAACAAGCAGATTTAGAGTTATTAATAAAAGTTAAAGTTAGGATTTATCCGAGGTTATTAAACCTTAACAAGCTATTTAAGTAAATTCCGCGTACTTAATAAAGATTACTCAGTGTTTTATTGTTAATAACTTAGGATTTATCCGAGGTTATTAAACCTTAACAAGCTATTTAAGTTAGTTTGGTTAGAGTACATCGATCTAACAAGTGGTATCGAGCTTGTGTGAAAATTCGACTAAGAAGAAAACCGATTTCACAAAGAAACCACGAAGATGTCGATCGTCGCATCAACCCCTATCTACGAGGTATGTTCTAAGTGCCATGATTTTTATCAAAAAGTACTTAATGCTTATGTTATTGAAAGAGATAAGCGTGTTAGGTCTAGGTGCGAGGTAGTGGTTATCAAATTACTTTAGAGTCTATGGAAGCCAAAATTATAACACATGAAAATAATGAAATGGCTGGGCGGAAAAGTATGAACAACGGGATTATCGGTTAAAACTAAGTGAATGGAAGTTAAATTGTAAGATTTCGAAATTGAGAAACTAACTAAGGAGAGAGATGAATTGTTAGCAAAGTTTTATGCACGAAAGAATCTGGTCTTTCTCATGTTACTTATGTTCAAAAACAGAGAAGAGCTTACATTAGAACTGGCTTAGGTTTTGGTATGGACTTTGATAACATAGTAGAAAACCAATCTAGTGATAAGGATGACCTTGATTTAGAGGATATAACCACTAGTGATGATGAACTCATTAATTATGTAGACACATCTAGTAATGAGGAATCAGTTAGTGAAACACCTCCTGAGTTTAAGAAAGACAATGGTTATCATGCAGTCCCTCATCCCACTGGAAGTCGTCAACCCCCTAGGCCTGATGTTTCTCGTTTTGGTGTAGACAGTCTAGAGTTTAGGAAAAAGCTTATTGGTCAATCCAGGTCTGGAAACCCAAAAGAAACTATTGAAGACCCTAAGAATAATGATGTTAAAAGTCAAGCGGTACCTTTAACTTAAAATCTTGCTACATGTTTCATGATACCTTTAGGAAAATCTTTTCAAAATAGTCGCTAAACCTTTTGGGATAACTTTGGTCAAAAGCAGTTTAATCATTCACCTAGAAACCGGGATAGGTTTGGTAATACACATAGAAGAAGAAATTTTGGGATTACGAACAAAAACTTTGTTTTGTTTGTTTTAGTCCGATCATTTGATTAAGGTGTGACTTACATTCGAATACCTAAGTAAGTTCCTTAAGAACAGACACATCAACCAAAACCAAGAGAGAGTAGACCGACTTGGAACCATTCAAATAGGGTCAACCATAGAAACTTCTCACCGGACTACTGTGCACCCTCACCAGAGAAGACCTTTTTTAAAACCACCAGTACCTTCAAATAACTTTCAAAGAACTCAATCAGTACCTTCTCAAAGTACTGCTAGATTTTTAAACAATCAAGGTACTGTAAACACTTTTTGGAATGGAAAGCCTATGAGATCAAATTATTATCAATCTAGAAGGCGTTACAACTCCAAAAGAGTAGCCAGATCAAGGGACTCTTCACCAGAAGTTAAAACCAAATGGGTTCAAAAGGAGAGTACTGATGGGGAATAAATAGTACTTTCAGCAAGTGTGAGTGAATCAGAAACTTTTGTTGAAAGTAATAAAGAAAACTTAGTTGAAAAGAAAGTTTTGTTGAAAATCCACAAGTTTTGAATCAAAAGATAATCTTGGATCATGCTTTAAAAAGCGATTGGAGACTACATACTTACAGAATGTAAGTATGTCACTCCTAAGGGGAACACAAGTCAAGAATGGCTTGGGTTCCTCAAAGCAACTAAATTTTTCATCTTATTAGGCAGGCAACCCGTAAGAGGAGCTTAAAAATCATTTTATTGTTGATAGTGGTTGTTCGTGAGCATGACAGAAACAAGGAGTTTCGTCGGTGTTTTGGAGTATATTAGTTACTAAGCTACATTTAAGGGAGGACTATTTAGTGTAAGTATAGTCCTATGCATTGTTTGAGGGAGGATATTCATGTTTATCGGTTGTATTTGCTATTGAAAAGGAGAATGGGAAAATCGCTTTTGATTTTATAAAAGTCTTGCTTGGAAAGTCTTGCTTTTGGAAATCTTGCACACGTGTCGTAACAAAATCTTGTTCAACGGTAATATTGAGGGTAGCTACTACTAACGGTAACTTTGTTATTAAGGGTGTGATTTTTAAATCTCATCTATATATAACTACTCTCAATTTCCTCTCATATTGATAACTTATAATCTTTTCCATATCTCTCTCTCTTTCACCCATATTATTCGCTATATCACTACATTAACACATATCATAAATGGCAAATCGTGTCTGGTTTCAAAACACAACATGGTGGCGAATTTAGACAAGATGAAGCTAATGTTATCTTTCATGATATCATTGATTTTCTCAACTGGTCGCCGATTAGCTATGCACTTTTAGTGGAACCGGATATCATTGAGCCCTGGATTCAACAATTTTGGGCAATTGCTAGGGTTCATATAGAGAATGATGATTCGTATCTTCAAGCAACGATTCTTTGGGAGAACTGTGAAAGTTCTTGAAGCCTCTATTCGTGAAGACTTATTATTTGATGATGAAGAAGGGGCATTCGTTTTGATAAGCAAGCGATTTGGGATACATTCGACAATATTGGGTATGAAGGGTCCTTAACTGAACAAACATTCAGGAAACCCTTATTTTGTCCTCAATGGAAATATTTAATTCATGTACTACTTCATTGTATTAGTGTTAAAAGTACATCATGGGAGTAATTTGGGTCTAACATAGCATATGCTATAGTGGGATTAGCTACAGATCAAATTTTCAACTTTTCAAGGCTGATTCTAGATGGAATGCTCTCACACATCTCTTATGGTTCAAGATGGTTGATGTATCCAAGGTTTATTCAAGTGTTTACGAACAAACAACTTGGCGATATACCTAAGCCTCTTGATCTACTACTGTTGTGGTGCAACCACCAAGATTTTTACGTTTATGGCAAGGAAGAGTGATTTATTCATCGGCAGGACACTCCATTGACTACTTCAATGATGGAGATTGTTCAAGCTATTAGAGATGAGGTTGCGACTAGTGATGAAAGAGAAGGTACGCTTCTCAAAGTCTTTGCATCTCAAGAAACTTCAACACAAGGTCTTGCTTCGCATGATTACGATGTTAATGAAGGTCTTGAAGTTTCTCCCACCTCATCCCACCATTCTACTCCTCCAAAGGCATCACGAACAAGATGTTCCTATATTCTCATCATCTTACGGAGGAGATCATTCTATACCACGAAGATTAGTGTTAGATAATTATACTATGACAAGGCGATGGTCGGATTGCAAAAATCTTTTGATAAACAGGCTACTCAGATTAAGAAGTTGAAGTTTAAGTTTAGAAGATTAAAGAACTTTGTATGGCCATTGGTTACACATCGCCGTTTATGGGTCAAAGCTGAAAAGAAGAAGCGAAGGAATTTAACAAAGACCACCAAAGGCAAAAAGGTTAAACAGCATTCCTCCTGTCCAATTGGGGAGGAATCTAGAAGAAGAGAATTTGAAAGAAGATGTTGAATTTCATGAAGAAAAGGAGAATGAACCTCAAGTCTTGAAGAACAAGTCAACATTGAAAGTCTTGAGGAAGAAATGACTAAGGTTCAAAGTCTTGATGATCAAGTCTTGAAGATCAAAATCTTGCTTTTCAACAAGGAACCTATAGGCGAGAATTGATTACTCAAGGGTATTAGATTTTGAGGAAGAAGCTGGTCCTTCAACTATTATACATGAAGAAGAAGGCGGTCCTTCAGCAGTTATACCGTAAAAGGAAGTCGATACACCTAAACCTATACATACATCAAGTGATGATGAAACTATTCTTTGAAATCTTGCATGATTTATCAAAGCCAAGGGGTGTTAGCATTCTAGGAGTGCAAGAAGAGGAACAACCAAGAGTTTCTCAACCTGTTATTGATCCAAAAGATAAAGGAAAGGGCAAGTTGGTAGAGACAAAGAAGAAAAAGAAACCTACTTTAGCACAGATAAGAGCTGCTCAAGTTGCTATGAATGAGGAAGCATCTAGAAAGATACAAGCTGAGTTGATAATGAAGAAGCTATGAATGAAGAAGCAGCTAGGAAATTACAAGAAGAATTGAATGCTGAAGCTGTTATACCATCACCTCTTCCAATTTCTTCTTTACCAAGAAGACCAAATCTTGCTAAACAAAGGAATGCAATGATGGCTTATTTAAAGGTCGAGGATATATTGGATTGAACAAGTTGAATTATGTTAATATGAAAGAATTGTATGAATCATTACGAGGCTTATAAGAAGAGTGTTGAAGATATCAAAGATTATAAAGATGATGATATTCGGAAAGAAGATGTTAAGAAAGGAAGCTTAAAAGAAAAAGAAAATACGAAGTTGAAGATATCTGACCATTAAAGAAAGTTGAGTTAAGATCGATCTCGATGATGGTGAAGAATTACTTAAGGATTGTAGAATTTGAGTATTCTAAAGATGATGATGAAATGAAGATGAACAAATCTCCAATAACTACTTTTGAAGTTGTAGAGTCAAAGGATGGAAGTTATCGATGTTTCATAGAAGATGAAAGCTTGAACATTCAACATGTTATGGGATCTATTGCACATAATAGATAGGGTGGATTTATTTCATTTATATCATTTGGTGCGAGATTATTTTGAACATAATACATCGGAAGGAGTTGGTTTAGTCTTACTTGGGATCTCACAACCTGCTTGGGAGGCGAAGAACAAAGCTTCTTTGAGATTTGGAAGAACCAAGAAGCTTGGGAGATTGTTGGTGGAGATTCTTTGAAGAATCGGAGTACATGTTTTAGAATTAGAAGATGGGACTATGATTCACATGCTAGCAGATAGAAGATATCCTCTTACAACAGATCTTATGAGGAGAATGCTAGAGCATGGAATGGAAGTTGAAGAAGACAATGAAATTGCTCTTATGGTCATCAAATTGTTTATCAGATGGACTACTATGGTGATGATGATGAATAACTGGTATGAATTTTAATTGAATAAATTTTTGATATATCAGTACTTTATTCAAAGTACTCGATCAAGCAGTACTTTCATTAAAGTCGCTTGCATTTTAAACCGCTTAATGATTTTGAAAACTTTTGTTAAGTGACAAATGTTTTGAAACAAAGGTTAAGAGAAATAAATGGTTTTGAGATGGTAACACCAATAGGTTATCAATCCACCATGGTTACAAAAGGATTGGCTAATCCATGAGCAAACGGCTCGGTAAAGATATCTCAAATCCGTTTTATAGTTGACAACTTGCTAATAAGTTGGATGGTAATCAACTCACCATATCGATAAATGTGAAGAGTTGGCTAGCCCACAAGAAAATGGCTTGTGGTAAAGGTTGTGGAAAAACCATTATGGTAATTAGTTCACCATAGATGAAAGAACTAACTAGTCCAAAAGTGCGACTTTTGGTAAAGACAAATCAAATCGTTGATAGGCGATGATTTGCTAAAAATCATATGGTTCTCAATGTACCATGATCTTACACATCAAAACATTTGGCTACTCCAGAGTTAATGGCTTTGGTAAAGAGACATTAAATCCATTAAATATTCAATGATTCACCTCTCACAGGAGTTTACACACCTGGATGTGATGAGAATAGACTGCAACTTAAAACTGAATTAATGTACAAATTGTCATATGTTGATGTGTTGCTGAAAAGATGGAGCTTGCTGAATGATGCTGTAAAGAATAATTTTTAAAGAATACTTTGATAATAATGATATAAGCACAGAGTTTACAAAGATACAATCCAAAGACTAAGACACAATCTTTCCTTGAAGATGGAGTGTTAAAGATAAATTACAAAGGAACTTGAAGTCAAGCAAGTAGAATTCAAGTTAGGGGAGGATTGTTGGGATATGAAAGTCTTGAAGAATGTTAAAGTCTTGAAGATTGACAAAGTCTTGGAAAAGTCAAAATCTTGCTAAAGAGAAAGTCAAATCTTGTTGTCGAAGTCAAAATCGCAAAGCTAAGGAACTGTTATATTCGTTTATGGAAAGCTTTGTTTATTCTATGTTTAGATTACTTGTCGTACAAGGATACAAATTGTAAACCGACTAGGGTTATCCTTGAGCCTATAAAAGGACCCTAGATTGGCATTAGAAGTACGAGTTTAGAGAAGAGTTTTAGAATCATAAAGTACGATTATTATTAGAGTTTTAGAGTTGTTAAAGAATCGCATAACAAGCGATTTAGAGTTATTAATAAAATTTAAAGTTATATTCTTCTTAGATTTATTAAGTAAATTCGCGCACTTAATAAAGATTACTCGATGTTCATTATTAATAACTTAGGATTTATCCGAGGTTATTAAACCTTAACAAGCTATTTAAGTTAGTTTGGTTAGAGTACATCGATCCAACATAGATTGCCCTTATGATATTTTTCGTGATCCATAGATCGACTCAAGTTTTAAAATACAATTTATTTTAAAAATCTTGGTCAATGTGGCTCGGATGCCAATTATGAAAAACTAGAAAGAGGGTTGAATAGTTTTACCATTTTATTGTATTAAAGTTATACTTTCAAAAAATTATAGATTTGAGTTTACGTATGGTATGTAAATCGGTTTAGAGATGGGATGAGAATGGTTTCTTGTTTGGTTTCCCATGTTGAACGGTAAGGACCCGATGAGATTGATAAGGATCAAGAAGCTCGGGTAACACTTAAACAAATACCATACTAGACTATTGTGAGGCAATATTTCACATAAGTCTCGAATCTATTTTTCCAATAAATAAAACTGTCACTTTCAAAAAGTGGTAGTTTTTGCATAGATTGCCCTTCTAGATATCTGTCAGGATCCATATATCGACTCAAGTTTTAAAATACAATTTATTTTAAAATTTTTGGTCAACGTGGTTCTGATGCCAATTGTGGAAAATTAGAAAAGAGGTTGAATAGTTTTATTATTTTATCGTATTAAGTTATACTTTCAAAAACTTATAGATTTGAGTTTATGTGTGTTTACGTATGGTATGTAAATCGGTTTAGAGATTGGATGAGAATGGTTTGTTGTTTGGTTTCCCATGTTGAACGGTAAGGACCCGATGAGATTGATAAGGATTAAGAAGCTCGGATAACACTTAAAAAAACCATACTTTACTGTTGTGAGGCAGTATTTGACCAAGTGTGTGAAACTTGTGAAGTTGTGTTTGTTGATCTCCTATTATAGAGAGGCTTGTAGGGTTTAGAGATAAACCCTTTGGGGATGATCAATGGTTGTAAGAACGCCAGGTGTTGATCATCCGAGAGCAGACAAAGAGGACAGGTGCTATGCGTTCTTTAGCTAGTACAAAGTGGTGCTTGTCGGGCATCCCCACTACATAGTGTCAGATGGTACATCTTAACTGCTAGTGATAATTGGGGAGTAGTAGTATTATCTTGCTCAGTCTGGCCTGAGAGGCTTTACCAGGCCTTGTGCGGCCTGGGATTTAAGTAGGGCTTCCATCAAGTGTTTGTTGATGGGCCTTGGTAATGGGCTTGATTCGAGCATGTAATTAGTGGGCTTGGGCCGCTAATATCTTGATACGCAATCAAGTCCCTTCAGTATAGTATTAGATCATGCACTGATATGATGTTGGACTTTTTATAACCGAGCCCCCCCCCAAAGTCTATGTTGCGTACCAGCCCATTCTCGACGACTAATATCCGTCTTAGCAGCCCATTCTCGACGCTCGTCTCCTACTTATGACTAACCCCGCCTAACGCCCGTAGTTCCTTCCGTTATAGAGTGATGGACCCTAGACGAAACGCGACTAGGATGACCTGGACACCCATAGTTGGCGCTCACGCAAACCCTTGGATACCACCTGCAGTTTCCATCGACCCTCAAGGACGACTCTTGATTAACCTCATTCAAGTGATCAACAACCAGATTTTGTACAACCTCGCGATCGCCAACCAAAACCTGACGGAGCACGTGGCCCATTGAGTGGCCAAACTACTAGCTGTAACGACACGTCCAAACCTCACTATCCAGAGGTCAGGGTTGAGAAAGGATGAAGACGCACCCGTGTAACACCCAAAGTGTAACACCCACTTTGAGATATGATAAGAACACGCACATGTGAAACTCAACTACAACATCAAATAAATTATGTTCAACCTTGTTTGTAATCATATCTTCAAATAATCAATGAAAAACATCTAAGTGCAATAACATCATCCTCTCTTATGTAACTGTTGCCTCATCCGGCGATCTACTCGTGTTCCTTATTTGTATTGAACACCAAGGATACTCTTGTCACATAATTGATTAAAAAGCCATTGCACCAAACACATTTCATAAATAGCCATCATCGTTTGGGATCCAAAAACATGTGTCACTGAAAATATTCACCATGCTCCGATTTCCATATCCATTTGAATACCAAATATCATTTCACAAATCTGATCATGTATATATATAAACAGTATACGACAAAAACATGATTTAGTCCAATAAAATAAGCGCTTTTGTATTATCCCATGTAAGTCCTTCACGTGCATGTCGTTGTTAGCCTTGATAATAATTAATAGAAGTGATGGTCATTCACGTTTAGGAACTTTGTAACGTGTGTTAGATATCGTGATAGAATAGTCAAGCGGGCTCGTGGATTGGGCTAAGCTAAATGGCTAATAGTTATAGTTAAGCTAGCCTTTTATAAGTTATTATCCAATCCAATCCAAGTCCAATAACCAAGCCCAAGCCCATAGCCCATTAGGTATTATCTATTGAAAGTATAAATACCCTCAAATGGTCATTTGAGGGTGTGTGTAAGTGTGTTTGTATGTGTTTTCTTTGAAATAAACATCATCTTGTTTTCATCTTTCTCTACACATACAGTATATATCAAGTCACCATCTCACCATCTTTCTTCTTCTTCTTTTTCTACGCATAACATATTTGTGTTTTTGTTTTACGTGTATACTTGTGGTAAGCTTTGGTAAAGTGATAAGGTTGAGATATTTAAGGTCCTACAGTTGGTATCAATCGCCTAACAATGGTTTAGGAGTCTTTTGTTACGTTTTTTTGTTAAAAATTTACAAGAAAGTTGCGTTTTTTATATAAAAACATGAGCTTTTGGCATAAAGATTTGATTTTTACGTGTTGTTAAGGTTAAAGTTGTAGTTTTTATTGATCTTTAAGTGTTTTGGAAGAAGTTTGTGCAAAAGAAATCGTTTGAAAACGTGTTTTTGGGTGAAAATTTATGTTTTTGCAAAAATTTGGGCATTCTACGCGTAAGCATTGCAAGGACAGAAAGTCAAAACCCTAGTTTTACGCCTAAGGAAAAGTCAAAACCCTAGTTCTACGCGTAGCGGTCTGGCGTAAGGCGTGAAGTGAAATCCTACGCATAAGCATTTGGTGAAGAATCTTCGTGCAACAACGGTTACTCAGTGTTTCCCTCACTTGGATAAGTTTGTGGAACACTTCGACTTGTGGATATCTTTTACACTTGGACGAGTGTAAAGGATTTTGGTTTTAAACCTAAGTTTACGCATAAGCATAAAACTTACGAGTAACACTCTACGCATAAGCTACCACTTACGCGTAAGGTTTCTTACTTATAAGCATTTAGTTTACGCATAAGCTTACGTTTAAGCCTAAAGGTTCGCGTAAGATTGAGTTTACGCATAAGCAAATCCTACGCATAAGTCTGCATAAGCATCCTCGCATAAGGAATCCTCGCATAAGGAAGTCTACACTAAGCAAATAAGCACTGAATCCTACGCCTAAGAACAAGTTTCTGAGTAAGATTTTGAGCAAAACTTCAAGCGGCCATAACTTTTGAACCGTAACTCCGTTTTCAGCGTTCTACCCATCAAAGCGACCGTGAGCGAGGAGAATGACACGCCGAATGAACTAAGGTTGATTCGGGTCAACCTTCAAGTCCTAAAACGCTCGAGCGAAGTTATTGAGGTTTTAAGTTTTAGACCAAATTTTCACTACAACAACCGAGCTTAATCTTCATCAAACACAACTCCTTTATCGTTGAATCGATCCTACATCAACTTTATCATCAAATACCTTCATCAATGGCTACTCAACAAGACATTCATGCGGCGGTGCGAAAACCGTCCTCTATGCTGGAAAAAGGTGGATATCTTCAATGGACAAGTCGTATGCTCCGCTACATCAAGACCAAACCTAATGGAAAACTCATGATTCAATCCATTACGAATGGACCCTTCAAGCCTCGACAAGTCCAAGACCACGGAAATCGATGCAACACCTCCGTCCCACCATCTTTTCGTGTTCAAAATGAATCGAGAATACTTGAAGAGGATAACAAGCAAGTTGAAGCGGATGACATGGCAATACACATTGTCCAAGCTGGGTTTACCAAGAGACATCTTTCTTCTTGTGAGCAGTTGTGAAGCGCTTACGATATGTGGGAGCGTGTTAGAGCGGCTATGTTATGGAGCGAAATTGGTCAACAAGACATGGAGAACAAGCGCTAAGCGAATGGGAGAGGTTTACATCAACTCGGGAGAATCCATTGAATCCTACTATGGAAAGTTTTGCACTTTGATGAATGAGCTTATCGAAACAAGTTGGCACCTAGAACTATCGTGAGTAACATCAAATTTCTCAACAATCTTCCGGAAGAATGGGGCGATATGTCACTATTGTCAACCAAACAAAGGACTTACATCGGTGAACTTTGATCAACTCAACGATTTTACGAAACAAAACCAAGTGAAGTCAATGAAGTT
This sequence comes from Chrysanthemum lavandulifolium, assembly GCA_022545495.1. Taxonomy (NCBI): domain Eukaryota; kingdom Viridiplantae; phylum Streptophyta; class Magnoliopsida; order Asterales; family Asteraceae; genus Chrysanthemum; species Chrysanthemum lavandulifolium. Next base: position 108,973 of record JAHFWF010000022.1, read on the forward strand.
AGGAAAGAAAGATTGGCAAAGAATCATGATCCATTGGCACTAATTGCAAAGACTCCAACTCCGGTGAACTACACAACAACAAGCTTCATCATCTTCCACTAACAACAACTTGCGACAATACATTCCACAACCACAAGTTGTTATCCTCAACAACAATTCTATCCACGAACAACAAGTCATTCAACAACAACGGTATCCACAATACCGGGAACAAGGAATCACGATCTTGGCGAACAAGAAGAAGCTTTGTCAAATGCATTTGCTTTTTGACTAAAGCATTCAAAGGTCGCTATTCACACCAACTAACAACAACCAAAGTTTCATCAAACACTCATAGCGAGCAAATTGCGGTAGGGTTTGAATATGGGTCATCAAGGACAAATGGTTGGAGTTATTGGGAATCGGCGAGGATATGCTCTTGGATTTCACATGGGGTGTCAGCGGTTCCGTATCGGGGTGTCAGTTGGGTCGAGAATGTTGGAAATCGGATGGGGCGAGAATGTTGGGAATAGAGCGATGGGTAATCGAATGGGAATGTTGCGACTCGATCGTTGGGAATTATGGAAATGTGAATCGGGGTAATCGGGTTTCGTGTTACAAGCTGTCAAGGAGTGGGTCACATGGCAAGGAATTGTCCTACTAAGCCAAAAAAGAAGAATGTTGCGTATCTTGAAAGCTATGTTGTTGCACAGAAGTCGAAGCGGGGATGCGGTTGAGTCTTGAGGAACATGACTTTTTGCTATTATGGATGATTTGGAAGACCTAGAGGAAATCAATCTGAACTGCATCTTCATGGCAAATCTTGAGGAGCTAAGTATGACTTGATTCGGCGCACCTCTGTTTATGGCGCCAATGCGATGTCGAGGTACCAATCATTGATCCATGCTATAACAATGTCATATTTGATGTGTTTACTCATGACGAACAACATTACGTGACATCAACACCTACTTATGATACATACGGACAATCCGAGTTGTAGCAATACTAACTCGAAACTCGGATGTGGATCCTAGTGGAGGTGTGTGGCACAAAATCTTGAGGCGATGAGGAAACACGTGCCTTATTTGAAACATTAATCAATAATTGTGGCATTGAAATTGAGAAAGTTAAAAAGGTCAATCGCGATGTTAAGGCCGCGAATGATAAATTGACCGCTGAGCTTGAGAGGTACAAGGAGAATGCAAAAGCCTTTGAATTTCACAAAAACAAAGAGTCAGAATTAGAAATTGGTTATCGAGATTCCGTTTTAAGAGAAAAACAATTGCAAATCAAGTATAACACGCTTGATGTTAATTTGAACTTGAAAATAAAATCTTTAAACAAGGAAATTTCTGATCTTAAAAACCAACTTTCTAAACAACAAGCAACTTATTCTGATCTTGAAAAAGAAGAAAAGCAGTTGATTCTTGATTTTCAAAGCGTGAAGATTCTCTTCTTGATGAAATTCTTGATAAAAATGAAAAAATCAAAAATTGGAAAATTTGCTTGTTACAACGGGTCATTCACCAAATCAACCAATATGCTAATTAATCAAACAAATCCGTATTTTCATACAACACAAAAAATGGCTCTTGGTAACACACCTCCTTGTTTCCTCAAGAAAGCTCAGAAAGAACAAAATGTTTTGAACAATGGAAAAGCTTTGCATGAACCCATAATTGCTAGTGATTCTATTGAAACGTTAGAACTATCTGATGAGAGTAGATCAAAAATGCAACAAAAGAACCCAGATCTTAAACCAATTGATTATAACAAATGGAACAAAATTAATGGAATTACTTTTGTTTCACAAAAAGAAAAATCAAAGTTTTCCATCACACCAAGTGTTTCAAACAAAGAGTCAACACCAGTTTCAAAACCAGTTTCAACAAAATCATTTTCAAAAATGGAACAAATGTCTTCAAACAATCCTTTTAACACAAATGATGCTACAAGCATTTTAGATGACGTTAAAACTAGAATTGGGAGACTTCAAGAGACTGTTAAATCTAAAACCAATATTACAACTAATATATGGTTTTCTAGTTTTGATGATGAAATGAAAATTTTTTGAAACTCAAATTGCCCCTTCGCTGAATAACATCAATGCAAGGGTAATTCATTTTGAACAAGCCTTTTGAAAAAAGCAGTTGACTTTGTCAAGGACCATAAATCCACAGTAAAGAAAGCTAATGAAAGTGTTGAACACATCAAAGTTTTGGAAAATTTAAATGATTCTCTCTTGAAGATGTTATAACAAGCGATATTATGTCCATTGTTTTACAAACATATTACATTGAAGATCATGAAAGACTCGATCGAGACCTCGAAATTGTTTCAAAATATGAAAATGCTCTTGAAAAACTTGAAAAGAAAATGTCTCATATTTTAAACAACTTGATCGAAAAAGCGAGGAATGCAAGTATGACAAATTGTCGTATGGCGTGCCTACAAGGACATGAAAGAGCAAAATGATCTTTTGAGGGCTCATTGGAATGTCAAAAAGGAAAGGTTGTGGATACTAAGATTGCAAAACCATTGGTGAGGAGAAGGCAAATGTTCCCAAACAGGTTTTCAAACCAAAATGTCTATTTCTATGCCTCCTCCAAAAGTCAATGAGAAAAATGATTTGTCAAAACCGGTCACTCCATGCCTTGCCTAAGCAAAAAGAAAAATTGTTGAAAATGAAAAAGCGGTTATCGAGAAACCAAAAGTTTTAGCTTTGGCCTTTTTAAGATGAGTACCACTAATCGTGCGCCTCCACATCTAAACCATATGGAACAAAGCGACATAAGTTTAAACAAGCACTCTAAAGAGACTAGGAAAGCTGAAACCACTTCTCTAGATAAAATGTGAATCTAATCGTGTGCCTTACCTTCTACGGGACTAGAAAGCACCTCTAGGAGCAGCGAGACTAAAGCCTAAGAGCAATACAAGGAACAATAGAGTCTCGCATGCCTCTAAGAGTAGTAGCTTGAATAAAGAGAAGAAAGTAGAAGAACACCCTAGGAATTTACCGCTTTGTAATAAGAAAGACATTTCATCCGAATGTAATGAACCTATGAAACTTGCTAAGTTTAATGAATGTGTTGAATCTGTTTGTTTAACTTGCAAGAAATCTTTAACTAATGTTCATGATGATTGTGTTTCTAAGAATGAGATTGTTAAGCTGTTCGGAAGAACGTTCCAAAAGAACTTATGCTAAACCAATAGGAAGACTAGTTGCAAGATTTAGGTCTTACACTCTCGATAGGAAGCATAGTCTTTACTATAGGGATGATATTTGGAAACCAACGGGTAGAATTTTCACACTCGAATGGTAGAATGAGTGATAAATCGGTATACCAGTGAAAACTTCTATGAGTGTGATCGAGATTTTACCTCTAACCCAAAGGAACCAAAATCAAAAGCGGTTTCCAAAATCTTCTTCTTACATTCTTGGCGGGTTATCGAAATATGTCTTTGGATCGTCGACTCGGGTTGCTCCAAGCACATGACCAGAATCTGAAGGCTGCGATCAATTTAAATGCGGAAATTCATGGGAACCGTTCGTTTTGGAAATGATCATGTAGCGACTATCATGGGTTATGGAGATCTACCTTTTGGAAATTATTTGATCACTCGGGTTTACTATGTCGAAGGGTTGGGACACAATTTGTTTCGATCAGGCGATTACGTGATGCGATTTAGAGGTTGCTTTTAGGAAAAATGCTTGCTTCGTTAGAAACTTGGATGGCACGATCTCTTAGCGGGAATCGTGATACAAACTTGTATGCTATCGACATTAACCAAATGGCCTCTTCATCACCAATATGTCTTATGACACGAGCATACGGAACAAAGTCACGGTTGTGGCATAGAAGATTATCCCATCTCAATTTCGACACCATCAACAAACTTGCCAAAGACAACATCGTCAACGGACTTCCAAAGTTCAAATACACCAAGGATCACCTATGTCCATCATGCGAACAAGGAAAAAGCAAAAGAGCATCATATAAACCCAAACCCGTACCTAGTTCGGAAGCAAGGTTGCATATGTTGCACATGGACTTATGTGGCCCAATGAGAGTTGAAAGCATTAATGGGAAAAAGTATATTCTTGTTATCGTTGATGATTATTCGAGATATACATGGGTTAAGTTTTTGAGATCAAAAGACGAAGCACCAGGCATCATCATCACCTTTACGAAGCGTATTCAAGTACTTCTTCAAACTCCGATAAGGGTAGTAAGAGCAGACAACGACACGAATTTACTAATCGGGAGTTAAGAGCTTATTTTGAAGATGTTGGAATCACACATCGGACATCGGTTGTTAGAACTCCACGTGAGAATGGGGTAGTTGAAAGAAGAAATCGTACTCTTGTGGAAGTTGCTCGCACAATGCTAATTTATTCTAGTGCACCGTTATTTCTATGGGGTGATGTTGTTGCCCTTTGCTTGTTTCACTCGAACCGATCCTAATCCATCCAAGATTCAATAAAACCCCATATGAGCTAGTGAACAACAGAAAACACGATATCTCTTACCTTCACGTGTTTGGCGCTTTGTGCTATCAACGAGCGACGACGAGAAGATCTAGGAAAAGCGAAAGCTAAAGGTGATATTGGAATCTTCATTGGATACTCGAGAAAACTCGAGGGCATTCGGGGTGTATAACGGAAGAACTAGGAAGATAATGGAGCGATGAATGTGAATTTTGTGAACTTTCACAGATGGCTTACGAGAGACTCGCTCTAGAACCCGCGCTTAATCCGATGGCTTCTAATCAAAGCAGTTAGAACCCGCACCAAACCCGAGACTTACGGACACATCGAGTTCGGGACTCATACAACAAAGAGCTCCATCAACTTTTCTTGACACACCTCATGAACAAGAATGGGAGAATTTCTTGAGTTAATGTTCGATGAATACTATGGTGGAACTTGACAAATGCATCAAACCATCATTCCATTGCACCGCTCAAAATCATCCACCACCACCAACAGAAGATGCATCTACAACGGTCGAAACCAATGCACCAACTCCATCAACGTCATCTACATCGACTTACGCAAATCCTATTCTTGAAGCAGTTTTACGGCGGTTGATGAGCAAAACCAAAACATATCATTTCAAGAAGAACCTTCACAAAACCGAGCGATGCAACGTTAGATGAAGACTTATTTGAAAACCCGTTTGCTACGGAATCGGTGAATCATCTTCAAGCTTACGAGAACCATCTAACTCGCATCGTTTAACCAACGGTATCCTTCACTACGAAGTGGACAAAAGACCATCCAATTGAACAAGTTATTGGTGAACCTTCACGGCCAATTCAGACGAGGCGTAACTTGCCACCGATTGCGACTTGTGCATTTACATTTGCTCAATTAGCAATATTGAACCGAAGAACATTCGGGAGGCAATGGCGGACAATGCATGGATAGAAGCAATGCGGGAGGAACTTCTCAATACCGTCTACATGACTCTTGGGATTTGGTTCCAAGACCAATTGACATTCGCGTCATTGATCTCAAATGGTTATGGAAGAACAAAAGGGATGAAGAAATGAGCGTAATTCGCAACAAAGCTCGTCTTGTGGCCAAAGGATACGAGCAGGAAGAAGGATAGACTTTGAAGAGTCATTCGCGCGGTAGCTAGACTTGAAGCGATCGGGATATTCTTAGCCTATCACTCACAAAAACATCACGGTTTATCGGATGGACATTAAGACCGCGTTCTTGAATGGAACTACGAAAGAAGAAGTGTCGTGAGTCGACCGGAAGGCTTCATAGACATGGAACATCCGGACTCGTCTACAAACTCAAAAAGGCAATCTATGGTTTGAAACAAGCTCAGAGGCGTGGTATGATGACATCCTCTTTCACGATTCTAAACAATTTCACCAAAGGCTGTTGATCCTACCTTGTTTACACAAAATGCAAAACGACATTTTGATTGTTCGATTTACGTGGGCGACATCATTTTGGGTCCACTAATCCGAATCTTTCAAAACATTTTGAAAATCTCATGAAAAGCAAATTTGAAATGTCCATGATGGGGAACTAAAGTTTTTCTTGGTTTACAAATACATCAATCCCCGTGGAATTTTTATCAATCAAGCTAAATATACAAGCGAGATTTTGAAAAATCATGGTATGGATAATTGTGATTCGGTCGGTACACCAATGGTAACTTCACCAAAAATTGGAGCCGATTTATTTGGGAAACCCATCGATCGAAGAAATATCGAGCATGATTGGTTCTCTCATGTACCTCACTTGCTAGTCGACCCGATATTCATTTTGTTGTTTGCTTATTAGCACGGTTTCGAGCAAAGCCTACCGAGCTGCACCTCAAAGAGGTTAAAAGGATCTTCGGTGCACGAAGACATCCATTCACATGGGACTTTGGTATCCGAAGGAATCGGATTTGATCTAATCGCCTTTTCGGATCACGGACCACGCGGTGATCAAGTTCTGACAAAAAGTACATCGGGAGGAGCACAATTTTGGGTGAAAAGTTAGTAAGGTGGTCTTCAAAGAAACAAGATTGCCTTGCACTTTCAAACGCTGAAGGCGAGTATGTGTCTCTATCTGCGTGTTGTGCTCAAGTTCTATGGATGAGAACACAACTCACAGATTATGGCTTTACTTTCGATAAAATACCTATGTATTGTGACTCGAAAAGTGCCATAGCCATATCATGCAATCTGTTCATCACTCAAAGACTAAGCACATTCGTGTCCGCTATCACTTCATAAAAGAGCACGTGGAAGAAGGTCTTGTTGAATTATTTTTCGTGAAGGCAGTTACCAACTCGCCGATCTATTCACTAAAGCCCTTCCAAAAGAAGCGGTTTAACGATTTAGTTCGACGAATTGGAATCGAAGCCTAACCCACGAGGAGTTAGAGCGTCTTCTCGAATCTTCTTGAAAATGATTTTCCAAAAAGCTTATTGTAAATATTTTTGAAAAACAAAATACAAAATTTGAAAAACCAACAAAAGCAAAATATAAAAATATAAAACTTTCAAAAATACAAAAACAATATAAAATCAAAAATCCAAAATATTCTTCTCACGACATGTCTCTCGTATAATCGATATTACATGCGTTTCTAGAAATGTCATTCAACAATGATACGGACATGTACGGATGCTTGAGCGAGAGTTCTTTAAATGTTTTCTAAAACATGTCGTTTCTCAAAATTTCTTCAAAAATGGCTTTCGTATACTTGATGCGAAACCGGACTAAAATGATGACTTTTGATTATTTTCAAATCAAAACTCGTGTTTTAAAGAAAAATCTAGTGTGCGCTTGATTGCACTACATTTAAAAGCGGTGAGAAATCATCATCATCTTGAGCACCTTTTCAAGATTGTTCAAAAGATTTTCAAAATCTTTCAAAATATTTTGTGCTCAAGATAACTCCTCTAAAACCCTTTAATTGATTATGCTTTATTAAAGGGGAGTATAAAACAAAATGTTCCAAATTCATGCTTAAATCAAATCCGTTTGTCTCCCAAAAGATTCTAAAATGTTGTTTAATCCGTTGATATCAAAAATATCACGAATATGCTATTTTTGAGGGGAGAAGGCGTGATTAAAATGTGATCAAAAAGTTTAATGATCGTTGTTTGAATCTCAAAAGAGCTCGACTCGATCGTAACCATTGAATTGACGAGGAATCTAAGTCGAAATGTACCATCTCGAGAAACTTTCTATGGACTTGACCGGGACGGGTAATAATTTCAAGCTAGTTCTCTAGTGATGTAAGCGTGTCTCGAATCGGTCTTGTTCATTTAAAGTCGATCAATTCAAAAGTGCGAACTCTACCCCTGCATGTGCAAATTTAAGTTAAAACAATATAAGCACATGTGAAGGGAGTGTTTACGAAAATACAAAACTCTCAAGGTGTTAACAAACATGTTTTGATAATCATAAACACTTTGAGAGATTTTCAAGAAAAATGGTTTTATGGCAACATAGGATAGTCATGGAGTTATAAGGTGACTAAGGATAGGAAAATCCGTCCTATGATCCGCCGAGCGGAGGATCTACCCAAGGACAATACCCATAGTTAGTATTAGAAGTCCTTAGGTATGATTGAAAAAGGAGTAATGTGAGAAAGGAGAAAGAAGGGTTGAAGAATTAAAAGAAAAGTAAAGAAAAGGGTGAAAAGAAATAGCCCTCCATAATCAACCTTAGAGGCGAAACCGGGTTCAATTCATACACTCTTGGTTGTCACTAAGATGACCTTGGTATTGAAGACAAAGGCGTCATGGACCCAGTGTGCCTTGCACTAAACCTTCTAGCCACTCAATTCCTCTTAAAAGTTTGTTTCATTCTCACTGGGAACCCTACATAATCTATCGACTTTCTCTTAGAGATTGTTGGTATTGAAGAAGGAGACCCTCTCCCTAGTCTCCGCTTAGGAAAACCAAAATGCACTAATTGAGTCTAGAGCCACGAGATTCATTAAAAGATCTCATAGGAACACTTGACATTTCATCTCTTGTTGTTCATCAATAAGGACACAAGTGATACATTCTAGAGTCCTACGCAGATCTTAGCAATCTGCCAGAACATTTATGAGAGGTTTCACAAATGTGATCCTCAGTGATTGAATGGAAACTCCTGCCAGGGTCAACATCAAACGACCACGGCGGCGAGTCGCCGGTAATTCTTTATGGGTTACGCTTAGTGTGTCTCAAGCGGTCTCTGATCGTGAAGTGATGCTTGGTGTACTTGACGACTCACAGAAGCTGTAGATGTACTTGGTATGTCGTGTTAGCCTTCTTGAGGGCCTCGGTTCGAGAACGACCTTTGTAAGAATTAGAGATGTGTTTTCACAATATCTTGTTAACACCCTCGACATTCGAACTTGTAAGTCTTGGAAATCCCGCTAAGGAGATTCCTTTCACGAATCGAATCACGAAGATGTGGGTCGTTACTTGAATTTATTCAATGTAATGCCAAGCTGTCCCTTATGGGATTAGGACGGTGATTCGCCCGACCAAGGTGAATGGAATCAAGACATTCATCGATAGAACAATTGTAGTAATCAATTCTTTAAGAAAAGATTACAATGATCAATTGGTGTTCGTGATTGTACACAGGAAGGCTGCTGGCGATGGATGCTCATGGGAGGAAGAGATCGTGCAGATTCTCCACATGCTCATACCAACAACATCATTGGAATCTCAAAGTCAAAAGAAGTGTGAGCATGGTGGAGAATGGCGTGGAGACACCTAACCAAAGAAGTTGACAAATGGCGAGAATACCACATTAGCGATCACAAAGCATGAAGGAACGAAAATCAAGACTATTCTATATCGACACACAAAGTTCAAGCTCAAGGAAAGTAAAGACCTAATCAAGTGGAGCATCTTTTGAATGACCACCCCTTAGGGGGAGATTGTTAGCCTTGATAATAATTAATAGAAGTGATGGTCATTCACGTTTAGGAACTTTGTAACGTGTGTTAGATATCGTGATAGAATAGTCAGCGGGCTCGTGGATTGGGCTAAGCTAAATGGCTAATAGTTAAGTTAAGCTAGCCTTATTATAAGTTATGTAATCCAATCCAAGTCCAAGCCCAAGCCCAAGCCCATAAGGGCGTTTATGTGGAAGTATAAATACCCTCAAATGGTCATTTGAGGGTGTGTGTAAGTGTGTTTGTGTGTGTTTTCTTTGAAATAAACATCATCTTGTTTTCATCTTTCTCTCTACACATACACGAGTTACATATCAAGTCACCATCTTAATCTTTCTTCTTCTTTAGTTTACGCATAACATAAGTTTGTGTTTGTGTTTTACGTGTATACTTGTGTGGTAAGCTTTGGTATTTGTGATAAGGTTGAGAAAAACAAGGTCCTACATTCTGTAATCTTCATTTAAATGAAGAATCTCCATTTGCCGCTTTCAGTCCCTTATGTTTCATGTATTTTGTCTTATCAACTTAAATTATAAATCCCAACATATTCAGAAGCGCTGGGTCTGATTTTTGACCCAATTGTATATGACAAAGTATTTAAACATAAAATAACCTAAGTCTCTGATAAGGATCATGGAGAACAACACTCAATGATAAGGATCAAAGAGTAAGACACCCCCTGATGGAAATCAGAAGTCTTTCTATCTGATGGTTACCAGAATGTGTTACTTCATGATGATTATCTGAGAGTACACCCTGATGGTTGTCAGTGAATGGTACCTCACTGATGATCATTAGTGGATGTAACTTACTGATAAAAGAAATCAATGAGACTTGTATAAAGCTCAATCAATAGCCAAGCTTCAGGGAAGTCGAAGACCAACTAAAGAAAGACTTTGTAAACTGATGCGATGTCAGGGACCAAGGTATAAAGAGCTGCAAACAACACCAGAGGCACTGAGACTTGAAAAATGTATCTTTGGCCCTGAAGACTTATCTTTGAAGAGAAACTTAGTCTTTGACGAATGGGCGGGAAACTTTTTGGGAAGATATCGAAAGGTCTTATCAAAGGACGATAAAGTAAGCTTTTGAGTACAAAAGGTTGTCAGCATTGGAAAGCCAAAAGCTCGCCTCACCTAGTTTCCTAGGCACGTGTTATCTACTCCAAGTTGGCAAACTACTATACCCATGTGCATCCACAATATTTCCTTCCTATTTAAATGGAACTTTGTAACCGAGATAAGTAGATATCCTAAACAAACACATAAAATAGTACTTAGCACTATAGTTGGTAGGATCCCCTATCCTAAGAACGAACTAACCAAAGCTAGCTGCCACTAGTCGTTTTAATAGGAGTGTTTCATTTGTCATCAACCAGAATAGTTTACCGTAAGCTATTTCAGTGTAAATCTTTTGATTCATTCTAATAAAGATTTATATACATTGAAAAGTAAAAATGGTGTTATTGTGGTTTTGGGCATTGCTGTTATTTTTCTTATTATTAGTAGGAATATATCGTCATTTGCTCAAACTGCGTGGACCAACAAGAAGAATGATCATGCCGAGAAAATCAAAGGTACACACTTTCTAACTGTTATCATAGTTAGTTTTCGATTTTAACTCTTGCATGGATCCGTGGCTAGGGTTTATAGTTAATTTTATTTCGCATATTAATTTATTAATATTAATTAACTACGAGTAACCTAAAATTAGTAACCAAAACCCTACAAAGTTCACGTAGGGTTTAGCTTGAGGTAACAACTAGTTATAAGCAAGAGACAAAAGACATGTCCATTGCGTTGGACCCGCGCGCCAGCGCGCCAGGTTAGCACACCGTGAGCTATCTTTATGCTAAACATCTTTATACCATTTTATTTCTCTCTTATATCTCTCTAAGTCTTTCATAACTTCTTGTGTCTAAACATCTTTCTATCATCTATTGAAAGCAAAATTCTTTGCAAGAGAAGAACATATAAGAACCTAATCCACTCTTGTGTGTTGTGTATAGTCTATCTTCTTCTTCTATCGTCTTCTAGTATAGTACTCTTATAACCTTTGTAACACAATACTTAGGGGGTGTTTCTTTTATTGTCTGTTTGGATGTGGTATATGTTTACAAAAAACCTTCTTTTGGAGTTTGGTCCTATATAACCAATTCGTGTGTTCCTTTATTTGCTGGATATAAAATATTGATAAAGTAAATGACAATCTTACCCTTCTATTCATAAAAATCCCTAAATTGAAATTCAACTTATTTGTAGAATTTAACCATAATATGCGAATTGGTCAAAATCATCACAGCTTGAAATGATACAATATCAGCCGAAAATTCAAATGCAACTAAAGCAAAGATCTTATCTTGTTTTCATAATAAATAGGCTATAAACTTTTTGGAAAAGAAAAAAAATACAATAATCCACAAGTTTACACCATCTTCTTCATACACCTTCCACCATTAATGACTCTTGAAGTTCTAGTTCAATGATTTAAAAAAACGGATGATAAAACCTTGAGGGAATCAAATCGGAGTGAAGAAGTGACCGCCCATCTAAAGGTATGCAACGATGATGATAACACCGATTGTGGGAAGGGGCTTGGTGGGAGGAACACCGGTAGGTAAGGTGTTGGCTGAAATGAGATTTTTTATGGAGGATTGAAGGGTTTGAGTTAGTGAAATAAATGAGAATGGGGTAAGGACTTTGATGGTATTTTATGTCCTTGGTACATCCTGGATGGGGATGAGAGGATTTTTTATACGCCTTTGCATTCAGAAATTTCCTCTGTAACAAGCTAAAAAGAAACATCTAATAAAACTATGTGAGAAGGTAATTGTTATCAAAACAAAAAAGAAACATCTAATAAAACTGTGTGAGAAGGAATTATTATAGAAAATAAAATTAAGCAAAAAATAAACACGCCCTTAAACTCTTCTATCTATTTGTAACTAAGTGTCAAGTCTTGTTCCGGGTGCGGAGAAGCAAGTGTTTAAAGTCTTACTCTGGGGGCGGAGAAGAAAGTTGTAACGTCTTGTATCAGGCACGACCAGGCTTTGGGGTTTGATACTTTTTTGGTATTTGTTTTGATTATTAAACACGGATAATCTAATTTCAAGATATAATCCAAAACACCCCCTAAATTTCGTTTTAAAAAAAATAGGACCGGACCGGCCTGTTCAACTGAGACCAGAGTCACCATTGGTCCGACCAACCACTAAAAACCGTGCAGGTTCGAACCAGAAAGGATCGGTCAAAACTGGTGAACATGACCAGACAAGTTTCTTTTATTTTTATTTTTTTTCTTTGGTTAAACAACTTGTCAATCTTGACGTTGTCATTATAGTGGTGTTTTATCTCTCTCAAATCAGCACATGATAAAAAAAGAGGTTATGAAAATGGAAGCTAAGAAGATAAAAAGTGGTTGTGAGAAAAGAAGATAAAAAAGGATACACCGAAAGTGATAGTAACCCTTAAAAAACCTAAACAAACGTGACAATATGTATTATATGTTTCATATGTGGACATTTGGTTTTCAATCCAACACATTTACAAATATTTATTTACAACTAAATTTTCAAAATAAGTTTATTTCTTTTTAGTTCATGTAGTATGTCAGTATATTTTAATAAGTTATATAGAAAAATATATATGACATCATCTTGTTTTTAAAACCGGTTGAATTGAGAACCCGTTTCTAAAAGCATCGACTAAAATCTTCCAACATTCAGGGTGTGTTTGTATCCTAATTTTGAGTAGGTTTGATTTGAAAAGACATAAAAGTAGTGTTTGTTATGAGCTCTTCATGACTAGGGATTGACATCAAAGTGAAAATTTTGTTTGATTTAAAGGGTTAGATTTTGATGTTACATTTTAGTTTCCACAGTAAGGGTTGCAGGAATACTGCCTATGCATCTTGGTTTACACAGATAACTAGACATATGTGGGCCAATTTTATTTTCAGCCACTATTTCATTCCATTTTTTTTTGTTATATTCTTATTTTTATTTTCTTTTTATATTTCAATCCAAATCTTAATCCAAACCATCTAACAAAACAAACACATTTTTAATTCAAACCCAAATTCAAATATAAATTTAAACTAAAATCCAAATCCTAATCCAAAACCAATCAACAAACCAAACGACATCTAAATAGATGTTTGATTCTAGTCTAAATCAAATATTTTGAGTTCACACCCTCAAATCTCAACTCCACAAAAAAGTTGTCACAATTCCCAAATTCCGGTCATTTCTTAAATTAAATATGCATCATATTAGTACATTCACGACATTTCATTTTCACTTGCAACGCGTAATTTTTATTTAATAATCTTTATCGCGTGAGTTATTATTTTAACATCTACCCGTTACTTTCAAAAAGGATCCCGAGGTATTTTTAAACTCACATTTAGTTTATAAAACTATATTTTAGTTTTCCTAGTGTTTCTAATTTATTTGGTACATTAATCGTTAAAGTTTAATTATTACGTCGTTTTCTTAAAATTATACGATAATTATTTTATCACTCAAATTTCACAAGGAATGTATTTTTACAATTTTTTATGATATCATTATACTTTATTTTGATCTATTAACAATTACTTTTACCTAAAATTTCCACTTACCTCTACTTATACATTTTCCTACATTTTAACAACTACACCTTTTAACATATATATACTTATACATTAAAAAAAAAAAAAAAAATATCATTGAGGAACAACATCCCCAAAACCGTCATGCGGGGGAAAGCATTTATTAGAGTTGGTAATTATTTTTCTTGAATGTACAAGTTTATACTCCAACATTATTCATTTCACTTCACCATTTGATTCAATCATTTTTCAAGTCAAAAGGTTTTCTTCCTCCTTGTTTTCTCCATCAAAACCGCCTTCAAGGTTGCACCAAGGGATCACCATTTTTTCAAGATTCAAGTTAATATCAATCTAGTGTATACTCTTTATAGGTTTTGAAATAAAACCAAGAGTATTTAGGCTAATCCTTGTTACTTACACCTCATCATAATCACTTGTAAGCATGTTTTATCATTTTCATGTTTCCTTTTCATTTTGGAGCTTATATGCATGATATGTGATTTATACCATTTATTTCATGATTTATTGAGTTATATAAATATATTGGTCATCCTATAAATATTCCCATGGTACTCTTTGGTCTTGATGGTGATTAGGAACCCATGACACCCTAAGAAGGTGTATGGTAGGATTAGATTAGCTTTGGAGTTGATTTGAAGGGATTAGAATAGGTTTTGTCCGAGAAAAACTATTTTCGATAACTATATTTTAAGGTTCTGTCCTTGTTTGAAATTCTGGAAAACCTACTGTTGGTACGACATTTTGGCCTTGATATTTAGAAAATATGCTTTAAAACGAATCCGTGGCCTTTTGAGCGGATAAAAGCGGAGTTATAACGAAGCCGTGGTGAATTTTTAAAGTTTGACGACAAAGCGTAACTTTTGAGAAAATTCAGCATGCGTTTTACATTGTTCGGGTCAAAACGAGCCTTAAGCTTCACAAATTATTTCGACTTATCAAAATATATTAGTTTACTTCGATACGAAGCTAAGGACATATTATACGTAGAAAACGGTTTGAAACGACAAATATATGCACGTTTTCATAAAGTTGCCGTAAATATTATTTTCGAAAAACTATATTATTTTTACGTTACAAGTATTTCATTAGTCATAACGACCATGTTTATTGTTGTTTTTAACAAGGTTGTGAAACTTTTGGAACAAAATGTCTTATAGTAAAATCAAGTTCACCGGCCATATTTTTCAAAACAAAAGCCGTTTGTCAAGCGGATTTATGGTAAATTAATTACGGATGTTCAAACATTGGCGAAACTTATTTTACGCACACAATTAGCAAAAATCACCAACTTTAACCTTTAATATCTTTATGATCGAGACCTTTGACGAAAACTCTTGAACTGAAACTTCTAGATATCGATACAAACTTTCCAAAACCGTCGAGTTCGTTCTCTAACGATCGACGTACACCGCTTTCGACTACTTTTCGGAGCCATTTTTGTTAATTTTATGATTTTTCCAACGACATTGTTTTTGACGAAAAATGGTAATTTCACCAAAAGTCATTATAAAACCATTGTAGGATGACATTTTGACGTAAAAACATGTAAAGTCATTTTGATTGGTCTAGACGTCAAAGAGTATTTTTCGACGACGAGTAATGTTTTCAAAACCCGTAAATGGTATAAATAACATATGGAGTGCATGCATAACATTACATTGCAACTCATGACATATCATATCATTCGTAATAGGTCCGGTTGACGATCACATTATACCTCGATGTACTCACTTTTGTCATCACACGGTTTACCAAGTGAGTAATCACATCCCTTTTACCGTTTACTATATTTTGAAATGAATGCATGAACCATACTTGAATTAAATTGATCCTTACAATTGTGAACTCTTTTGACTTGAATATTTGAACTCGAATCAATCCTTGAACTTAATTACGAAATTATGACTTATTTGAACTTATTGAACCGACGTGTTATGACCTTGTCCTAAAGTCTCCAATGTTCGAGCATCACTATAAAGTCTCCATGTTCGAGCATCACTATATAGACACCTTTGTTCGTAGTATATCTTTGGGAAGAGGTACCCAGTATATCTTTGGGAAGAGGTACCCAGTATATCTTTGGGAAGAGGTACCCAGTATATCTTTGGGAAGAGGTACCCAGATATCGTATATCTTTGGGAAGAGGTACAGTATATCTTTGGGAAGAGGTACCCAGTATATCTTTGGGAAGAGGTACCCAAGATAACTTTGGGTAGTGGCACCAACTTAATTTGGTTTCATCGGTAGCATTCCCGAATTATTATATTCGTGGCATTATATTGGGAATTATTATGACCACTTACACTTGATTACTTGACGCTATAATTTTTGTGCAATGGGTTGTGTACACAGGTTGCAAGTTTTGTATGGGCGGAATTTGGAACTGAGTGGATACACAATGCCTTTGCTTTGAGAACTATTTTTCGTTGACCGAAAGCTTTGTATATTTTTCTTACGAGTTTTCTTATTTCACTAAACGTGTTTACTCACCAACTATTTTCATAGTTGACCCGTTTTTCTCTCATGCATTTCAGGTGATCGTAGTAAGCTTTTTCTACCAAGTCTTGCATAATGAAGTTTTCACTTGTCACTACAAATCATTATGTAAAAGAACTCAATATTTTGGGAACTAAACTTTGTAATATATTTGCCGATGCCGGCTAAACTGGTATTGTAATGGTTTAATATTTCTTTTTAATATTAATGTTGGTATGTTCTATTATCTTGTGCTTATGTTCCCTTCCGTTACACCTCGTGTTTCCGCCTCCATGAGGTGTGACAGATTGGTATCGAGCCAAAGGTTATAGAGAATGCCGATTTTTCAAAAATAAAATCACAACTATAACCGGAATAAATTTTTTTTTTTGTATATTATTTTATTAGACATTGAACACCATTCGAGTCAACTAGTCCTATCGTTGCATCGTTACTCATAAATTATACATAGCCCGATCAACTATGTCTAATTTATGAAGAACCATGCAATGATAAGAAGGGTAATTTTAAATCATGTTTGGTCGAGTCTTTTGAGTCCGGTCACTGAAGTTGCATTGGTCGGTGGGTATGCATAGCATGTTTTTACGTTCACGTCTACATTACCGTACCTTGTTCATATCTTCTCTTTTCCATCTTTCGACTTGTTAGACATAGCATGCCTCTGTTCCTGTCATGTTTCGATCACTATAACACACATTACCACCGTTCTGCACCTCATCTGACTTCGTTCGAATATCGTTTACTCAACCCGATGTTTTGGTCCTCTGTAAGATCATGACTGCAAGAAACACACGCTCAGGAGGTAATCGTCCAAACCTGGCATTGGCAATAGAAGGCCCACAAGATCAGAACATTGAAGTTTCCCCCGCACGTGGTCGAGCATTCTATCTGGGTACCGAGGAAGCCCGCAACGCATAACGGATACATTCTTTTGAACAACCACTTTATTTACGTGCAACATGATTTTGAGTGCATAACTTCCTCTCAATTCTTACCAAGTTCACGACATTGATTAATTTGAGACCTATTGATATCGACCTTAGTTGTTATATATTTTGTTGATTGGATTTGATTGTGTAAGCAAATCGAATATCGGCGAATCTTTCAAAGACTTCATTCAAGGATGTGGCATCCTACCTTTCTAACAACTTGTTTCCTAGCTTGATCTAGTGACGGTTCTTGTTTGATGAGTTGCGAAAATCAAGCTAAGAGACAAGTTTACTCAAGTCGGTTTAGTTTAATCTCATGGCGGTTCTTGTTTGATGAGTTGTGAGATTAAATTAGAATCGACTACCTAAAGGTCTTTTGAGAGCTACGTTCGATATTGGATAAGTTTACCCTATCAAATCGATCACGCACGCACTTAGTTATATGGGAACCCAGACGCATGGGCATTGATATGATCATTTAGACTGTCGCACGATCATGAACTTTAGAACTCTTGTCGAGGTTCGGACTATAGTATCATTAATCGAATCACGGGACGTGATTCCGACATGGGAAGAATGTCACAATTCCCAAATTCCGGTCATTTCTTAAATTAAATATGCATCATATTAGTACATTCACGACATTTCATTTTCACTTGCAACGCGTAATTTTTATTTAATAATCTTTATCGCGTGAGTTATTATTTTAACATCTAACCCGTTACTTTCAAAAAGGATCCCGAGGTATTTTTAAACTCACATTTAGTTTATAAAAACTATATTTTTAGTTTTCCTAGTGTTTCTAATTTATTTGGTACATTAATCGTTAAAGTTTAATTATTACGTCGTTTTCTTAAAAATTATACGATAATTATTTTATCACTCAAATTTCACAAGGAATGTATTTTTACAATTTTTTTATGATATCATTATACTTTATTTTGATCTATTAACAATTACTTTTACCTAAAAATTTCCACTTACCTCTACTTATACATTTTCCTACATTTTAACAACTACACCTTTTAACATATATATACTTATACATTATAAAAAAAAAAAAAAAAATATATCATTGAGGAACAACATCCCCCAAAACCGGTCACAAGGGGGGGAAAGCATTTATTAGAGTTGGTAATTATTTTTCTTGAATGTACAAGTTTATACTCCAACATTATTCATTTCACTTCACCATTTGATTCAATCATTTTTTCAAGTCAAAAAGGTTTTCTTCCTCCTTGTTTCTCTCCATCAAAAACCGGCCTTCAAGGTTGCACCAAGGGATCACCATTTTTTTTCAAGATTCAAGTTAATATCAATCTAGTGTATACTCTTTATAGGTTTTGAAATAAAAACCAAGAGTATTTAGGCTAATCCTTGTTACTTACACCTCATCATAATCACTTGTAAGCATGTTTTTATCATTTTCATGTTTCCTTTTCATTTTTGGAGCTTATATGCATGATATGTGATTTATACCATTTATTTCATGATTTATTGAGTTATATAAATATATTGGTCATCCTATAAATATTCCCATGGTACTCTTTGGTCTTGATGGTGATTAGGAACCCATGACACCCTAAGAAGGTGTATGGTAGGATTAGATTAGCTTTGGAGTTGATTTGAAGGGATTAGAATAGGTTTTGTCCGAGAAAAACTATTTTCGATAACTATATTTTAAGGTTCTGTCCTTGTTTCGAAATTCTGGAAAAACCTACTGTTGGTACGACATTTTGGCCTTGATATTTAGAAAATATGCTTTAAAACGAATCCGTGGCCTTTTGAGCGGATAAAAGCGGAGTTATAACGGCCGTGGTGAATTTTAAAGTTTGACGACAAAGCGTAACTTTTCAGAAAATTCAGCATGCAGTTTTACATTGTTCGGGTCAAAAACGAGCCTTAAGCTTCACAAATTATTTCGACTTATCAAAAATATATTAGTTTACTTGATACGAAGCTAAGGACATATTATCGTGAAAGCGGTTTGAAACGACAAATATATGCACGTTTTCATAAAGTTGCCGTAAATATTATTTTCGAAAAACTATATTATTTTTACGTTACAAGTATTTCATTATTTATGTGACCATGTTTTTGTTTGTTTTAACAAGGTTGTGAAACGTTTTGGAACAAAATGGCTTATAGTAAAATCAAGTTCACCGCCATATTTTTCAAAACAAAAAGCCGTTTGTCAAGCGGTTATGGTAAATTAATTACGGATGTTCAAACATTGGCGAAACTTATTTTACGCACACAATTAGCAAAATCACCAACTTTAACCTTTAATATCTTTATGATCGAGACCTTTGGACGAAAACTCTTGAACTGAAACTTCTAGATATCGATACAAACTTTCCAAAACCGTCGAGTTCGTTCTCTAACGATCGACGACACCGCTTTCGACTACTTTTCCGGAGCCATTTTGTTAATTTTATGATTTTTCCAACGACATTGTTTTGCGACGAAAATGGTAATTTCACCAAAAGTCATTATAAAACCATTGTAGGATGACATTTTGAGGTAAAACATGTAAAGTCATTTTGATTGGTCTAGACGTCAAAGAGTATTTTTAAATGACGAGTAATGTTTTCAAAACCGTAAATGGTATAAATAACATATGGAGTGCATGCATAACATTACATTGCAACTCATGACATATCATATCATTCGTAATAGGTCCGGTTGACGCATCACATTATACCTCGGTGTACTCACTTTTGTCATCACACGGTTTACAAGTGAGTAATCACATCCCCTTTTACCGCTTTTACTATATTTTGGAAATTTGAATGCATGAACCATACTTGAATTAAATTGATCCTTACAATTGTGAACTCTTTTGACTTGAATATTTGAACTCGAATCAATCCTTGAACTTAATTACGAAATTATGACTTATTTGAACTTATTGAACCGTACGTGTTATGACCTTGTCCTAAAGTCTCCAATGTTCGGAGCATCACTATAAAGTCTCCCATGTTCGGAGCATCACTATATAGACACCTTTGTTCGTAGTATATCTTTGGGAAGAGGTACCCAGTATATCTTTGGGAAGAGGTACCCAGTATATCTTTGGGAAGAGGTACCCAGTATATCTTTGGGAAGAGGTACCCAGTATATCTTTGGGAAGAGGTACCCAGTATATCTTTGGGAAGAGGTACCCAGTATATCTTTGGGAAGAGGTACCCAGTATATCTTTGGGAAGAGGTACCCAGTATAACTTTGGGTAGTGGCACCCAGCTTAATTTGGTTTCATCGGTAGCATTCCTGAATTATTATATTCGTGGCATTATATTGGGAATTATTATGACCACTTACACTTGATTACTTGACGCGCTATAATTTTTGTGCAATGGGTTGTGTACACACAGGTTGCAAGTTTTGTATGGGCGAATTTGGGCCAGTGGATACACAATGCCTTTGCTTTGAGAACTATTTTCGTTGACCGAAAGCTTTGTATATTTTTCTTACGAGTTTTCTTATTTCACTAAGCGTGTTTACTCACCAACTATTTTCATAGTTGACCCGTTTTCTCTCATGCATTTCGGTTGATCGTAGTAAGCTTTTTCTACCAAGTCTTGCATAATGAAGTTTTCACTTGTCACTACAAATCATTATGTAAAGAACTCAATATTTTGGGAACTAAACTTTGTAATATATTTGCCGATGCCGGCTAAACTGGTATTGTAATGGTTTAATATTTCTTTTTAATATTAATGTTGGTATGTTCTATTATCTTGTGCTTATGTTCCCTTCCGTTACACCTCGTGTTTCCGCCTCCGGCGAGGGTGTGACAAAAGTGGACTTAGGCCACTTTATGTTGGACCCAAAAAACAGTATGTTTATATTTCTTTTTAATTTAGAATAAAATAATATATATTTATGTACAAAATAACTAATACTTTATAAAAAATTATTAATTTTTCTTTTACATCATTTAATAAAAGATTAAGTTCCTTTCAAGTTATGATTAAGAGATTTTTTGTGAGGGAGAAAATACAAGTGGGCATATGATTTTTAATTGAAAGAAAAACATTTATTCATTTTATATATTTTTTATTGATCAACATGATAAGTCGTGTTAAAATCAACCTGAGAGGATCTCAACCCTTTAATAAATTATATACCAAATCCAAATCCTATTATAAACCCAATCCAAATCCTATTCTAAACCCAACTACCTATACTACTATATAAAGCATTTAAACCATTCTCTAAATAGAAATACTTAAACAAATGTGACAATATGTATTATATGTTTCATATGTGGACATTTGGTTTTCAATCCAACACATTTACAAATATTTATTTACAGCTAAATTTTCAAAATAAGTTTTATTTCTTTTTAGTTCATGTAGTATGTCAGTATATTTTAATAAGTTATATAGAAAAATATATATGACATCATCTTGTTTTTAAAACCGGTCGAATTGAGAACCCGTTTCTAAAAGCTTCGACTAAAATTTTCCAACATTCATGGTGTGTTTGTATCCTACTTTTGAGTAGGTTTGATTTGAAAAGACACTAAGGTAGTGTTTGTTATGAGGTTTTCAAAACTAGGGATTGACGTCAAAGTGAAAAACTTTGTTTGATTTAAAGGGTTAGATTTTGATGTTACATTTTAGTCTCCACAGTAAGGGGTTGCAGGAATATTGCCTATGCATCTTGATTTGCACAAATAACTAGACATATGTGGGCCAATTTTATTTTCAGCCACTATTTCATTCCATTTTTTTGTTATATTTTGATTTTTATTTTCTTTTTATTTTTTCAATCCAAATCTTAATCCAAACCATCTAACAAAACAAACACATTTTTAATTCAAATCCAAATCCAAATATAAATTTAAACCAAAATCCAAATCCTAATCTAAAACCAATCAACAAACCAAACGACCCCTAAATAGATGTTTGATTCTAGTCTAAATCAAATATTTGGGGTTCACACCCTCAAATCTCAACCCCACAAAAAAGTGGACTTAGGCCACTTTATGTGGGACCTAAAAAACAGTATATTTATATTTCTTTTTAATTTAGAATAAAAGAATATATATTTATGTACAAAATAAATATTACTTTATAAAAAATTATTAATTTTTCTTTTACATCATTTAAAAAAAGATTAAGATCCTTTCAAGTTATGATTAAGAGTTTTTTTTGTGAGGGAGAAAATAAAAGTGGGCTTATGATTTTTAATTGAAAGAAAAACCTTTATTCATTATATATATTTTTTATTGATCAACATGATAAGTCGTGTTAAATCAACTTGAGAGGATCCCAACCCTTTAATAAATTGGCAAAAATGCATATATATCCCTCCCAAAATGAATAATTGCATATATATCCTTTGTACAAGTTTTTTATGCACATTTTACAATGGTTTTTATGCATGCTTTGGATATATACCAAATCTAAATCCTATTCTAAACCCAATCCAAATCCTATTCTAAACCCAACTACCTATACTACTATATAAAGCATTTAAACCATTCTCTAAATAGAAATACTTAAAAATTCAGTTTACACACTTGCCAATTACGGAAATTTTAATAGCTTCTTGCATACTTGCATACACACAAATTATACTATATATTTAAACATGAGAATCGCTGTTGATTAAAATAATAGTTTCAAGCAACGATCTACAGTAACGCATTGCATTTTTTTATGGTCGAGAAACATTCAGCCTACTATTAATGCAACTGTTGTTCTATTTTCTCTGGTCCATAATCTTCGTTGCTACTGTTAATCCAACTGTTCATCCATTTTATATGTTTTACACACTCTAACAGAGGCACACACACACGAAACAATTCTAGAGTTTTCTTCATACTTCTTCTTCTCCACCTTCACCTACACAAACACACACACACACACACACGAAACAAAACCCCTTCTCTTTTCCCCTGATTCATCAAACACATGAACAAAAAACAAAAAAGATAGTAGCCGCGGTATTTGATAGATCCGGCTGTAATTTTCTTTATTCTTGACTGAGCTTCAATTACACTTAAATGACATAATAAAAAATGTATGTACTGGATTACTTACTTTTTTATGTTTGTGGTTTGTTATGATTTTGTGGTTTAAAAAATTATTGCTTTTGATTTAGGGTTCTTTTCAACTGAAATGGGGATCTATTGAAGCGTGGTTGTTTATTGACGATAAAAAAGGTATGATTTTCGTTGGTGAATCATATGCTTTGTGTAAATATAGTACTGAACAAAGTAGAGAGTTTGGGTTTGGACAATGAGTACAGTTGAAGAAGTTGCAAAAAAGGAATATGTAGGACCACAAATATATCAACCTTATATCACAAATACCACGTTTACCACTTTACGCGTAGACCACGAAACACAAACACAAACTATGCGTAGAAATAAAGAAGGAAATATTAAGAGAAAGATGGTGACTTGATGTTATAAAACCGTGTATGTGTAGAGAGAAAGATGAACACAAGATGTTGTATATTCCAAAGAAAACACACACACACACTTTCAAGCACACCCCTCAAATGAGACTTTGAGGGGTATTTATAGTACAAGACATAAACGCCCTAATGGGCTTTTCATGGGCTTTGTGGATATGGGTTGGACATGGATTGGATGACAACTTATACAAGGCTAGCTTAACATAACTTCTAGCCATTTAGCTTAGTCCAATCCACGAGCCCGTTGACTATTCTAATCGATATCTAACACACGTTAAAGTTCCTAAATGTGAATGACCATCACTTCTAATAAAAACTATTAAGGCTAACAATCTCCCCTAAGGGTGGTCATTCAAAGATGCTCCACTTGATTAGGTCTTTACTTTTCTCGAGCTTGAACTTTGTCTCAGAGATATAGAATAGTCTTGTATCATTGTTCCTTCATGCTTTGTGATCAGTTAATGTGGTATAGAGCCATTTGTCAACTTCGTTGGTTAGGTGTCTTCACGCCTTTCTCCACCATGCTCACACTTCTATTTGTCTTTAGGTTACCAATGATGTAGTTCTCAAGTCTTTACACTTTGTAGATTCTTTGACATTGACGAAGAATCATCTTAAACTTTTGTTGCCTTTGATTTTGATGAGAACTTTCATGTGTTGTTGGTATGAGCATGTGGAGAATCTGCACGATCAATCCGCTCCGAGCTTCCATAAGAAGAAAACATAAAAGCAGGTTAGTAATAAGCGATTCCTAAGCACTTACAAGTTTGAATTTCGAGGGTGTTAACAACATAGTGTGAAAACACATCTCTAATTCTTACAAAGGTCGTTCTGAGGCTGGAGTCCCACAAGTGAGATAACTTGATGTACCGAGGTACACCTCTGATTCAGATGAGTCGTTGAGGTACATCAAGCATCACCCCATGATTGTGAGACCGTTTGAGACACACTAAGCGTAATCCACGGGGAGTTACCGAAGTGACTGTTTGTCGGTCGCTTAATGTTGACCTGGCGGAGTTTCTATTCAATCATTGAAAATCACGGATGTGAAACTTCTCATAAATGTTTCGGCGATTGCTAAGATCTCGTAGGACTCTAGAATATATCACTTGTGTCCTTATAGATGAACAACAAGCGATGTCATGTCAAGTGTTCCTATGAGATCTTTTGATAAATCTCGTGGCTCTAGACTCAATAGTGCATTTTGGTTTTCCTAAGCGGAGACTAGGGAGAGGGTCTCCTTCTTCAATACCAACGATCTCTAAGAGAAAGTCGATAGATTATGTAGGGTTCCCAATGAGAATGAAACAAATCCTTTTAAGAGGAATTGAGTGGCTAGAAGGTTTAGTGCGGTCGTCCTTTGGGTCCATAGCGTCTTTGTCTTCAATACCGGTGTCATATAGTGACAACCCAGTAGTGAGATGAATTGAACCGGTTCCGCCTAAGGTTGATTATGGAGGCTATTTCTTTTCACCCTTTTCATTACATTTCTTTTAATTCTTCAACCCTTCTTTCTCCTTTCTCACATTACTCCTTTTTCAATCATACCTAAGGACTTCTAATACTAACTATTTGTGATGTCCTTGGGTAGATCCTCCTACTCGGTGGATCATAGGACGGATTTCCTATCCTTAGTCACCTTATAACTCCATGATTGTCCTATTGTTGCCATAAAACCATTTTTCTTGAAAATCTCTCAAAGTGTTTTTGATAGAAATCATGTTTGGAACACTTTGAGAGTTTTATATTTTCAGAAACACTCCCCCTTCACATGTGCTTATAAGTTTTGACAGAAATCTGCACATAGAGGGTAGAGTTAGCACGTTTTGAATTGATCTACTTTAAATGAACAAGACCGATTCGAGACACGTTTACATCACTAGAGAACTAGCTTGAAATTATTACCCGTCCTGGTCAAGTCTATAGAAAGTTTCTCGAGATGGTACATGATTCCTCGTCAATTCAATGGTTTCATCTAAGTCGAGCTCATTTTGAGATTCAAACAACGAACATTAAACTTTTTGATCACATTTTAATCACGTCTCCTCCCCCTCAAAAATAGCATATTCGTGATATTTTTTATATCAACGGATTAAACAACATTTTAGAATCTTTTGGAGAGACAAACGGATTTGATTTAAGCATGAATTTGGAGCATTTTTGTTTTATACTCCCCCTTTAATAAAGCATAATCAATTAAAGGGTTTTAGAGGGAGTTATCTTGAGCACAAAATATTTTGAAAGATTTTGAAAATCTTTTTGAACAATCTTGAAAAAGTGCTCAAGATGATGATGATTTCTCACCAATTTTAAATGTAGTGCACTGAGGCGTACACTAGAATTTTCTTTTAAAAACACGAGTTTTGATTTGAAAATAATCAAAAGTCATCATTTTAGTCCGGGTTTTGTACTGAAGTATACGAAAGCCATTTTTGAAGAAATTTTGAGAAACGACATGTTTTAGAAAACATTTAAAGAACTCTCGCTCAAGCATCTGTACATGCCCGTATCATTGTTGAATGACATTTCTAGAAACGTCTGAATATCGATTATACAAGAGACATGTCGTGAGAAGAATATTTTTGTATTTTGATTTTTAATGTTTTGTATTTTGAAAGATTTTATATTTTGCTTTTGTTGGTTTTCAAATTTTGTATTTTGTTTTTCAAAATATTTACAATAAGCTTTTGGAAAATCATTTTCAAGAAGATTCGAGAAGACGTTCTAACTCCTCGGGGTTAGGCCGCATTCAATTAAATCGAACTAAATCGTCAAACCTTTCTTTTGGAAGGGCTTTAGTAAATATATCGCGAGTTGGTAATCGATCTTCAAGAAAAATAATTCAACAAGACCTTCTTCCACATGTTCTTTTATGAAGTGATAGCGTACTACGATATGCTTGGTCTTTGAGTGATGAACAGATTGCATGAGATGGCTATGGCACTTTCGAGTCACAATACATAGGTATTTTATCGAAAGTAAAGCCATAATCGTGAGTTGTGTTCTCATCCATAGAACTTGAGCACAACACGAGATAGAGACACATACTCGGCTTGAGTTGAAAGTGCAGTGCAATCTTGTTTCATTGAAGAACGACTTACTAACTTTTCACCCAAAATTGTGCTCCTCACGATATACTTTTGTCAGACTTGGTCACTGCGTGGTCCGCATCGAGAAAAGGCAATTAGATCAATCCGGTTCCTTGGATACCAAAGTCCCATGTGAATGGATGTCTTAAGGTACCGAAGATCTTTTAACCTCTTTGAGGTGCGATTCGGTGAGCTTTGCTCGAAACCGTGCTAATAAGCAAACAACAAAATGAATATCGTGTCGACTAGCGGTGAGGTACATGAGAGAACCAATCATGCTCGATATTTCTTGGATCAATAGGTTTCCCAAACGGATCGGCTCAATTTTTGGTGATGTTACCATTGGTGTTCGACCGAGTCACAATTATCCATACCATGATTTTTCAAAATCTTAGTTGTATATTTAGCTTGATTAATAAAAATTCCACGTGGTGATTGATGTATTTGTAAACCAAGAAAAAACTTTAGTTCCCCCATCATGGACATTTCAAATTTGGTTTTCATGAGATTTTCAAAATGTTTTGAAAGATTCGGATTAGTGGACCCAAAAATGATGTCGTCCACGTAAATCTGAACAATCAAAATGTCATATTTGCATTTTTTTTTAAAACAAGGTAGGATTAACAGTTCCTTTGGTGAAATTGTTTAGAATAAGGAAAGAGGACAGTTCGTCATACCACGCTCTCGGAGCTGGCTTTAAACCATAGATTGCCTTTTTCAGTTTGTAGGCGTAGTACGGATGTTCCATGTCTATGAAGCCTTCCGGTCGACTCACGTACACTTTTTCTTTCGAGTTCCATTCAAGAACGCGGTCTTAATGTCCATTTGATAAACCGTGATGTTTTGTGAAATGACAGGCTAAGAAAATCTGACGCCTCAAGTCTAGCTACCGCGTGAATGACTCTTCAAAGTCTATCCTTCTTCCTGTATGTATCCTTTGGCTACAAGACGAGCTTTGTTGCGAATTACAGTCATCTCTTCATCCCTTTTGTTCTTCCATAACCATTTGAGATCAATGACTTGAATGTTAATTGGTCTTGGAACCATATCCCAAGAGTCATGTAGACGATATTGAAGAAGTTCCTCCTGCATCGCTTCTATCCATGCGGGTTCTGCCATTGCCTCCCAAATGTTCTTTGGTTCAATATTGCTAATTGAGCACAGGTAAATGCACAAGTCGCAATCGGTGGCAAGTTGGCGTCTCGTCTGAATTGGCCTTGAAGGTTCACCAATAACTTGTTCAATTGGATGGTCTTTAGTCCACTTTAGAGTAGAAGGATACCGTAGATTATATGTATGCGAGTTAGATGGTTCTCGTAAGCTTGAAGATGATTCGGTGATTTCGTAGCAAACGGTTTTCAAATAAGTATGCATCTAACGTTGCATCGTTCGGGTTTTGAGTAGGTTCTTCTTGAAATGATATGTTCGAATTTGCTCATCAACCTTTGGTAAGACTTTGAAGAATTGGAGTTCACAGGTAGATGTAGATGATGTTGATGGAGTTGGTGCATTGGTTTCGACCGTTGTTGATGCATCTTCATTGGTGGTGGTGGATGATTTTGAGCGGGTGCGGCAGAATGATAGTTTGATGCATTTGTCGAGGTTCCACCATAGTATTCATCGAACATTAACTCAAAGAAATTCTCCCATTCATGTTCATGAGGTGTGCAAACAAAAGTTGATGGAGCTCTTTGTTGTCTGAGTCCCGAGGCGATGTGTCCAAGTCTGCGGGTTTGGTGCGGGTTCTAGAGCGAGTCTCTCGAAGCCATCCGTGAAAGTTCATCAAAGTTCACATTCATCATCTCCATGATCCTCCTAGTTCTTCATTATACACCACAGATGCCCTCGAGCTATCTCGAATATCCAATGAAGATTCCAATATCACCTTTAGCTTTCGGTTTCCTAGATCTTCTCGTCGTTTGTCGGATAGCACAAAGCGCCAAACACGTGAAAGTAAGAGATATCGGGTTTCATTGTTCACTATTTCATATGGGGTTTTATTGAATCTTGGATGGATTAGGGATCGGTTCGAGTGAAACAAGCAAAGGCATGACATCAACCTATAGAAATAACGGTGCACTAGAATAAATTAGCATTGTGCGGCGACTTCACAAGAGTACGATTTCTTCTTTCAACTACCCCATTCTCACTGTGGAGTTCTAACAACCGATGTCGATGAGTTATTCCAACATCTTCAAAATAAGCTCTTAACTCCCGATTTGTGAATTATGTGCCGTTATGCGCTCTTACAACTCTTCTGGAGTTTGAAGAAGTACTTGAATACTTGAAAGGTGATGATGATGCTCGGTGCTTCGTCTTTGATCTCAAAACCTAACCCATGTATATCTTGAATAATCATCGGCGATAACAAGAATATACTTTTTCCGTTAATGCTTTCAACTCTCATTGGGCCACATAAGTCCATGTGCAACATATGCAACCTTGCTTCCGAACTAGGTACGGATTTGAGTTTATATGATGCTCTTTTGCTTTTTCCTTGTTCGCATGATGAACATAAGTGATCCTTGGTGTATTTGAACTTTGGAAGTCCATTGACGATGTTGTCTTTGGCCAGTTTGTTGATGGTGTCGAAATTAAGATGGGATAATCGTCTATGCCACAACCAGGACTTTGTTCCAGATGCTCGTGTCATAAGACATATTGGTGATGAAGAGGCCATTTTGTTAATGTCGATAGCATACAAGTTTGTATCACGATTCCCGTTAAGAGATTAGTGCCATTCAAGTTTCTAACAAAGCAAGCATTTTCCTAAAACCAACCTCTAAATCGCATCACAGCGCCTGATCGAAAACAAATTATGTCCCAACCCTTCGACATAGTAAACCCGAGTGATCAAATAATTTCCAAAAGGTAGATCTCCATAACCCATGATAGTCGCTACATGATCATTTCCAAAACGTACGGTTCCTATGAATTTCCAAACGAAATTGATCAACAGCCTTCAGATTCGGTCATGTGCTTGGAGCAACCCGAGTCGACGATCCAAAGACATATTTCGATAACACGCCAATAATGTAAGAAGAAGATTTTGGAAACCGTTTCGATTTTGGTTCCTTTGGGTTAGAGGTAAAATCCCGATCACACTCATAGAAGTTATCTATTGGTAAGACGGGTTCATCACTCATTCTACCATTCTGCGGTGTGAAAGTTCTACCGTGGGTTTCAAATGTCATCCCTAAAGTAAACATTATGCTCCCTATCGAGTGTAAAGCCTAAGTCTAGCAACTAGTCTTCCTATTCGCTTAGCATAAGTTCTTTGGGAACATTCTTCTTATGAGCTTAACAATCTCATTCTTAGAAACACAATCATCATGAACATTAGTTAAAGATTTCTTGCAAGTTAAACAAAGAGATTCAACACATTCATTAGACTTAGCAAGTTTCATAGGTTCATTACATTCGGATGAAATGTCTTTCTTATTACAAAGCGGTAAACCCTAGGGTGTTCTTCTACTTTCTTCTCTTTATTCAAGCGATCGCTCTTAGAGGCAAGAGACTCTATTGTTCCTTGTATTGCTCTTAGGCTTTAGTCTGCTTTGCTCCTAGAGGTGCTTCCTAGTCTTGTAGAAGGTAAGGCACACTCATTAGGATTCACAATTTTATCTAGAGAAGTGGTTTCACTTTCCTAGTCTCTTTGGAGTGCTTTTCTAAACTTATGTCGTTTGTTCGATATGTTTTAGATGTGGAGGCGAGCGCATTAGTGGTACTCATCTTAAAAAGGCCAGAGCTAAAACTTTTGGTTTCGATAACCGCTTTTCCTTTATCAACATTTTGTTTAGGCAAGGTGTGGAGTATTGGTTTTGATAAATCATTTTCTCATTGACTTTTGGAGGAGGCATTGAACAGACATTTATGGTTTTAAACCGGTTTGGGAACATTTGCTTTCTCCTCACCAATGGTTTTGTAATCTTAGTATCCATCGCCTTTCCTTTTGACATTCCATGAGCCCTCAAAAGATCATTTTTCGCTTTCATGTCATTGTAGGCACGCCATACGACGGTTTGTCATACCCATTCCTCGGTTTTTCGATCGTTGTTTAAAATATGAGACATTTTCTTTTCAAGTTTCTCAAGTGCTTTTCATATTTTGAAACAATTTTGGAGGTCTCAGACTGGAGTCTTTCATGATCTTCAATGAATATGTTTGTAAAATAATGGACATAATATCGATGAGTCGAACATCTTCAAGAGAGAGTCATTTAAATTTTCCAAAATTTGATGTGTTCGACACAGTCATTAGCTTGCTTTACCGTGGATTTATGGTCCTTGACAAAGTCATTGTTTCTTTCAAAAACACTTGTTCAAAATGAATTACCCTTGAGTTGATGTTATTCAAATTGAGGGCAATTTGAGTTTCAAAATATTTTTATTTTCATTATCAAAACTATTAAACCGGATGTTTGTTGTAATATTGGTTTTAGTTTTAACGATGTCTTGAAGATCCGCAATTCTAGTTTTCACATTTTCTAAAATACTTCTCGCATCACTTGTGTTAAAAGGATTGGTTGAAGACATTTGTTCAATGTTCGAAAGAGAATTTGAGACAACAACTGGTTTTGAAACAGGTGTTGACTCTTTGTTTGAAACACTTGGTGTGATGGAAAACTTTGACTTTTCTTTTTGATTAACAAAAGTAATTCAAGAAATTTTGTTCCATTTGTTATAGTCACTTGGTTTGATTTCCGGATGTTTTTGTTTCATTCTTTCTCTACTCTCCTTAGATAGTTCTAACGTTTCAAGAGAATCACAAACAATAATGGGTTCATGTAAAAAATTTCCATTGTTTAACACATTCTGAGGTTTCTGAGCTTTCTTGAGGAACGAAGAAGGGTCGTTACCAATGCATTTAGTGCCTAGATCTATTGCCACTAATAGCAAAACCTTAATCAGCCTTTATGTAGTTTACCAACTATTTGTTGATTTTGAGAAAACGTGTAAAAAGAGAATCACACCTACTGGGATAACTGAAGGGGAAAGGGGTTTTGAGCAAACTAAAGAATGTTATTTAACTGAGGTCATGCCTTTCTTTAAACAATTAAAAGGTCAATTTGAAAGTCTTAAAAAGGGGATAAACTCGGATATTAAAGAAATGGAAAAGGAATTTGATGCAATGATTGTTGAAGTCAATGATTATGAACGGGAACTCAAATATAATGAAATTGAAAGGAAGAATCTGCATATCTTAAATGAGAACTTAGTATTGAGTTGTGTGGCTCAAGATGTGTTTTATATCTTGTTACTAAGCTTTATATTCGCTTCTTAATTTCATGAAATCTCATTTGCATTGAAAGTATCCCAGATTGTGTCATTGAGCTTGAGACAAAAATTCAAAATTAAATGATAAAATCGAAAATGACGATCATGATAACTTGGTCAAACATTATTCTAAATTAGAGTTGAATATCTTGGTTTACAATTAAAATATCAACATCCGAAAGAAAATGTTAAAACTTCAAATATCAAGACATCTTGAATGCTCCCGAGTTTGATGTAGTTTTGAAATCAACAAACGTGATGAGCAGATTCGAGCTCATTGCACACGATCAAAAGATTGAAATTCCAGATTTCACAATTAAAAGATGAAAGGAATGAAGTGGTGGCTCCGAATACCTCCACCTTTAGATTCTCGAATTTCCAACTTCAAAACATTATTGATAAATTGCAAAAGGAAAATGAATGTTTTAAAGGCGAAATTTCAAAAGTTAATGATCAAAACAAAGAGTTATGTGATTCATTCAAAGTTAATCATGATAAACACATTGAAAAGGTAACTTCTTTGCTTAACGATATTGAGAATCAAGCGTGAGGTGAAAGAAAATTGCCAATCCCTAATTTCAAATATTACATTCCAAGGTTCCGCTTGTGATAAGTATCCTATTGATATGTTATATATTCCTCCCCTCTTAGGAATAATGAACTGGCACATAAAACATATCTAACACAACTTAAGGATAGTTTAAAGGGCCTCCGTGAGATAGTGAGGATGATAGATTAGATAAGCCTTTTGATAGTGCAATCACTTATGCTTGCATGGATGCCAAACGATCTCGGGAACTCTTAGAGTATGTAATTGTCACAAGTCCGAAAGCGAGTAATAGGCGAGATAGAATAGTTGCACCAGGTTCTATGCCTAAGGATAAGAATGTGACTCTTAATGTGCCTCGAAAGCCTCGAACCCAACACTTCTAGAAAATCAAATGGCGATAAAACAAATTAAGGCTCCGTCATCACTTCTATTGATGTTAATATTGACACTAAAGTTAGCGGGTCAAAACCTTGTAGCAATACAAAGAAGGACAAAATTTTGTCGACTAAAAGTGATCATGAGAAGAAAGTGAAAGAACACCATAGGAAAATAAGTTTAACTTGAACAAAAGAAGCGTGTTGGTTCTAGTATTAGCTCTAAGCTTCTGAAATTAATTCAAAGTCTTATGTCATGCAAAACCCGTAAAGAATGTCTATCTTCCGTAATCATGATAAATGTGTTGTGTTATTTACGAGATATAAGAATCATACCCAGCTTAAGAATGTTTGGAAAGCGAAGCAGTTAAGCAATCACGGAAACCTACGAGGAAGGTTTTTACCAATGTAGGATTTCGGTGGAAGCCAACAGTCGAATATTCACGAATGGCAAACCTTGCCCTTAACTAGATCCACTATGCCTAGAGTAGTGCTGTTAAGGTTTGGAAGCCAAGCGGTAGAATAATCCCATTAAGCACAAAATGTCCTCGACTAAGTCTCGATGCTTCTACTAGTTCGACTCCTAGTGACAATGGCATTGCACCTAGGGTTTCACGATTCAAAGATTGTTTGTGATAACCAAAAGGACCCCATGAGCACGAGGGATCCAATGTTTCCAATTCTCTGTCTTAGATACATTGTCCAAAGCGGTCGTTACAAATCGTCCTTGGTATTTAGATTGAGCGGCTCTAAACATATAAGCGGGCTCTAAACAATGACGCCTGTTCACATCGATTCGGGCCTCGTTCTTCAACACTATGGCGTCATAGATATCACTTGGGCCCGTTCCTCAAAGAAAAGAAAGGTGTGCGCTTGATGCGCTTTATCTTCAAAGAAAGAAATCTTCATGTTTATGACCATTATCATCGACATTCTTCATCAACAAGCTTCATGTTTTCCCAGCTCTGTCAACCCATAAGTGGATCTACGTTCATTGGTGTATATTCTTATTCACTTGTTTAAATCAAAAATTGGCAACCGGATGCAATTTTGAGGGGAAAAGTGCATATACTACATGTTGATGGATGCTTGAATTATGGTCATACGACTCTCCTCCAACGCCTAATATTTTCTGGGATCTATTGTTTGGGATTTAGTGTTTCAACCTATGTTTGATGAATACTTCCAACCTTCAACGAATGTTGATCATCTAGTTCCTGAAGCTCCTGCTCCGGTTACTTCTGATTCAACTGGTTCTCCATCTAAGAAGTATAACTCAGACTATTCAAGAAGCCTAATCTCTAGTTATTCCTCAAGGCGTTGTTAATGACTATCATTGTTGTTGCACTCATGAATAATGATCCGCGCTCTTTGGCACTTCTTTGCCAAATCTTCACGGATTACTGTTCATGAATAATGATCCGCTCTTTGGTATCCCTTTGCCAAATCTTCATGGATTATTGTGCACTCTGTAAATCAACCACATGAACATTAAGGAAAATGACTACCTCATCCGCTCGAAGACATTATTGGCGAATCTTCCATATCAGTCTCTACATGTATACCTTTAGGAAGAATGCATTGATGTTGAGGAATCATTTGTTCCGGTTCATTCAGTGGGTCAATGTACATCCGATTGTATGGTGTTTTAACGTGTTGGGCATTTGACACAAGTTGATGACTTCAGAGTTAATCATTTATCACTTATTTGAGATTGAAGTTGACTTTCAACAATGGCGTATTCTTATTTGATAAATTGCTCGGGCTTAAGATTTTGAGTTGAAGACTTGGTTTATCTAGTTACCAGTAGTCGGGGTGGTTGGTTGAACACCTGGTTAACTATCACTATTAGGAGTTACGTTGTTTTACTCAGTGACACATGCAGACGACGATGTGGATAATCTCAAGAGGTGTTAATGTCTCATACTTTGTTTGAGTAGTGAGTACTTAGATATTTGCTTGAAGCATAGATTCTCGACACCGTTCTTCCATCATTAAGTGCAAGCTTAAGATACAAATGCGGGAATTTGACTTGATTTCAAGTTTGGTATATCGGGTTTTCTTCAACAGTAGTCACTTAAATTGTCTACATATGGGTTGATAAAGATAGTCGAGAGAGTTTACATGTGAGTTGATTCTTACGAGTTCATATGGGCTATTTGAGTTCTTCTCACAAGATTTCATGTTTTGGGTATATTATGTTTCTTGATTACGAGGTATCAAAACCTGACAAGGGGAAGGAGACATATATCTAAAAGCACAGGTATACATGATGAACTTAACACTTCTACCCGATTGAAGTTATCCGGAAAGACAATGGTCATAACCGTAGAAACTCGATGTTTAACTTCGTATCCTTTGGTGTATTATTCCAACTATTTGGGGAAGGATATATTATTCCAACTATTTGGGGAAGGATGTATTATTCCAACTATTTGGGGAAATGGTCTCTGGAGACTTTTGGTATGTGTTACGTCGTTCAGATTGGAAGAAATGTGAGAAGAATATTTGGAGCGTGAGATGATATTGCTTATCGACATCTTCGATATGGTTATAATAAAGTGCTTCGGTTGTTGCTTCATGTACACTATGTAATGATGATTTCGATGAGATCGCAACCATCGGGGGAGATTTGTGTACATCGAGGGGCCGCACAACATGTTCACATGATCGAGCTTATTCGGTTATTTTGAGTTGATATCCAGAGATGATCGGTGATTCAACATGTTACTTGGATGTCATAGTCTTCACTACGGTTGGGTACATGTGTACACTATGGGTGATTGGTTATATGTAAGATAACTAGAATGCATTTGGTGAATTGAAGATGTTGATATAATTGTTCTCTCATACAGACGATCGCACAAATCTGGAATGATGATTACATCGGGATGCACATGAGTTCATGTGATCGGGCTTAATCATGTATCCCGAGTTTGATAACCGAGAAAGGATCACCGGTTCAACTTGTTACTTCGGTGTTTTCATGTTTCTTTGGGTTGTTGAGCTTCATTCAATGAGGCTCAGTATCCTTCGCATTCTACTTCTTGGGGAAATTGTCTTAATCGAAGATTGTCGGTTTGGGGAAGCTACCAAAGATTCTCATTTAGAAGGCTCATGTTCGAGACGATTTTCTTAGAAGCCTAGAATGCTTTGGTGGTTAAAGTTTAAGAGATGTTGATTTCTTTCTTCTACAACGTCTTGAGCGATATCCTTATATCGGTACTCATTTCATCATCCTCTTAAACTAATTTATCTCTTGTAAATAGTTATTCAAAAAGCAAAATACAAAATTACAAAACCAACAAAAAGCAAATAGAAAAATATAAAACTTTCAAAAATCCATAAAAATTTGAAAATCTTGAAAAATTTCAAAAGATATTGTCATTTTTGTCATGTTTTTCTCGATTCAATAATATCTACGGTCTTTGTGCTGTCATTCAAAGAATGACACGGGATTTTAGATGTTGTTCGAATGTTCTTAAAAAAATAATAAAAAAAATAATAATAATTTGGGAGAAAGTGAAACAAAATGGTTTATTGTCATTTCAGGCAGTAACCCGCTTTTCAAAGAAAGAACAGAGCCATGCTTTATCTTGGTTTTCAAATCTAATGCTCTGATTCTTTAAACAAATCCTTACTATCTAATGAAAACTAATTGCTTTGAAAAATAACTCGGACTTTATTTTTGGAAATCATTTGGACTTAATGTAACACCCCAACCCGACAAGGGTAGAAGTGTCACATTCTGGTGTCATATCAGAACATACAAATAAAATTTTACAAGCGAAAGCCTTAAAGAATAAATTACCAAGTCATATAGACGAATGACTTACAAGGAAAATACAAAATCCAATATGTCTAAAATAAAATGAAATCTCCAACAATAGCCCAACAAAATAAATCCAAATAATAAGGTATCTAGGGTTGGTCCACTCAAATAATCCAACTCTCGACCCATCAAGCCATCTTGAACCTAACACTGCTTGAGGAAAAGAAATGCGGTGAGCTTAAAAAGCCCAAAGGTGCACGAGATATAACAAAAAGCAGCTAAATAAAATGCGAAATGCGAAATGAAACAAAGGAAGCGGATAACAAAGTCGCGTGAAATGAGAGTAATGAGTCAATGAGGATCTGCGAGAACAATTATCTGAGATATCCAAGCGAGCAGATAACAAGGAGGACAAAGCAAAGCAAAGTGTTGAGGACATATAACAAGCACATACAAACAGGGCATATAAGGCGAAACATAAGCAAACATAGCGGCGCCGCATCTACACAACATATATATCATACCATCAATTCGGGAAAATGAGACACATAAGCTAAGCAGATATCTCCAAGAAAGCGGAAGCAATTAATTAATCGGTGAGCATGGCAATTCACACAGTCAAACCCTTAGTCGAAAACATAACCAATATCATAACAAAGAATCAAAACATGGCGGTCGCACGTAATAAGTGGGAATACGGTATGAACACTCTAATTAATGTATTGAAGACATAGCGAGCAACTAAGCGAATTAACAATCCGGGCGTCACAAATTGAACCATTCACCCAATCAAAAGCGTAGCATAAGCGAAATGCAAACATGGCGGGGCAAGAACAAGCGAGATGAGGATACCATGATAGTCATAGTCTACGAGATTAACTTAAAGAAGTACACATAATAAATAGACACAACTATCGATTACACATTAGCATGGTCACCAAACAAATTCAGAGGTTCACATCACGGTGAGATCACATATCATCGACGAAACAGTAACTCGAGATAACCGCATGTTAATCACATCATAGCACGATAATCGATAGTCACATAAACATAAATAGCATAAACAAATCCAATAAACATATAATAACCCGATGCGTGAATGGAATGGTAGTGCGAGGTAACGGAATGAGGTATAACGAGATCAAAGCAATGGGACATATATATCTTGGTAGTATAGTGAGTCATATAAGGGTATTGGGTAAAGGACGATCAATTAGAATATAGTGCGGTGGGAATCCAGAAGGTACAATATAGGTATATCAAAAGTGTAAGGGTTGTTAAATCTATCCAGAGCCAACAAAACAAACCATATCAATAGTGGCAATAATGACCAAGTAACCAATAGTAGCCATTGTATTTGGAGGGTGACCTCGAATACCAAACCAATAGGAGGAGACCTCGGTAACCAATGGAGTAGCTAGCTCCCAAAATGTGAGGGTGTATTGCACACACGCACCACATCACCAAAACAAATCATATCATATCAAATTCAAATCAAAACAAATCTAGGATGCATCCATACGCCCGCAAAACAATAATTGGCCATACAATCTACAAGCGCATAATCAATACAAAATAGGGACGGTGTGCAACATCACTGCAGACCTTGAGTCATGCCATTGGTGCATCAATGACACGGTCGAGTTACCTTCGACTAGAAACAAATATTTTGGCTCGGTATCAAAGCGAAGGGTCAAAGCATATTCATATCATAAGGATTCATATCAAAGTTCATATCAAAGTTTCATATCAAGGTTTCATATCAAAGTTTCATATCGAAGTTTCATATCAAAGGTTCATATCATAGGTTCGTAATCAAGGTGCATATCAAGGTTCATAATCGGAAGGTTCATGACAATGGTTCACATTAAGCAGTTCACATAGGAAAATCAATCAAAGGAAACATAGCAAGGT
Organism: Chrysanthemum lavandulifolium; assembly: GCA_022545495.1. Classification (NCBI taxonomy): domain Eukaryota; kingdom Viridiplantae; phylum Streptophyta; class Magnoliopsida; order Asterales; family Asteraceae; genus Chrysanthemum; species Chrysanthemum lavandulifolium. The sequence goes on from JAHFWF010000022.1 coordinate 147,822, forward strand.
TATAGGAAGCCCTAATAGTGAGGCTTAGAGTAAGCATAACAGTTCAAGCTAATATCGAAGATGTATAAGAGTTACGAGAAACCTTAAGAGGTAAGGTCGAATATCATGCCTTATTATATCGCAAACGAAACACAACAGAATACCAAGGTCGGGAGCAAACTCCATCTCGTGAATCTACCGCAATTCATGGTGGTATTATTAAAAACTTATTTAATTGATTACTTATTTTAGTGGCTTTCGGTTTAGTAACTTTCCATATTTAGTGGTTTTCAAAAATATCGAGGTTTCGAATTAACAAGTCTTTGATGTTACAAATTAGGTTAAGTCTTTATATCGAGTTATTTTGGAATTTAAGTACATTTTATCAAGTTACAAAAGTCCGAGGTTTATTATGACAAGTTCGCATAGTTTAGGGTTCAAATTGTAATTTCATTAATTTCAAGGGTATAGCATGAAAATATTTCAAGTTACTAATCTAATACACATATTATTCAGAATGACATCATAATCCCTTTAGTTTCGTAATTTTACGGTTTATACCCTCTAGTTACAATATTTACAAAACAAACCTTATATTTACATAATTCATGATTTAATCCCCTAATATCCATATTTACCAAACAAGCATATTATTTTACAATTTTTCAGAGTGTAACCTCAGAATATTCATATTGTACTATTCAGCCCCTCATATTTCAGAATTTACACATTTAGCCCCTTAAGTTTACAAAACTTATATATTAAATCATAATTCCATAATAATTACACATTAGACCCATAAACACTCAAAGTTACCCAAAACACTCTTAATATCATTATTTACTCAAAATGACTTCAAGTTTCCAGAATTTACATTTTTAATCCCTCTACTTTAATTATTTTTAAATCGGTTTCATAATTATACAAAATTACTCTTTAAACCTTTTAAATACAAAATTTACATATAAGGCCTTCACTTTATATTTTACACGATTAGTCCCCGATTATAACACATTACAAAAATACCCATGAGTTTTGATAATTACAAAACAAGCCCTTTACCTTAATTTATACAAATCGGTTTTATACAAAAACAACTAAAAACCCTAGCTCATTATCCAATTATTGTACTAATCATTACACAACCTTAAAACATAAATAATGACCAGATTTATATAATTAAACCCTAATCCTAGTCGATCCTTAGGATTTCCTTATTTTATTTTCCCTTTTCCATAGATAGCGATTAGGATAAATTCATATAACATGATCAATGCTTCAAAAATTCGAAGCACCATTTTTCACAGTTAATAAACATTATATAGAGTCCAAGAAAAATAGTCTTCATGCCCAGAAAATTCGTTTCTAATTATTTAGGGTTTTAACACGTTTTTAGGGTTTAATTCTCCAATAATTCGTATACCATGCATGGTGCGTTTTTATTATTTTATTTGGAACTTATAGGATGAATATAAGATGAGAAAATACCATATAAATTTTAGAACGTTTAGAACACGCTGGATGAAATTATTCCTCTCGGTTGGGTAAAAGCGACTCCAAAATTCCAAAGAGCAGAAGCGAGACTCCAAACACCTTGTAACCAATTTTCACAGATCATATATGATGTAAGGAACTCATGAAAAATGGAAAATGAATTTATGGAGGGTTGTACGAATTATGATGAATTTTACCTTGCGTATGAACTAAATTTGACAACAATTAGATCATGCCTTCAAAATTGAATTGTCAATTTTTCTTGGCTTCCTAGCGATGTAGAGATCACGGAAAAATACTCTTGTGCCGTCATTTTAGATCTAGGGTTTTCTTTGTGTTTTTGAATGAAAAGGAAATGTGTAAATATGGTTTAATGAAATTGATATAGTGATTAAGGGGAGTGATTATAGGCGGCCATGGGGGATAGGAACAAGATTTTGACTTTCCAAACTTACCAATCCATCACGTCGTAGTCTCCTTTCTAGTCTAGGTTAGACATGTACACATTGTAATGCTTATTAGTTACTTAGAGTTTAATTAGTTATGTTTCTTTTAATTTATATCATAAGTTAATTAGTTTCATAATGTGTATATATTATTAATGATATAACTTGTTAAATGATGTTTACGTGTTTCCAGTTTGCAAAATTTTTAGTTTGAGGGCAAAATTGTCATTTCACGCGTTTGAGATTTTAGGGTTTACAACTCTTCCCTAAAAGAAAATTTTCGTCCTCGAAAATTGTAGTCATGAGGTACTGAGACGTCGAGTTTTAAGGCAGGCGTAGCAATCCATAGCCGCATAGATCAAACGATTTCGGGTCCAAAGTATCTGAACTTACACATAGCGGATGTCGGTGGGAGTTTCGCAAGGAGGTACAGGATTTCGGGCGAACATGAGGAGTGTCAAATAGCGGATATAAGCCTTATTCCATTCACGCACCAACCCTGGGCATTTCCCAACACGTCGTATGATTTCAATAAGTTCAAATTATATGATCTCGGTATTATCACGTTGATCAAAGGTCACAATACTTGCATCGCATAACAAGCCCTTATCGTCATCATATTACGTCCGGTCATGACAAATCACATAACCAATATCACGACAAAACATATCATATACAGATACCAAGTAACATACCAAAGGGACGGATCACAATATATAGCATATATCACATCAAAACAACTTACCATATCACAATGAAAGAAGGCCGCCAACTTGCACAAAATGGTTCCTCATGACTCATTCTTGACGGTCCAAAAGAAAAGTTGAGATATCACCCAAATGCTAAATGATAAAACTTCACGATTCAAACCGGGTTCGAACAAATCAAGAAAAGTAATGCCGATCAAAATCACGTAGCAAGATATCAAACCGCCTCAAGCAGCGTGACAACCGAATCGAGTAACACAAGTCGCGCCTGGACCATATGAAGTAGATGAACCTTCTCGACCACGGTTGAATCTCGTCTCCGTCCTTTGCGTCTTTGGTTGATCCGTCCGACTTCCTCCAACAACATCCCGATGTCTCCAAAGAAGGCGGCGGTTCGATTACGCTTCACGAACCTCTCCATTTCGAGATCATTGCGACAGCGGTTTGGACCATCGTCTTCGGCTCCACGGGTAGTCTCCATCTAACGATCGACAAGCGGATGTGCGAAAACAAAATAAACAAAATCAAATGCAAAGAAGGAGGCCAACCGGTGAAGATAAGCGAATATCTAAATCAAATCAACGATAATCGAATAATCGAGAAGATCGTAGTGGGCGGAAGCCTAGTGTCTACCCAAGTCCTCACGGGTCAATCCTAAGGTCAACAAGGCGAAACACGGTGCTCGATACCATAATTGTAACACCCCAACCCGACAAGGGTAGAAGTGTCACGATACGGTGTCATATCGAGAACATACAAATAAAATTTTACAAGCGAAAGCCTTAAAGAATAAATTACCAAGTCATATGAGCGAATGACTTACAAGGAAAATACAAAATCCAATATGTCTAAAATAAAATGAAATCTCCAACAATAGCCCAACAAAATAAATCCAAATAATAAGGTATCTAGGGTTGGTCCACTCAAATAATCCAACTCTCACCCCATCAAAGCCCATCTTGAACCTAACACCGCGGGGAAAAGAAATGCGGTGAGCTTAAAAGCCAGGTGCGGATATAACAAAGCGAAAGCTAAATAAAATCGAAATGCGAAATGAAACAAAGGAAGCGGATAACAAATTCGCGTGAAATGAGAGTAATGAGTCAATGAGGATCTGCGAGAACACAATTATCTGAGATATCCAAAGCGAGCAGATAACAAGGAGGACAAAGCAAAGCAAAGTGTTGAGGACATATAACAAGCACATACAAACAGGCATATAAGAACGAAACATAAGCAAACATAGCGTGCGTCGCATCTACACAACATATATATCATACCATCAATTCGGGAAAATGCGGAGACACATAAGCTAAGCAGATATCTCCAAGAAAGGAAGCAATTAATTAATCGATGAGCATGGCAATTCACGAGGTCAAACCATAGTCGAAAACATAACCAATATCATAACAATGAATAAAACATGGCGGTCACGCGTAACAGTGTGGAATACGGTATGAACACTCTAATTAATGTATTGAAGACATAGCAGAGCAACTAAACGAATTAACAATCCAGACGTCACAAATTGAACCATTCACCCAATCAAAACGTAGCATAAGCAGAAATGCAAACATGGCAGGGCAAGAACAAGCAGATGAGGATACCACAGATAGTCATAGTCTACGAGATTAACTTAAAGAAGTACACATAATAAATAGACACAACTATCGATTACACATTAGCATGGTCACCAAACAAATTCAGAGGTTCACATCACAGTGAGATCACATATCATCGACGAAAACGGTAACTCGAGATAACGCATGTTAATCACATCATAGCACGATAATCGGTAGTCGCATAAACATAAATAGCATAAACAAATCCAATAAACATATAATAACCCGATGCGTGAATGGAATGGTAGTTTGAGGTAACGGAATGAGGTATAACGAGATCAAAGCAATGGGACATATATATCTTGGTAGTATAGTGAGTCATATAAGGGTATTGGGTAAAGACGGTCAATTCGAGAATATAGTGCGGTAGGGAATCCGGAAGGTACAATATAGGTATATCAAAAGTGTAAGGGTTGTCGAAATCTATCCGAGCCAACAAAACAAACCATATCAATAGTGGCAATAATGACCAAGTAACCAATAGTAGCCATTGTATTCGGAGGGTGACCTCGGAATACCAAACCAATAGGAGGGAGACCTCGGTAACCAATGGAGTAGCTAGCTCCCAAAATGTGAGGGGTGTATTGCACACGCACCACATCACCAAAACAAATCATATCATATCAAATTCAAATCAAAACAAATCTAGGATGCATCCATACGCCCTGCAAAACAATAATTGGCCATACAATCTACGAGCGCATAATCAATACAAAATAGGGACGGTGTGCAACATCACTCGTCTTGGCTGAGTCATGCCATTGGTGCATCAATGACACGGTCGGGTTACCTTCGACTAGAAACAAATATTTTGGCTCGGTATCAAGCGAAGGGTCAAAGCATATTCATATCATAAGGGTTCATATCAAAGTTCATATCAAAGTTTCATATCAAGGTTTCATATCAAAGTTTCATATCGAAGTTTCATATCAAGGTTCATATCATAGGTTCGTAATCGAAGGTGCATATCAAGGTTCATAATCGGAAGGTTCATGACGATGGTTCACATTAAGCAGTTCATAGAAAATCAATCAAAGGAAACATAGCAAGGTTATAGGAAGCCCTAATAGTGAGGCTTAGAGTAAGCATAACGATTCAAGCTAATATCGAAGATGTATAAGAGTTCTGAGAAACCTTAAGAGGTAAGGTCGAATATCATGCACCTTATACCGCAAACGAAACACAACAGAATACCAAGGTGGGAGCAAACTCCATCTCCGTGAATCTACACGAATTCATATTTGGTTTTATTAAAACTTATTTAATTCAGATTACTTATTTTAGTCGGCTTTCGGTTTTAGTAACTTTCCATATTTAGCAGGGTTTTCAAAAATATCGGGTTTCGAATTAACAAGTCTTTGATGTTACAAATTAGGTTAAGTCTTTATATCAGAGTTATTTTGGAATTTAAGTACATTTTATCAAGTTACAAAAGTCCAGGGTTTATTATGACAAGTTCACATAGTTTAGGGTTCAAATTGTAATTTCATTAATTTCAAGGGTATAGCATGAAAATATTTCAAGTTACTAATCTAATACACATATTATTCAGAATGACATCATAATCCCTTTAGTTTCGTAATTTTACAGTTTATACCCCTCTAGTTACAATATTTACAAAACAAACCTTATATTTACATAATTCATGATTTAATCCCCCTAATATCCATATTTACCAAACAAGCATATTATTTTACAATTTTTCAGAGTGTAACCTCAGAATATTCATATTGTACTATTCAGCCCCTCATATTTCAGAATTTACACATTTAGCCCCTTAAGTTTACAAAACTTATATATTAAATCATAATTCCATAATAATTACACATTAGACCCATAAACACTCAAAGTTACCCAAAACACTCTTAATATCATTATTTACTCAAAATGACTTCAAGTTTCCAGAATTTACATTTTAATCCTCTACTTTAATTATTTTAAATCGGTTTCATAATTATACAAAATTACTCTTTAAACATTTTAAATACAAAATTTACATATAAGGCCTTCACTTTATATTTTTACCTGATTAGTCCCCGATTATAACACATTACAAAAATACCCATGAGTTTTGATAATTACAAAACAAGCCCTTTACCTTAATTTATACAAATCGGTTTTATACAAAAACAACTAAAAACCCTAGCTCATTATCCAATTATTGTACTAATCATTACACAACCTTAAAACATAAATAATGACCAGATTTATATAATTAAACCCTAATCCTAGTCGATCCTTAGGATTTCCTTATTTTATTTTCCTTTTCCATAGATAGCGATTAGGATAAATTCATATAACATGATCAATGCTTCAACAATTCGAAGCACCATTTTTCTGATTAATAAACATTATATAGAGTCCAAGAAAAATAGTCTTCATGCCCAGAAAATTTGTTTCTAATTATTTAGGGTTTTAACACGTTTTTAGGGTTTAATTCTCCAAAATTCGTATACCATGGATGGTTCGTTTTATTATTTTATTTGGAACTTATAGGATGAATATAAGATGAGAAAAATACCATATAAATTTTAGAACGTTTAGAACACGCTGGATGAAATTATTCCTCTCGGTTAGGGTAAAACGACTCCAAAATTCCAAGAGCAGAAACGAGACTCCAAACACCTTTTAACCAATTTTCACAGATCATATATGATGTAAGGAACTCATGAAAAATGGAAAATGAATTTATGGAGGGTTGTGCGAATTATGATGAATTTTACTTATGTATGAACTAAATTCGACAACAATTAGATCATGCCTTCAAAATTCGAATTGTCAATTTTCTTGGCTTCCTAGCAGTGTAGAGATCACAGGAAAAATACTCTTGTGCCGTCATTTTAGATCTAGGGTTTTCTTTGTGTTTTTGAATGAAAAGGAAATGTGTAAATATGGTTTAATGAAATTGATATAGTGATTAAGGGGAGTGATTATAGGCGACCATGGGGGATAGGAACAAGATTTTGACTTTCCAAACTTACCAATCCATCACGTCGTAGTCTCCTTTCTAGTCTAGGTTCGACATGTACACATTGTAATGCTTATTAGTTACTTAGAGTTTAATTAGTTATGTTTCTTTTAATTTATATCATAAGTTAATTAGTTTCATAATGTGTATATATTATTAATGATATAACTTGTTAAATGATGTTTACGTGTTTCCCGAGTTTGCAAAATTTTTAGTTTGAGGGCAAAATTGTCATTTCACGCGTTTGAGATTTTAGGGTTTTACACTTAAAGTGTGTCAAAATATCTATCTCTTAATCAACAACTTAGGTCATTGATTGAGGGGGAGAATGATTTCAATTAAATTAAAAAGTTATGTGTCATTCAATTGTTTTCAAAAGATAATCATGCATGTTTAATCAATGGGTCCAAAGTCTCAAAATCTTATCCTTATCGGTTAAGCGCTTTCATAATCAAGTCACGATTCTCCTTAAAGCTTTCCAAATCAATTTAAATCTCTGAGATCATAAATCTCAAATGATTTGATAATTGTGATCGGGGAGAACTTGTGATTTAAATTGGATTTAATCGATAATTAGGTAAATGGTTTTATAAGGATGTACAACTCTCCTTCCACATGTGCCAAACTATTTCAAATTTTCCATGCACGGGTTGAGGGGAGCATCTATCTTAAACCACAAAGATCCGAAAGCGTGATCAATTTGTTTCAATGTGCGATCTGTTCCTCTTGTATGTGTAAAACTCTTTCAAACCTCAAGGCGCATATTGAGGGAGCAAGCTTATGAAAACCTCATCCTCCTTATATGCTTTATCTACTTGTTTTGATCGGGAAGTGATGTTGATATCTTTTAGAAAATGGTAATCAAAGTTAATTCTTTCTCTTGCCTCCGTGTGGAAAATGATTTCACTTGATGCACATGTTGAGGGGAGCTCTTGTTCTAAAAATATCAAAAACAATTCGGTACAAAATGCTTTGATAATATATCATAAGTATCGGATTGATTTTCAAATGGTTTTCAATTGGTTCCAATGGCGGATGAACAATACCAAATAGATCGACCAACTTTACTTTATGTATGGTGATATAAGGATGATAAGGTTAGGTATTTGTTCCCATGATCCGCCGAACCGGAGGGATCTACCGAGGGACAATCCACTAGATAGTGTAGAAGTCCTTGGGTATATTGGAAAAAGGAGAAAAATGAGATGTGGGAAGAGTGCGGACTAAGGCCGAACTAATCTTGGAATAAACCCAACAAGTTTCTAGTCATGAAGTCCGTGTAGCTTGAAGGGGTTGAAGAATGAAAAAGAATTGAATGTGAAAAAGGGTGAAAAGAAATAGCCCTCCATTTATTCAACCTTAGGGCGAAACCGGGTTCAATTCATATGCTCTTGGTGGTTACCAAGGTAACATCGGTATTGAAGACAAGGCGTCATGGACCCGTGGACGCCTGCACTACATCTTCCCAAACCACTCAAGTTCCTATTAAAGGGCTTGTTTCATTCTCACGGGAACCTACATAATCTATCGACTTTCTCTTAGAGATTGTTGATATTGAAGAAGGAGACCCTCTCCTAGTCTCCCGACAGGAACCAAATATGCACAAATTGAGTCTAGAGCTACGAGATCATCAATAAATCGCATTAGGACACTTTCAATGAAGGCTCTGCATTTCCACGCAATGTGGAAGAGATTATATCTTGAGTCCCTCGCATTATCCTTGTGGTATTGCCGAGAACATCCGAGTGATATGCAAACATATTCACAATGAAGATGGAAAGCCTACGGAGCCAACATCAAACAAGCTCACGGTGGGTGGCATGTGAGATCTATTCTATAGATCAACCATGTGACAATGAATAGAAACAATGGGCGATTCAATCTTTTGAATCAATCACGGTTCGGAGTTATGGATTGCGGATACCTTTGAAAAATCGGCCATTGTGCTTAAAAACTCTTTTCTTTAGCACATCGTGTGTACTTATATTTCAAAATAAAAGGTGTTTATGATTGATAATTGATTTTCATCAAAACCTTCGTTGTATTGCAAAAAAATTTCTAGTAAGCGATGACACGATTGCTTTTCAAATCTCTTTTCATCAATCGGTGAATCTCGATTATTTGGTTCACTCACTCGCGTTGTCTTCTTTGAGGCGTTCGGTTTGAGAGCGGCTAGAAACACCGCGAAACCACATCAAGGAAATTCTTGAATTATACGATCACGAGCGTTTTGCGGTGATCGAATGTAGCGGTCAATCCATAGCCGCATGCTCACACAACACATTCATTTCAAAGAAATCATGATTAGTGCATCAATGACTACGATATTATCACTCCATGCTTACGCTACTGGCTTGCCAATATCATGAATCAATGAAAGCTTCGCTACTCGATAAGAAGATATCATGATCGAATGTGAGCATGTCGGTCGAAAAGTCACAACTTCACATTATACCAACACCACAATGGATGAGTCGAGATTGATGTTTGCTAATGATCTCAGCGGCTCTAAACTCATTATCACGTGGATCGGTAAAAGACCTCCACTTGGATTAACCAAACATGCGGTGAGAAGAATCAATGACTAAGAGCTTGAACAAAGTACTACACCAAGAATGCAAGAACAATTTTAATGTAATATCTGTTTGTATTCAATGTAATTTTTGTATATGTTTGAGGTGACCTCCCTTGGGGAGATTGTTAGGATTTAGTAAATCCAAGTATTAAAGAGTCGGTCACCTCAAGTATATGTAATCGTTAGTAAGCTCGTGAGTCGTAGATTAATATAAGTTAAGTAGTATTTAGTTTAAGTAACACCGTGGAGACAGACGGGTCTTTACCAGCTGTATGCGATCCAGCGACCCGATAGGTGGCGATTTATGTAAAGACTATAAATACTCTCTACCTTCCAAGGTAGAGAGTTAGAGCTCATAATAATATTTTTCTTTCTCTCACTAAAGTTCCCAAACCTCTAACTTTCTCTCTAAAACTCATATTGTGTACGCCTACTTTGGTCATGGTTTGATGTGTATGTGAAATCCAATATGTTACAAACTGATTATAGACAAAAGGGTATAATTGATTGTCAACAACTAATCTTACGACCTTTTAGATGTTGCCAATCAATCCAACTTGATAATCAAAAAGCGTTCTTATTACAACCACACCTTAGTTCCTTTGTTTAACCAAGAATAATGGGTAAAAACAATCATCCATAGACAAAATGATTATAACTAGTTGAATAACAATAAGTTCTTTCGACCTCTACGATTATTATCAACTAGTCAAACTTGTTTTAACAAATGTCACTATGAAACTTTAGCACAATTGGATCTTAGAATCAACTTGAAATTGAATTAAAACATGTTAACACAATCACTAACTAATCATATGATAATCAACATCATTTAAGCAAGTGTATAAAGAAACTAGCCACTCATAGCAAACATAAACATAAACTCGGAACTTTGAACATTAGAAAACATGATTAAGAGTCTGACAATGCTTGGAATAAGATTACAAATGGTGAAGTAATGATTCCCAAAGTATTGGGGTAGACTCCTTGGGGTTTTGGACTCCAAATGTGGTACTTCTGGAACTCCAAACTTTCCTTGACTTCTAAGGACGAATTTGAGAGCTTAAGAGCTTTGTTTGATGAGTAGAGAGAGTTGTATTGAAGTGTGTGTCTCATATGCTCACAAGAGGTCTCTATTTATACTAGTTCCTGTTGGAATTATATAACATGACATTCAAATAAATAACCACAAAACATCAAAGTAATCAAGCGGAAGCGTATAGGATTTATTAATGAACAATTAATTAACATAAAAGAATATGCGTACCTTTTCTTGATTCTAGCGAACAAGAATCAAATCCACAAACTAGCAATGGAAGAACCTAATTTGATTTAATTAGGATTATATGAATTACCACTCACCGTTTTGTAATTCAATCCAAGAATAATAACAATAGTGTGTTATTACTACGTTCTTGTACACACGTACTAAACCGAATTAAAGTAATTCTAGTTTTGATAAAACAAATAACTTGGTTTGTGGAAAAGAGATGGATCGACACCCTTGTGGATGGCCGATCGGTTTGAGATAAAGAAACATACACAAACGTTTTTAGTGTTTAGCAATGAGCACAAGAGATAATTTTACAAACACCCTAGGTTTTGTATATATACCCAAGCAAACTTGGTGAACAAGTTGGATTTGTTTCCTTTTCCTCCTTGGCCGATCGAATAATGGTATCCCCAAAGGATTCCGAAAACTTCCAAACTTTGCAATTTAGTCCTTTTCCAAATACCTTTAACGCCCGTTAGTCCATTACATTAATTACTTAACGTTCGTTAGTTATTTCGTTTAATCAATAAATAAATACAACGTTTTATATTTAATTATTAACTTTAAATTCTCATACGTAAAGTGTGCAATCCCGTAGTCTCGAGTTCGATCCTAACTTACATCTACTAATTTATATCCATAAAACTAACAGCTCCCACTTGGATATATCTTAATAAAGTGATCACATCGGTTAGTGTCTAGCAACACTTCGATGTTTCTAGTACAACTCGAGTAAGGCTCCTGGAAAAACCTTTTAATGATTTCTCATTATTATTATCTTTTTGTTTCTAATACCACGTTAAATAAAGATATGGAATTAAGTCATTCTGTATAAAACTATTTTGTTTCTCGTTGTAAGTGATTGACCAAGATTACCGAATCATCTAAACATATTTAGGGGAGATTTGGGTGCGGCCGCACATAACATCTTGTCAACCCTACGAGGGGCCCAGCAGTATTAAACTCCAAATAAATTTGAAGGAACAAATTCTATTTGACTACAAGAATAACCCATAAACTTCGTAACATTTCGAAAACAACCCTTATAACTACCGATTACGTATAGCGTTAAGTTGCTTCACGAAATGCACTACATTCATGACACTTATCCGGTATCTCAACTCGAGGATAACTATCCATAATTTACTTATAACAATATCCACAAAGTAAATTATGTAGTTGGGATAAGTCCTATATTCAATTCATTGAATATCATCTGAAATTGGTATGCATTCTCATCAATATACTTTCAAGTATATTCTATCACATCTCTCAGATTTGTCTTAATTTAATGATACTCCCATATCATTAATCGACAACGGACATTTAAAATAACTTAGTTATTTACGGATTAAACATACAAATATAGGACAACAATATTATAAATGAAAATAAACATAATCCAAACTTTATTTCATCAAAATAATAAATGTTTTACAATATCCTTTATCCAAATACTAATCACAGTTATGCATGAAACTATTAGCTAAACAAAGTCCAATTCCATTGGCAAGTCCAATAAGATTGTCATGAAAGGATCAGCTAAGTTATCATCTGTGTGAACTTTCAGTAGATTTATTTCACCTTCGCGGACTTGTTCCCGAACATAGTGATACTTAGTGAAAATGTCGGTGCCCTTCATGACTTTGGGTTCATTGGCAAATATGATTGCAGCAGAATTGTCACAATACATATCAATAGGTGATTCAATTGAAGGCATAACACCAAGCCAGAAATGAATTTCCTAATCCAACGACCTCCATTGCAGCTTAGAAGCGACTATGTATTAAACTCTGTCTCGAACATCGCAATCGTACTACGCTTCTTGCTCTTCCGATCAATCGCTCCTCCATTAATGACAAAGACATAACCGTCGAGACTTAGTATCATCTTTATCACACCTTGCCGGGATGCATCACGGTAACACCGTAACACCAAGCTCGTGTCTTGGTTTCCACCATACACTAAAACATATCTTTAGTATTTCTAAGATACTTTCGAATATGTATGACAATCCGATTGAAGTTCACCCGGATTACGTTGATATCGACCGGTCATGTTACGGCGAATGCCACATCGGCCTTGTGCATCTCACGGCATACATAATAGATCCCACCGCGAAGCATAAGGAACTTTTCATGCGTGCCACCTCGGCGGTGTTGAAGCACACATCTCGCTACATAAGCCATGCTTTACTTCCATCGGCAAATATCCTTTCTTGGAATTTTGCATATTGAATCTCTTCAATATTTTATCAATGTAAGCGCTTTGACTTAAACCAATTAACCGCTTTGACTATCTCGGTAGATCTTGATTCCCGAATGTATGCAGACTTCTCCTAAATCCTTCATGGAAAAACACTTCCCAAGATATGCCTTAACATTTTGAAAACTCGGAATGTCTTTTCCCATAATTAATATGTCATCGACATAAAGAATTAGGAAAATTACATCACTCCACTAACTTTGTGATATACGTGGCTCATCAAGATTTTGAATAAATCCATACCTTTTGATTTCTTCATCAAATCTCTTATTCCATTGCTTGATGCTTGCTTCAATCCATAAATGGACCTTTGAAGTTTGCGTACGGTTTGGAAATTGTGGATTCACGAACCCCTCGAGGTTGCTTCATATAGATGTCTTCATCTAGCGACCATTTAAGAAGGCGGTTTTGACATCCATTTGCCATATCTCATAGTCATAGTATCTTGCTATAGCTATGAGAATTCTAATAACTCTAATGTCCGCTACAGGAGAAAAGGTCTCCTCGTAATCAATGCCATAAGTTTGAGTAAAACCTTGCGCAACTAGACGAGCTTTATAGGCGTGTATATTGCCATCCATGTCAGATTAATTTTATAGAGCCACTTACTTCCAACCAAGTGGCGTTTGGAGGTAAGTCAACCTCTACCAGACTTCATTTTTCTCATGGATTACATTTCCCCATTCATTGCAACTCGCCATTTTTCCTTATCGGGACTTGCCATGGCAGCTTTATAACTAGTAGGCTCTCCAAGATCTCCTAACATAGTATCCTCAACCTCTACGTTAAGACATAGGCGTTCGGGTGCATTCGTAGACCTTACGGATCTCTGACGAGAATCACTTCAACTTCGGTGGAGGACCCGGACTATCGGGTTCTAGGAATGCGTTAGTGTTTTGAAGGTAATGCATCTTCTTGATCATCTTCCGGATCATAAACTCTCCCACTAAATTCTTGAGATACGAGATCTCTTTCAAGAAAATCTCCATACCTAGCAACAACTACTTTATTTTGAGTTGGATAGTAGAAGTAGTAACCCATAGTTTCCTTAGGGTATCCTACGAAGATACACTTCTGGATCTTTGTTGGAGTTTATCTATTTGAGTCACGTCTAACATACGCCTCGCAACCCCGGACCTTTAAGTAAGACAGGTTAGGAGCTTTACCATGCTATATTTCATATGATGTCTTATCAACCATCTTTGTGGAACCATATTAAGAATGCGAACACCGATTCCAAAGCATAATCCCAAAAGGATAAAGGTAGAGTAGTAAGATTAAACATAGATCATATCATGTCCAACAATGTACGATTTCTTCTCGGATACACAATTTTGTTGTGGAGTATATGGAGAAGTGAGATTACGGACAATTCCATTCTCGCCTAAGCAATCTTTAAACTCTTGGCTTAGATACTCGCCTCCTCTATCGGATCGAAGAGCTTTAATCTTCTTTCCCAATTGCAGTTCTACTTGACTTTGAAAACCTTAAATGTTTCAAACACCTCATGTTTATGCTTAAGTAAATAAACATAACCATAACTGAAATCATCGAGAAAGGTTAAGAAGTAGCTAGCACCTTTCTTTGACACATGTCTAAGTGGTCCACACACATCAAGTATGAATAAGACCAAGTAGATCGAAGCCCTCTTCATATTGCTATGAAAAGGTTTCTTCGTCATCTTCGAGATATGCATGACTCACATTTATCAAATGCTTCATCATTGATATTTTGCAAAAGCCCTTCTTATTGCAGCTTATGCATGCGAGCCTTGCCTATATGAGCAAGTCTACAATGCCAAAGATAAGAAGAATTCAAGTCTAACTTTATCTTCTTGTTAATGCTAAACATCAAATTATTATTATTGTTAGATTCATTTCCAATCACATCAATTTCAAACACACCATTCACAGTAATTGCTTTAAAATAAAAAACACCATTTAAAGAAACATCAATTCCATTACGTGAAATAGTATGAGTAAAACCATCATCCAACAAAAGCGAAAGGAAACAACACCTCTAATTATAGAAGGTGTGTAATGACAATTGTTCAATAACGGTACTAAGCCAAGGCAATACTAAACTAAACGTTCCTATGGCTTCAACGGATGCATGCGCCATTTCCCACGCGTCAGATATTGCTCCCGATGAGCAAGCTTCCTTTCCACTCTAAACCCCAGTAGTGTATTACAAATGTGAATACCACAACCAAGATATCATATACCCAGAATTCTTATGATTTAGAGTAAATAATTCAATGATAAATAAATTACACGAAGGATGGCGAGGACCCGTCGTACTTCATCTTATTTGCCCATAATTCATCAAGATAGAGCACAATTTCTCTTCCAATGCCCAACTGTCTTGCAATGGTGGCATGCTTGATCCTTTTAGGATTATCCTTCCTAGGAGTAGGGTTCTTCTTGGGTTGAGGTTGATAGGCCATAACCTGTTTGCCTTTGTCAACCTTTCCCTTACCCTTCTTATTGTTCGCCTACGTCATGCGGTTTTGGCTTATTAATCCTTCCACCACGAATAGCAAGTACACGGGAGGTAGGAACCTTTTGGCAACCCTTTCTCATAGTCAATTAGCAATGTGTGTAGGTCAAGAATCGCCTTCCCACGCAGTGCATATTGAAGTTTCTAATAAAACCATTAAAATCCTTGTTAAAGGATCTATTAATCGATTCACGACCATGTCATCATCATAAGTTTTGCCAAGTGCCTTGAGTTGATCCATGCATCCTTTCATTTCCAATACATGAGCACTTACGGGTTTACCCTCTCCCCGCCTACAATGTAATGTCGTCGGTCAAGTCATAAATCTAGAGGCGGTGGTTTCTCAAACATAGTTCAAGTTCATTGAGCATATTATATGGGAAATAATGTTCGAACTTTGAAGAGCGATTCCATCGTTCCCAACATAATACAAGCCACATCATTATGACGCTTATACTCCAATTTCCACTCGTCCTTTTCGACGAGTAGGCAGAGGACCGATTGGTTCACGAGGCAAGGTTCATAAAGATATTTCAACCGGTCGACAACTCTACGAGACAATTCTCAAAGAGCGGTGCCAATCAATGAAATTCTTAGAGCGATCAACTTTTCTCGATCAAAAAGTTTTGAACTCGAATTTAGAGCGATGTTAGTGTTATCGTTGTTTTGAGCCATTTCTACGAGAAAAAGTTCAAGTATTAGTATTTTCGATAATACACTTTTCAAGAAATAAATATACCCAACGGTAATATAAACATATAACCATATAATTTTCTTGAAAACTAGGATCCAAATTATCATAGATTCATTACATCAGTTGATCTACTAGTAACAAAAGCACATAATAAGGTAATCTGTCGAACATTAATTGGCAAACAATTTCCAACTCCTAGATCATTATGGGATTTATATTTTCCAACGCTATTGCAAATATAAACATGTTTCATCCCATCTTATGCCATTGAGTCTGGGTCTCACTTCCTACTCAACTTAAGTGTCTAACTTAAAGAACTGCAAATATTTCCATGTAAGGTCTGACTTTACATAGAGATTTGCCTCTCCATCACAATCTAGCCAAATCGTCATGACGTAAATTGCAACTTCAAGTGTTCCTTTTAATTAGATGGCATATAACTTAATTTAAAAGGGTACTAGTTTTGATTTTATGTGGTCAAATCAAATATGTACAAAGATGTCATGCATTCATCTTGTAGCATAAATTTAATGAAAAACCTTTTATTACCAATTCATAAAGATCAAATTATCAAAGTCTTGACTGAGGTATTGGGTTCACCAATCAAGGAATTTAGTGTTAATTATCGTCCATTATACCGTACTTTTGCATAAGTGTAAACACTTAGTGTTTGGGTAATTACCATAAGTGGCGCATGGAATTAAAACTAATTAAGCCTTAAGATGAGTTTGCACATTTTATGGCTTACTAAGTAGCTCCATTCGAACTTACGAGGCGAGAGGACGGTGGCATAAAGCATAACCTTAGACATCCTTTCGATTGTTGTATGCGCACTTCTTAATTAACCCTTTATAGTTCATTCTATTGGGTGAGCCGTTCGGACCATTTGTACCAAAATCACCAATCAATTAAACTATTGAAAACTTAACTCTTCCAAAACAAATCAAATTTCACCTTTGTTTAGTCCGTATTATTTTTCTATTCAAAATTACCCTTTGCTTAAAACTATCTAACATGATAAACAAACAAGTAATAAATCAAAAATATACTACTAAAAAACAATGCGCACATAATAAACAATTTATACGTGTAAACAAGTAGCCACATGCAACTTATTCGATAAAACCTATTAATAATCAATATCTAGGTTAAATAAATGTATATATTAATTAGGGCTTTCACTCCAGCGATAGAAAGTGAGCCACATACATCGATAAATCGATTGCGTAAACCCATAATTAAAATATACCAATTAACACATAATTGATTCATTAATATATAATTGGATTCAAGATTTATCGTAAATAAATACATCTTAACAGTTAAACAATATCAAAGCAACTTATCCATGACTAACATGCATGTATAATCATGGATACATCATAACAATTATACAAATAGTCACAAGATCGCATATAAAAAATTCCATGACACATAACAAATTATTCATGAATTAATCACGTAAATATATTAATTCTAGGTTTTAATAAGGTTAACAAACAATTTTCAAAACCCTAAAAAAAAATTTATATGTGTCGACTTAAAAAAAATAGGGGTACGCCCCAATTAACAAAAAATCGACCAAACAATAATAAACATAAACCCTAGATAATATATCAAACAACATACAAGTATTTGTTTTATTACGCGTTTATGTAATTAATTACTCATTAAAAACCAATGACTCGTGATGCCACTGTTGGAATTATATAACATGACATTCAAATAAATAACCACAAAACATCAAAGTAATCAAGCGGAAGCGTATAGGATTTATTAATGAACAATTAATTAACATAAAAGAATATGCGTACCTTTTCTTGATTCTAGCCGAACAAGAATCAAATCCACAAACTAGCAATGGAAGAACCCTAATTTGATTTAATTAGGATTATATGAATTACCCCTTACCGTTTTGTAATTCAATCCAAGAATAATAACAATAGTGTGTTATTACTACGTTCTTGTACACACGTACTAAACCGAATTAAAGTAATGCTAGTTTTGAAAAAACAAATAACTTGGTTTGTGGAAAAGAGATGGATCGACACCCTTGTGGATGGCCGATCGGTTTGAGACAAAGAAACACACACAAAACGTTTTTAGGGTTTAGCAATGAGCACAAGAGATAATTTTACAAACACCCTAGGTTTTGTATATATACCCAAGCAAACTTGGTGAACAAGTTGGATTTGTTTCCTTTTCCTCCTTGGCCGATCGGATGATGGTATCCCCAAGGGATTCCGGAAACTTCCACACTTTGGAATTTAGTCCTTTTCCAAATACCTTTAACGCCCGTTAGTCCATTACATTAATTACTTAACGTTCGTTAGTTATTTCATTTAATCAATAAATAAATACAACGTTTTATATTTAATTATTAACTTTAAATTCTCATACGTAAAGTGTGCAATCTCGTAGTCTCGAGTTCGATCCGAACTCACATCTACTAATTTATATCCATAAAACTAACAGTTCCAAGGCCTAGGGTATTAATTGCTGAACTTGGCCTCCAAGGAGTTAGGAAGGGACTAGAATATACCAAGGGAATGACCTAGATCTTTTGGATGCAAAGGGGAAACTTAGTGATGAAGATTTGGCAGAAACAGGCTCTCCAACCGGATCGGTCACATGACCAACCGATCCGGTTGGTCTTCTACAAGGGTTCCCACCGTATCGGTTGCGGGTGGCAACCGAACGGTTGGATTGGCGTCTCAGGCACATTTTGCTCTTCTCCCAACCGATTCGGTTACAGTTGCAACCGATCCGGTTGGTCTTCCTGAGTTACGGGAAATCGACTTTTACTTCATTTTGACTTGTAGAGCTTGGTTCTTCAATCATCTTGGTCTTCTATGGTACTAGAAACACTGATTTGTGCTTGACATGCTTCACTGAAATGGGAATCTTCCAAATGTTGAACATTCTTTTACTTTTCCTTTCGTTTCCCTGCACTTGGTTGTAAACACTAGACAAACATCTTTTGATGCGATTAAGCACTGAAATCATACAAATATAACCAAATAACATATACAAAATCACACATAACGCTACTGAAAACATGTACAATCTGAGTGTTATCACTTAGTGAAAAAGATGCTTACTTTTTGTTTTTTTTGTTAGTGCTAACTCAAGTTTTATGTTCATGAGTGTTCACTATCAAGCTTTGTAAGAGTTGGTATGCTGGATGGTTCCCCTTTTATCTATACAATTTTGTATTCATCAAGTCCTTAATTAGACATTTACTTGGGGTGTATAAGTCTATAAGTTTATCAAGCTATTGCAATCCTCTTAATTCACACAATATTAACTTTAACCCAAAATGCTGTGATAAGGGTAGAGATTGCTCATGGCGAACTGCAACGACGACATCGTAATGCAGAAACTTAAATTGTGGGCGCAATAAGTGTTCAACCTCAATGTGAGTAACGTTTTTGACTTGCTTATAGTGCAAGTATAACGTTAACTGTCATACTTAACTGTTGTTGACTTACTTACTTGGCTTAAATTATACTTTCAAAATTACTCTCATACTTAACTGTTGTTTTTTTCTTTCTTCAAAAACCATTGAATACCAGGTATGGCCACACCACCATCAACGGTTTCCGCTAAAAGCATACGAGTATCCATCTTGATCTTCCTTATAATGCATCATTCATTGTAAGACCATTCTCTCCGTTCCCTCTTCATTTATACATTTTAGATTTTTACCATCTGTTTTGCTCACTACTTTTTAGGATTTTGATCAGGGGAAGAATAACAAAAACTTTTAATGGGTGCCACAAGTAGCTCTGTTGATGGGGTTAGCGATCGATTAAAACATTATAATGAGAGGTAACAAATTGCAGTTAACATGTGTTAGTTGTAGTTGTTTATCAGTTTAATTGAAAGTTTGAAACACAGGCACAGGAGATGAGAAGAATGATAGCTAATGAGTAGCTTGGTAGGTCTTAAGAACACCTCTCATATACTTCTAGCCAGGTATGTAGTATTGTCTAATTTCCTTATTGGAGGTTTGGACTGTGGAACAACAGTTTCGTTGGACTAGAAACAGTAACAACTCAAGACATGATTTCTTCTTACTAAAAATTGGTTTCTGCAATTGCTAAATTTTTTTAGTTTGTTTCTTTAAATGAAGTTGTGTTTTCATTATCATTCTTTGAATTTATAAATAGTTAATGTATTAAATATAGCTACAAAAAGTTGCATCGAAAAAAAACTATGCATGTACAATTTGTGCTTGAGCTAATCCTTAGAATTACCCACTTGACATGGCAAGTCGAACTTCTGACTTAATATTTGGGCGGGAATCTTTGGCTTTGCGAGTTGGTTGCACTTTTTTAAAACAAAAAAAAAATAAAAATAAAAGAAATGTACAACTTAATGACATTTGGGACTTCATGAAAGTAAGTTGTACAAAAAGACACTAATAGTAAAAATTGGTCCGCCATTGGTTCTTTAGCATCTCTTGATGCATCTAATCGTTCTTTAGCACTTCTTGATGCATCTAAGCTTAAATTGGACCACCATTGATGCGTTGCTTTGGATTTCATTATATCTCCAATGGATTACCGGAATTCATAAAATTTACAATTTAAAGCTCTAGCCCAAATCTGTGGGACTTTGAATATATACCACCCTCTATTTAATGTAATAGCAGCTAAGCGACCTATAACTTGCGTGTGCATGGTTCAGCTGATAGCTCATTAGTGAACACAATCGAGTTAAGGCAATGGCACGATACAACCCGTACTCGAAGAGGATGCTATATAAGAGCATAAAAGGAAAAAAGAATCGAAAAATTTTCTACTCGAATAATTAAAAAGTTGAGTACTGTGAAAGAGGTGACCAAGAGGTAATTCGTCTTTGCTTTGTGTATATGGCTATTTAAAGGCTTTAGTAAATTGTATATCCATGGAAATACCTTAGATATTGACGTCTTGGCAGACACACTTTCAACCTCTCGAACATTTCGAAACACGAATTATGGGAGGCAATTGAGAAGCTGCTAATAGATAAGCAAGTGTGAGAGAGACCTGAAATAACAGCTTTACAGATGACGACCGAGATTCAATACACCAACAAAACCATGGAACAACACATGGGTTGCCGCCTTTAGAACCTATAGCAAGTTTATGACAAGGTAAATATGTAGTTTTTGTAATTGGACTTGCATACTCTGTGTTACAAAGCTCATGTTTGGTGTATTAGTTGCTTACTATAACTCATAACAATAAACAACGTTACCTTAAGTATTACTTTGATCTCACTATACATCATATAACTTTTTGAATTTTATGCATGTGCCAAGGCGGTTGACGTTTTGGACTGCCAATGTGTATAACAATTGAACACAACGCTTGGAATGATTTATTGTTTATTAGAAGTATTTGACCATTTGTTGGATATCAGAAATGCATCGATAGTGTCAAGTGGTTAGGATAGACTCTGGTGCTTAAATAAATTCTGGGCCTAAATTTCCTAGCAATGAAGTTAGTTAATGGTACATATTATGGGATATCCTAGAAAGGGAATTGCAAATTTTATTAGCATACGAATGTAGTATTTCCTTTGTGAAACAATGTTGGAAACATATGGTTTGTTTCTTACTTTTATATATCCTTTATGTGAATAAATGCAGGCAGAAGGATGTGGTTGGAGTATTACAACAGAAGACAAAACTGCTTCGGTCATTGCCATTGTTGCTCATCGAGATTCGGTGCAATTGTCGTATATCCAAGAAGACTACCGGGCATTGTATTCAGAAGACTTGCTTAAACGTTTGTAATGTGCTACATCTGTCATGTTTAGGTTCAATAGTTTTTAATGTGTACAAATTACTAATATTTATAATAAATCAACTTATGATAATGTATTTATAAATCATTTGTTTTATACCAACGGGCTTCACAAGATGTGTTAATCATAGCGTCCTGCAGCAACGCGCGGGTTACCCCGCTCGTAAATATTACATCTTGAAATTTAAATGTATTTGTTGAAAACCAAAGACCTTGATAGATCTTAAGCACTCGGAGATCGTTAGTGTTGCCGATGTAATCACAAGCAAACTAATGGAAGATCTCTACAACTCGTATTTTGAAGCGGAAAGTAAATACAAGTTATATTAACTAAGAACTCTTTGATCCTCTATGGATCTTTTGATTATAGAAACTCTATGTTTCGGATAGTTTACAAGACTTGAAAGACTTGAGCTTAAAACTTCTCTATTACATACTATTATGGTTTCTTATATAGGCAAGAAACCCTAACGAGCGTTGACAATTTACGCTCCTAATACTAACATAGACTAAGCATGCATTTTAGACAAGCATGCAACTAATCATTTTGTTTTGTTAATCATATTGTTTATTACGAGTAAGCTCTACATGTCTGGCGCCAACCTATACATACGGTGACTTTTACTCTATCTTGAGCTTATCTCTCTCGATGGATTCACATCTTGAGTGACAACACGATATACCTTTAACACTTGCTTTGAAGTGGTGCTTGAGAATCCTTTCTTCTTCGGCGAGAATCCATTCGGCGAGATGCTTGGCGAAGTAGTGGTTTACCTTAATTCCCAACAATCCTCCCTAAGCGGAATTTGACTAGGTTAAGTTCCGGTTTTCTTGATAGATCGATAATCTTTGTTGAGGATTGTACCATTTGTGAAAAATTTCCAAACAAGATCCTCTCCATATCTTGAACACTTCGAGCTATGAAAGTCCGGGTTTTGAGGATCGTGCAAAGATTCGGAAGAAGAACATCTCTATGATGGTGAGCGTGGTACACGGATCTTTGCGACAACATATGACATCATGTACATCAAAACATATAAGTTCAATACTATTCTCATCACTTCGGTGTGTTAACTCTGTGAGAGGTGAATCATTGAAATTAATGGATTTGATGTCTCTTTACCAATAGCCATTACTCTTGGAGTAGCCACATGTTTGAGTTCGAAAACTATGGTACATTGATAACCATCGATTTATTGGCAAACCAAAGACCATATAAGCGGTTTGACTTGTCTTTACTGTGCCGTTTGCTCGGGACTAGTCAATTCTTAGAATTGGTGAATTGAGAACCAAATATGGATTCGGTTGCCTTTACCACATGCCATATACATGTGGGCTAGCCAATTCTTGGATTCCAAAAGGAATAGACCATGGTGAATTGATGACCATACAACCCCGGCGTGATTAAGCATGGGTGGTTGCGAGACCCTATGATTTTGAGCAAACCATTACGGACTATCAACAGATTTGTTGTGTCTTTACCAAAGCTGTACCCTTTGGACTAGCTAACTCTTTGACATACACAAGGTACATCGGTGAGTTAAAGACCATCGAATTGGACAACAGACAAACACGCATAAAAGTTTTTTTTTTTTTTTTTTTTTTTTTTTTTAACTAAGTAATTGAAAAATTAACACAGGAAAAGACAGGTATATCCATACAACAAATAAAAAGCAGAAAAACAAAGAAATGCAAAGGGTACCAAGATTCCTGATGAGGATGAGGATGAGGCCTATTGCATTTGTTGAAGTTGAGTCTTGATTAGGCCCACCAATGTTAAAGCCGACTGTCTTTCATTGCCCACTGGATCTGGAGGAATTTCCAATTTCTGACTCAACATTTTTTCCATAAGTCTTTTGGGCAAAGGATATTTTCTTTCAGAGAACATGTAGACAGTGATTCCACCCTTAGTCTCAAGCACATGCACACGAGGGAGAGGATAGAATCTCCAGGATTCAAGCTTCCACCGATGTGAGTTTTCCCAAATGGAGGATGCTTTGCTATTGGGAATGTGAGAGTTTAACAGGGCTTGAAGATCTCTGGTAAAACATTCCGAACCTTGTGGTTCCTTGTTGCGATAATAGGTGGTAACGGTGAGCGAGAGAAAGTAAGTGCCTCTGTCTACCAGTGTAGAATCTCCTTTAGGAAGGTGAATTCCATTGAGTGGAGTTCCTTCGATGAATGACATTCATCTCATCATCCTTTAATTTCCATTCTACCACCTCATCGAATTTCCATCGGAAAATCGTGATGATTCCTTCTATTATGAAAGTTGAGTCATCGACTTCAAGATCCAAAGGAGATCTTTTGGCCATACTCTTCTTCCTCCTCCGGTGATAGATTTCCCTAGAGGGAGCATTGTCATCTTGTGCATTTGTGGTAGGATTTGTAGAGGTAGAAGAAGACTTAGTTGGATCACGAAGTGCATTCATCACAATGGAGCATCTGTATTGCCGTTTGTTTTATTTACGCAAGATCGGCTTCCTCAACTTTAGAATCTTCGATTGTGACAACGGTGACATAGATGAAGTGGGGCGATACATCAAGTGCTTCGGGAGAAATGGAATGTGGTTCGTGAGATGGACTCTTGGCGATGGAAGAAGCAACGGATGTTGCTTGACGAGAATGATTGGAGATGATTCCTTGGTGGAGCATCATCGGACTTGAGTCTTTTGGCTTACGGGTAGCTTCATGCTCGAAATCTTCCTCAAGTTGGTAGATTGTCTTTGGCGATGATCATCCTTCATGATTTGGTTATATTTGCGATACGAGGACATGATCGAAACGCCATGACTTGTTTCATAGTGAGGCGAGTTGTACATTGAGCATTGGTTCTTCACCACCCTTCTTATTTCGACTTTAGAAGGAGGTTTGTCTTTGGCCTTCGAGCTTTGATGGCCCTCTTTTGTGCGATTGCTTCTTGCTTCCTTTGTCTTCCCGAGCCATCATTCGCTCCACATAATTGTCGAGGAAATCTCCACCTAGTATACTTTGAGCGAGAGAAGGTCTTGAAATGACTGTCGGTGAGAATATCCGGTGTTCGGAGCATCGAACCCTCGGTTCATCTAGTTCTTTTCTTCTCTCGGAGTTAAAGATGAAAATTCCTCTGTTTCAAGTTGTTTAGCCAATGCTACACTTTCCTTTGACTTCTCAAACTCGGCCAATCTACTTGCTTGACCAGGTCTTTCCTCCTCGCTCACCGAGTTAGGACCAAGCTCATCTTCGATGATGACATTTTCCCTTTATCCTCGGTCGCTTAACACACTCTTCTTGATTAGATCAACTATAGGAATCTACATTGCGGTACCTAGGTCAACATGTTGATGTAGATTATCAGCTGGAGTGGTCATAGTAGCAATGTCAGCGGATCTGGCGATGGAGAAAGGTCTGTTGGTTCTTGAACTGATGACGATTGACTAGGATCTGAAGATACATCCTCCATCAGTGCATCAGCAGATGCATCCTTATCAACCCCAGGTTCCTTTGAAACTTCAGAAGTAACCTTATGTGAAAAGGATCTCCTTCTTCTTTTGTAAAGGACAGGTTCCTTCTTCCTTGAGAAAGTAGCAGCCACTGATGAAGGATCATTGAGAGAAACATCAGCCAATATCTCCAGAGACTCAAAATGAGGTACTTCTTGTTCTTCATCAGAAGAAACCACAAGCTTCCTTTTGGAGCTCCCTTTGAGTTTGTCCTCTAAGTCCTTGACTTGATTCTGCAGATCTTCAATCTTACTTCCAAGAAAAGACTTGGTCTCTGCAAGTTTCTTTTCGGACTAGTGACCTCGGCATACACATTGACAAGAGCATAGAGCAGATGAGAGTGTAATGGGGTCCTCGGCTCCACCCAGATTGCTCGTGGTAAGGGAACTTCATTGGACCTTTCAAGAGAATCATGGTCATGCTCGAGTGAGGAAGATCTTCATTGAGAGGATCCCTAACAGGACTTGGTGTGGGTAGTCTATTAATATCAGACACATCTTGAGTAACTAGTGTGGGTGTTGGACTGGGACAAGGTGGTTGGTCTTGAGCAACATGAGTTGCTTCAACAATTGATGAGGGGCCTTCATCAATGTTAACTAATGGATTACCATCAGTAGCAACAGGTGAGGAAGGAGGATTATGAGCCATAATCTCCTCATCAGCAGCCTCATTACCTTGTGGCAACATGGCTTCTAGCAAGGGATGATGTTCCCCCTGAAAGTGAGTTCTCATGGTTGCAAACAATTTAGCAGTCAAAGAACCTATAGGATAAAAAGCTTGGGCTTGGGTAGAGGTGTCTAATATAATTTGTAAAAACCTTGGGTACATTAAAAATTTTCCCTTTGTCTTTTGAATATTTTCAACCATGTTTTCGAAAATATACTTAGAAAATTGAAAGTTACCCTCGAGAAAGACACACAATACCATATCCGGTTTGGTAGAAGGCGATCCCATCCTCCGTCTTGTTGCTCATGCATTGAAGCATCGTGTGAACCAAGAACCTCCACGGGCAAAGTTCCTTCTTGACCACATATCGGTCCTTGTACCACGATAGCCAATAGCTCTTAGCCCAGTAAGCACATTTTCCTGACTAGAATGAAATGCTCCATCAGCATCTTCCAAGTGAAGCTTCCTCCTAATTAGGTCCTCTGTAACTATGTACTCTGTTTCATCAATCACAGCCCTAATCTCAGTTTCACTCCTCTTCTCAGCAGATGCCCAAAATTGAGTGATCAGAGATTCATATATCTCATTAGGAGAATGAGTTAGAGCATAACAAATCTTGGACCTTTTCAGGAATTCCACCATTGGTTCATACAGTTCATATCCCTTGCCGTTTCCCAGAAATGCAACTTTGTTGTGATCATGTTTAAATTCAAGAGCCATGAGGGATATGAGTGTTTACGGTTATGATTATTGAAGTGGTGAGAGTTTGTGAGAGCGAAATGAGAGGGAATATGTTTGTACTGAAGAGAGTGATGGTGGATTTGATAGTTTTTGCCCAAATTATAGTCAAAGAAAAATTGACCGTTTGGTTGACTATTGCTGACGTGTATTGTATCTTTGACCCAACCCAAAACAACCCTTCAGCAGGAACACATGATCAATCTGCTGAAGTTATACCTTCAGCAGAATGCATCAAAGATACGAAATAGCTTCGGTAAGTTTCTAGAATTACTGTGCCACCCACTTGCATTAAACTCATTGAACCTCGAACCCGTCTATAAAATGATCCCAATGTTACTCATCTTTTCATCAAGATCCCCAAATAATTACCACAAACCCTAGAAGTAAAATAAAACCCAATCAACAAAATTGCACTATGACTACCAAACCTGAGATCATAGATCTCACTTCCTCATCTTCATCATCCTCTTCATCATCATCAAGTGGTGAATCAAACCCATGGTTCCATTACTTTCCTCAACCCTACCCACGACCAAATAAATCACCCTTTCTTTCTTCTTGAGAAGATGACGATTGTAGTGAATCCAAGTGAATCTGCGATGATTCGATGACTCTATAAGGAGGAACATCTTACTCCCAACCTCCAGCACCTCGGTCTCAACAAAGACCTCGTGCGAGAATCCGCCACTCCCAAAGATAGAGAGGTGGTTCTTGGTCTCATTGCGCCATCTTTTGGTGCATGAAACACATCGTATAGTAGAAGGGCTTAAGGAGGGTGGATCGATTGCATTTTGGTTGAAATGAATAGATGAAGCACAAAGGACACGTTAGTTCTCTACGTCATCTGCGTGGTCATCGTCATCATCAATCGTTTGCATCAATCCATCCTCCCATTTTGGTCCTTAGCATCTTCGTCGTCTGGTCATGCATATCCAACCGGCCGGTTAGGCGAATGGGTGGTTATGCAAGACCTCTGAAAGCAAAGCCGACATCAAATGCATATCCAACATTCACTTAGATTTTGAATGAAGGATATACACTAGATTAGGCTAAGCTTAAGTGTACTGACTCGTATCTTGAAGATGCATAGTAGTAGGTTGACTTTATGTGGTATGGTAAGCTGTTTCTTGAATGAATGAATGAACAATTTGACTTCAATTTCTGTTCTTCAATATTATACCTTCAGTGGAATCAAATTGTATGCTTCAGTACTTTTGCTTTCAGAAGAAACAAGCAACACTCTTATAGCTATCTTGACCATGTACCATTGAGTCACACTTTGATGAATTTGAACTTGATCATGAAATGGACAAACTGCAATCCAGATAACTGCAAAACAGACACAAAAATACACAAGAACAACACAAAAACAAGCTAACAAATAATTAGACAGTTAGTGTTAGAAAAGAATAATGAATAACAGAGGCAAAAATGCAAAATAGAGAAACTTAAAAAAGATAAAATCTATTAAATAAACGCTATCACTATTGGCAAAATGATGTTTTTACAAACTGATAGAAGTAAATTTAGAAAAACTGTTTATTGAACAAAATATGACACAAACAAAATATGCGAGTTTGTACAAAATCCTCCCGAGGCATATGCCTCCCCGAGGCCTATGCCTCCCTCAAACTATCTTGATCAAGGGTTTAACATTCCAATATTGACCACAAGGTGTTGAAACCTTGGTCCATCAAACGCTTTTGTTAACAGTGCGCCACATTATCATCGGTATGGATTTTAGCCACTTTTATCAAGTGTTTTCATATGCATCTCGTATAAAGTGGTGCACGATTTCAATGTGTTTTGTTCATTGTGAAAAGCGGATTTTGACTATGCGAGATGGTACTTTGATTATCTATATGAATTGTAGTGTTCATGAAGTTGTACCCATAGTCCAAAGAATTGGTTACGAATCCAAAGGACTTGTCCACGACATTTGCGTGACAACGCACTACTGCCTTGATGGTTGAGGCGCCACAATGGTTTGTTTCTTGCATTGCCAAGAAATCAACCTTTGCCAAGAAATTGGCGACCTCGGTTGTGGATCTTCTATCGGTTGCACCAGCATAATCACGTCACTATATGCTTCCAACTTGAAAGGAGACTCTTTTCGGTACCAAAGGCCTAAAGAGGTTGGCCTTTGAGGTACTTAAAGATCTTCTTGACATTTAGATGGGAAGTAAGTGGAGTGACTTGATGTCTAGAACAAACACTCACAAGAAGCGTAATATCGGGCCTTGAAGGCGTTAGATACATCAATGAACCAATCATGGACTGTGCGGATGAACATTCGCGGGTAGATCGGGTTCATTATTTGCTTTAGTCTTTGGAGCTTCATAAGGTGTTGTGGCGGTCCTAACACCTTCCATACCAAACTTCTTGAGAATGTCCCTTACATATTTATCTTGATGATAAAGATGCCATCTTGTTCTATTGAACTTGGAGACCCAAAAGAAAGTAAGCTCTCCCATTGTACTCATTTGAAATTCACCTTCATTAGTTCCTCAAATTTCGCACCAAGCTTCGTTTGTGGAGCCAAAAATAATGTCGTCCACATAAACTTGCACAAGAATAATGTCCGAGTAATTCTTCTTTAGGAGCGAGTTTTGTCAATAGCACCTCTCCTATAGCCATGCTTGACGAGGAATGATGAAAGCCTAGCATACCAAGCTCTTGGTGCACGATGTAAGCCATAAAGAGCTTTAACAACCTTGTAAACATGATTTGGGTGATCAGGGTCTTCAAATCCCTTTGGTTGAGTGACATAAACTTCCTCTTCAATCTCACCATACAGAAAAGCACCTTTGACATCCATTTGATACACCATGAAACCCATGTAAGAAGCATAAGCCAAGAAAATGCGAATAGCTTCTACTCTGGCAACAGGGGCAAACACTTCATCATAATCAATTCCTTCCTCTTGTCTGAAACCTTGAGCCACTAATCTTGCTTTGTTTTTGACCACCACACCCGAGCATCTCTCTTATTCTTCAAATCCACTTTGTCCCAATGGCATATTTGCCATCGGGTAGTGGTACCAAGATCCAAACCTGGCGATTGTGAAATTGTTGCATCTCTTCTTGCATTGCTTCTAGCCAACTTGAATCATTAAGAGCTTGAGATACACCGGTTGGTTCCACTTGAGAGAAAACAAGCAAGCAGACAATGTTTGAAGTACGTGTGATTGTCTCTTTCTTTGGTTGGAGACATAAGAGAAAAGCAATCTGCCAAATTGAGGACTTGTGATAGCCCTTCGAGTTCTAACGGTGCGAAGATCACCTATGATGTTGGATTGAGGATGAGCAATGTTGATCCTCCGAGTAGTAGTGGGGTGACTTGATGGAAGAATCAACATTGGTGATTGTTGGTTCAAATTGACATCATAAGAGGTGAGGTGAAAATGCCGACTTTGGGTTGATGATTTCCAAGATCGGAGGGTTTTGGAAAGCGTGTATGAGGTTCTCCAAAGGTGAAGACACGAGAAGGAACATGAGAAGAAAGCAGTAGCCTTGCAGATTTGTGGATGGTAGGTGTGCGAGTTAACCTTCAGCAGACACGTGGTTCTCACGACTCCTTCATTATCTACCTCTCCATTCAGTTTCTCTGCTTCAAGCTTAGCAGCAAATTCTTGTGTTTGAAGCCTAGCAAGGTCCTCAGCATAATGAGAGTCATCTTCATCACTTGTATTAGCAATATCCTTGGAGGTGGTACCTGCAATATTGTTAGGAGAGAAAGAAGGCACCAGTATGGGTTGCTCATCATCTTCAAACTCATTTTTAGAGTCATCATCTAAGGGACCTGCATTGTTAGTGGGAGAAGCTTGAGGACCTGCATTTTGGTTAGCCAAGTGTCTAGTGTAACCCAAGGAATCGGTTAAGTAGTCAAGGTCAAAAGACCATGCATGACCACCGTCCTTGAACATTATGCTTATCTTCCAAAATCGCGGGTTCAACGTCTCCTCTATCTTCTTGGCTTGCAAATTGTACACCACAGAGGCCTATGGGTGAATACCCCACAATATAGCCATCATCGACCTTCTCATCAAACTTTCCCAACGGATCACCGGTGTTTAGAATGGTCACTTGACAACCAAAAGGTTTTAGGTAGTGAATGCGGGAACCTTCCCAAAGAGAAGTTCATATGGTGTTTTGAGTTGAGGTCTTGTAATGGAGACCTGTTGAGCACATAGCATACTGTGTGCCAATGACTTCGATCGAGAACATAGTGGGAGTTTAGAATCTGCAAGCATGGATCTTGCAGCCTCTATTAAGGTCCTATTCTTTCTTTCGGCCACCCCATTTTGTTGTGGGGTTCTTGGATTACTATAGTCCCTTTTATACCCTTTGACCCACGAGTTCTATTAGAATTGCATTTTTAAACTCGTCCCATTATCACACGAATACCCTTGACCTTTTGTTCAACCGATTTTCAACGAGCGTGATGAATTCGATCGAGACTGAGATGTTTCATCTTTGGTTCTAAGAAAGAAAACCCAACAAAATCGCTATAGCCATCGGTGATAACCAAGCGGAAGAACTTATGATCAATGCTTCGACTTGAGTTGGACCAAACAGATCCATGTGGAGCAGCGAAGAGGTTCGATAATGATGCTCATAGCATTGATAGCTTTGTAAGAAGCTACGTGTTGTTTTCCTTTGTTGCAAGCG
Organism: Chrysanthemum lavandulifolium; assembly: GCA_022545495.1. Classification (NCBI taxonomy): domain Eukaryota; kingdom Viridiplantae; phylum Streptophyta; class Magnoliopsida; order Asterales; family Asteraceae; genus Chrysanthemum; species Chrysanthemum lavandulifolium. The sequence goes on from JAHFWF010000022.1 coordinate 179,698, forward strand.
ACACAATTATGATCATTTGTGAATACTTTGGTGGGAAGACCTTCAACAAGACCCATTTTTGAGAGATTGTTAATTGTTTTGAAATTCACATGAGCCATCCTTCTATGCCATTTAGTGGACTCATCAAGAGATGCTTTAGCCACCAAACAAGTGAGGTCACCACCTGGTTGCACTTCATTTAGGTTGAATGTGTATAAATTGTGAGTTCGAGGAACTTTCGGTGAGGATTGAAGTTTCTTACGGGAGTTTGAAGTCTTTAGGCGAGACAAGACATTCATTCTCGGTGAAGAGAACTTTGTTCTTAGTGTCACGATTTGTGAGAGAGAACAGTTGAAATCTTGAAGTTCTTAACAAAGTACATTTTCAAAATCCGAGATGAGGTGTCTTTATGGTCCCTTCCCGTGATACTTCCATCACTTCCTCCAAAAGTTACATTGCCTCCTCCTTCATGGGAACAAAGTTGTGCATCATATCTCGTTTCGAGACATGCTTCGGAACAACCACTATCAACAATACCAATATTCTTATGCTTAAGGGGATGATCCTACAAACAACAATAAAATATGTACAAAAGGTTAGAAATCGATGGAGGTTCAAGTCATTCTTGACTTGAAACGCCTTATGGATCACGAGGTTTAGGACATGAAGATTTAGAGGATCCACCATTGTTCTTGGTCCTCCATTGATGATTGGGTCCTTGTTAGTCCAAGAACAACTCTTGAGGGCTTCAGCAAGCGGTGCCCCATATCCCATCCCGGCATACATAAAGTCAACATATGTAGGCCAATAACCATGTTTAAAGTATGGGCTAGTTGGTTGCACATTAGGTGCAGTATGAGAATCTCTCCAATGAGAGTCGGTATGAAGCGACTTGTGGGACATAAGGTGGAATATTAGCAACATTGGTCCACCTAGATCTATGGTTCTGGTGAGTAGTACATGCACCCAATCTTTGTTCATAAAAATCACAATCCTTAATCAAATGAAATTTACTTCCACATACAAAACATGTCTTCTTCTTGGAAGATTTATTCAAATAGGGAGAAGTTTGATTACATGCAGAAGTACTTAAGACAGATACATTCAAGGAATTGTTTTTAACATACTGATTATTCAAAGGTGTAAAAGACAAGTCTTCAGAAGAAACTATCTTGGAAGTGGATTCCTCAGCAGTTTCCTTAGAAGGCTTGTAAGTAGGCTGAGGTGCGAGGCTTGGGTGTTGGCTCGGGCTTGGGAAGGTCGACTTCTCATTTGAATCACGACTTTCATATGAAGTAGACCCTTGATCCGATGAATTGTCCTTTGTCGAGCAAGAGACAAAGTCATTAGATGAGGTATCGAGTGCAGCAAGTCTTTGACTTTTGCCATATAGATGATGTGATCCATCAAAGTCAACGATGATGGATAGGTGTGGGCATAAATTCACCTCTAATAGGACCAGGGACAACATGCATATTACCTTCTTTTACAAAGTTAGCTAATCCTGCAGGTGTGGATTTACGACCATCATACCTAGCTTCTACTCCTACATATTTTTGAAAGCCTAATCCATAGGAGAGGTTACCGATTGACTGTTATAGAGTTCTCAGCCGATTATCACCGATATTAACCATTCCTTATGCCTAGCTATTTCCTCGGCCAGTTTGCCTTAAGCTCTAGGTTCTCGAGACACGCTTCATCCTTAGCTTTCTCGAGCAGTTTTAAGTAATTATTAGCAACTTCTAGATCAAACTGTAACACCTTTATCTTTTCTTCATAAGCTATTTGATTCTTTTGAAACCATACTTTTTGTCTTTCTACAGTTTTTAATGCAAGTTTATGAGCTTCATTATCAATATAGTATGCATCAAACTTAGGTTTCATAGCATCAAATTCTTCTTTAAGTTCATTGTATCTTAGACTACAACCAAATATACAATTGTGTACATGAGATAGTCCCATCAAGGCAAACTGATCATGCCTTTCATCCGAAGTACACCTTGCAAGCAATCCAAGCTTGTCAATATCATGAGCTTCCTCATTAACGAGTTCGTGTGCGATCCGGTTGACCTGTTCGTCCATGGTGAGGAGAGCTGAAGCTCCGGTTCTCTTTGTTTCTGGCGATATGAAGGTAGTTAGATCCATCTCCACTCTTTCGTCCTTGCATTCTCTTGAGAAATGCCCCATCGATGACAAGTGAAACACTTGACTTTCCTCCCTGTCAGCGTCTTGGTTCCTTTCCCTTGAAAACAAACTTCCTTCCACCTTCTCTTCAAACCTTTTGATGTCCACCGACAAACAATGCCACACGCATTTTCGGTTCATCTCCTCCATTTCAAGAGGTCCAAGCGATCAAAGTCTTCATATGCAAGAATCTTGAGTATCATAATCAACAACAAATGAGTGAAGAACATCCTCCATCACACTACTAGTCCTAGTTTGAGAACATGGTGGAGTGGGACGAGGTTATGTGGTGGAGTGGGAGTGCAAGATGATGGGAAGTAGTTGGAACTAGGAGATGGTGGAAAGTAGTTGGAACTTGGAGCGGTACCATTGTGTTGGAGTGAGATGTTCCAACAAAAGTCGCATGGCGAAGATGATGTTCGGTAGGAGTCCCGACATACGGTTCAAGAGTTCGAGTGCATTTATGCGGCTCATCAAAAGTGAGCATGTCCAACCCTCCTTTAGCCTCGAGTGCTATACTAACATGCAACCATGATGGCGGCAAGGACCGCAAGAACTTTGAGTTGCAATCTTCATTATCCGGTTTAGCATTCGGTGATTCGGTGACTCAAGATCCTATGGAACTGTCGTATCCGCATGGATACCTTCTTCTTCGATATATTGAAGTCCCAAGCTGTTGTCTTAGCATGGACTTCCTCATTCTCTTTGATTCTTCATTTCCACCGAACCTTGCTTTGAGAGCCATCCATATGTCTTTTGCATCATCCATATGATGAAAATCACACGAGATGATCTTCGGAATGGCTTGAGCGAGAATAGTTTTACTTTATGCTCTCTCGCATAGCCAAGACTTCTTGAGTTTTGGTGGAGCCATGATAAACTTCCCATCCCATCGGGAATCATTTTCTTTAGATTGTTTCCTTTCTTTACTACCTCCATGATTCCAATCAATATTGAAATCCAGTTTTCCATCTTCATAGTCAAAGTTCATACTCTTCCTCTTTAAATAAGGAAATTTACCATTGCTGTTTGTGAGACTGAGCTGTTGCATGGAAGTGGTGTTGGTGTTGTTTGTGTTGGTGACTTCATTTTCATTATCGAATCCAGGCATGGTGAATGAATGTTAGTTTGTATGAGGAGAGAATGGTTCTTAGTATCGTAGAGACTTTCCCGAGGCTCTGATACCACTTGTTGAAAACCAAAGACCTTGATAGATCTTAAGCACTCGGAGATCGTTAGTGTTGCCGATGTAATCACAAGCAAACTAATGGAAGATCTCTACAACTCGTATTTTGAAGCGGAAAGTAAATACAAGTTATATTAACTAAGAACTCTTTGATCCTCTATGGATCTTTTGATTATAGAAACTCTATGTTTGGATAGTTTACAAGACTTGAAAGACTTGAGCTTAAAACTTCTATTACATACTATTATGGTTTCTTATATAGGCAAGAAACCACAACGAGCGTTGACAATTTACGCTCCTAATACTAACATAGACTAAGCATGCATTTTAGACAAGCATGCAACTAATCATTTTGTTTTGTTAATCATATTGTTTATTCGAGTAAGCTCTACATGTCTGACGCCAACCTATACATACGGCACGACTTTTACTCTATCTCGAGCTTATCTCTCCTCGTGATTCACATCTTCAAGTGAGAACACGATATCTGCTTTAACACCTGCAGTGGTGCTTCAATGAGAATCCTTTCTTCTTGGCGAGAATCCATTCGGCGCAGATGCTTGGCGAAATTAGTAGTTTACCTTAATTCCCAACAGTATTAAATCCGCAAACTTGTAACAACCCTCCATTTAAACCATTTATAAATTTGTAACAACCCTAAAGAGTAATCTATACATCGCACAAATATCAAATGAAAAACTCAAAACATCAATATTTACGTCTCATCTCATCTCACATAACCTCTACAACACAACATCCAACCACCATCTAGCCACCATCCAACCGCCACCATGAGCCGAGCACCACTAAAAGCCATCCACGAGCAGACCACCATGCACATCATCCGACCACTACCACCACGAGCCAACCGTCACGGTTTTTGAGGTTTTGTGTAAAGCTATTGTTAGAAAAAACATATATAAATTAATAAAATTTGCTCACCACGAAATTTAGTATCAAAATACCCGCCACCACATTGCGCAAATACCCTTCTAGCATAACCCAACGCACTCTCGATCAAGTATCCCTCTTCCTAGGTAAGCGTTTTCACCAACAAACCAAACACCCCCAAATAACAAGACCAAAAAACTCCAAGGAGGAAAACCATAAAAACTTGACCCTACCAAAATAATATTCCTCTTAAATCTTAATCAAACCCCCACTGCACAAAGTACAAGTCAGAAAAACACAGATACGTCACTGATACCATCCATCCATCCATCAACTACAATACCGTGCAATAGTTATCAACTGAAACCAAACAAGCAATCATCATCCAACAATAAAACATTTTTATCAAAGTCACAAACCCTAAAAATATATAAAAAAAAAATATGCAGAGAACACGCAGAAGATGTGAAGGAACAGCGATGGGTGTCATCGGACTTGATCTTCGTCCTGGTCTTGGAATTGGTCCTTTTTCTTTAGGTTATTTTTTATAAACTTTTTATAGTATTATTTATTGCCGTGTATTTAATGTTATGGATTAATGATGTTCGATTGTCAAATGATTTTTATTATTACTTTCTAATTTTAGTTTTTGTATTAAATGCTGTATTTTCTGTGTTTATAGAATTGGATTAAATTTTATTTAAGTTATTATGGACTAAATATTTTTGAGATATATTTTTTTTGGTAGACTATTTTGTTAGGTTGTGTTTGATGGTCATGGATGATGATATTTTGTGTTACAGGTATGCCGATATGTGAGGCGTTTGCGCAGATTGAGCAACAACCGAATATATATGATGTTGTTCATGTCAAGTATTTTGATGAGGTTTGTGTTGGCAAAAGTAATTTCGACTGTGTTTTAATCGTTATCGATAGAAGACCTTTGAAATGTGTTTGCTTTTAAGTGTTTGTGATTTATATTAAGTGTAATGTTAATTTTTTTTTGTTATATGCAGGATCCGTTAAAATTGGATGTTGTTATAAGTTTTCGGATCATGGTTTTCATCTTCGTTTTGATCCATGGTCGCAGGTACTATGTTATTTCTTGTATCCAACTATCCAAGCATGTCGTTTCTGTAAGTAATTCTAGAATTGCCTTTGTATCATTCACTTTCCTGCTGTAAACTCGTTGTGTGCGTATCTTCATATTTTCAGAACTAATTAAAACCTTTATTATGCTGTATTCGGATATACTTTATTGGAATAAATAGAAAATATCTCTGTTTAACACATAGGTGCTAGTCAACGTCAACTAGAACATTCCTTGGTACAAAAGTGAAGTTTTAGATGATATCTGGTAGGAGTCTAGGCATTGGCTGATATTCTGTACCTGCTAGGTTAAGACTTAAGATAGTCACATTTTTGGTGTTAATGGTTGAAGATAGATAGGTTCAAGGTTATTTGGCAGCTGTTTGGATTGCATGTATGAGGTGATTTGTTTATAGCTGATAGTTACTTACTTTTATGTTTATTTCAATAATTTTTTCTTATGTACTTGTCCGAACTTGATCATTCTGACTCTAAATAATCAGAAAATTGCAATCATAAACAGTAATTGCCAAATCCTTTAATCTAATTATTGTTTCTTCAAGCGAGAATCATTTTAAACACAAAATTTTCACTCTATTTTTCCTCTCTGTATTTTTTTTGCCTAAACTATAATATCTGAAATTTTACTTACGAAAATGTAATTTTGCTTTTTTTTCAGAGGCTTCGTCTTATTGAAATTTTTGATGTCAAACGTCTTCAAATGCGCTATGCAACATCACTGATTGGGTAGGTATATTGCGTTGTTTTTAATGTTGAATTTTAATCTGTCTGAATATAATACCGACTGCTTTGTTATTTCCAGAGGTCCATCAACTCCAGCAACTTTTGTAGCTGTGTATGCCGTTTTTGGGCCAACATTTCCTGGAATTTATGACAAAGAAAGGCGTTACTCTCTCTTCTATCCGGTATGCTTTAGTCGACAATCATATGATTCCTTCTCCTTTCCCGATACTTAGATATTTTCACCCTCTGATTTCTGACCAATTTTCTCGCTGCACTCTGCAGGGCTCTCATTTGCTTTCCCATTCCTCTCAGTATACAGACTGTTGCCATAATGGGAAGGTATAAGATTTTTATTATTTGTATTTCATGTGTTAATTACCAGTAATCTATACTAATTTCTTGTCTTTTGACCATGAAAGCTGAATTGCCCTTGAGTTTCCGGATGGTACGACTCCAGTAACATGTCGGGTTTGCATATCGACAGTTCCACAGATAGTAAAGTTGGTGTTGGATCGTTAATGAGCAAGGCTTCTGCTCCTCCGCTACCTGATGGTAGTCTCTACATGGAAGAAGTCCATGTTAAGGTTTGGTTACTTATTAAGTTTAATATGAGTTACATCACGGACGAAATGGGTTAAACATATTGCTTGTTAGTTTATGAATTTATGACCGCTGGTGTGACTAGTGTACGTGGCCATTTAAATGATTGTTCTGTACCTGATCGTGCTCAACTTGTTATCTTTTTCAGTTGGGGGAAGAGTTATGGTTCAACGTAGGTGGACAGCATATCCCTTTTGGTGCTTCTCCACAGGTAGTACCGACTAATGCTTTTTTTGTAGTTGACTGTTTGAGTTTTAAATCATTGCCTGACCTTTATGTATATTTGCAAGCTTTCTGGTTTTGTTCGTGTTAATTATGTTTACTGATGTATTTCAATATTTTCTTACTGTTTCTTTCATCACTCACACATAAGAGGCAGTGTCAAACTGTCAACTCATTTACTCATGAATGGCTTGATGTTTTTTCTTTCTTAAATGGGGTCAAATGAAAATTTTAGCTTAAAGGGGAATGGTGAAAGTGGTCAAAGTTGCCTTGAGCTCATATCTAAATCATTTTTTTAGAATATATGGATTGTTACTACAGTGATATTGTTTTCTAATAGTTAATAAAACATTTGTTTCTTGTAAAAAAGGACAAAAAGTCTTTATGGTTAACCTGACCCTTCTTTTTGACCTCTACTGCCAGTGGATTGTTTTAGGACGAACCTGTTCGTTCCTCTTAACCAACCTTTCCGACCTGCCTATCCACACACGTTTAGTGATCACTGTGTCATGGTAGTATTTACAATTGGCAGAATTCTATAAAAATGCAAACTTGCTTTATTTTTGTATTTATTTTTGAATTGTGGATGCTTTAGCCAATTACAATGTTTACATTGGTAAGATAAGGATACAAACATGCACCATTTTGTTTAAAGTTACATAGCGTTGGTGGTTGATCTATGATTTTCCATAACAAGGGTCCATGTACATAGGGTATACCCAATCCAACACGCAAGCTACCTATGTGGTTCATCAAAACATGTAACATCTTCACGTCGGTCAAATAATTATATTATATACCCACTTTTGATACTTTGGGAACATAGGAAGGGTTTCACCCCCTTTACTAAACTGTAGGATCGCCCTCTGACAAAATGTCTCTATTATTGCGCAATGTGTTGAGATTATGGTGTTTGCTTTTGCATTTTTTATGATCATTTATTTTATGTTACATTCAGGATGTGTGGACAGAATTAGGTCGACCTGATGGAATTCATCAAAAGCAGGTTCTCTTGAGTTACCTTTGGAGCTATTAATATAATTCAGGGAGTCCCTTGTATAACTCACGAGTCGGTCTTGCAGGTAGACCAAATGGTAATTCACTCTGCTTCAGACCCACGACCCAAAACAACGCTGTGTGGTGATTACTTCTATAATTACTTTGCTCGTGGGTTTGACATATTATTTGATGGCCAGGTAACTTATTAATTTTGTTCTTGTGTGAATTTACAAGAATTACTGATTGGCAATACGATTCTGTTAGCACGAAGTTGTCATTTTAACGTAATTGTTTGCATTTTCAGACTCATAAGATCAAAAAGTTTGTTCTACATACAAACTTTCCTGGACATGCTGACTTCAATTCATACATGAAGTGCAATTTCGTTATCCATGCTACAGAATGTAAGTATTGCTATGACATAAGGCCTCTTGCTAGTCTTAACTTTGTTAACTGATGTTTCTGCTCTTTCTGTTAGTCGTGATCATTTTTCTGCTCTTGCTTTTCATCTGTAGTTGATGCTGCATTTCATCAAGATATTAATTCCTCAAAAAGTAGTATTACACCTGGCACAAAATGGGAACAAGTGAAGGTAAATACTTTTACCCTTTTATCAGAAATATAGCAGGTTGTACAAAAATACGAAATGGAAATTGTACATGAGTCTCATGTTTGTAGTAAATTAAAAAAAAAACTTTCATCATTAATTGCATAAAGATTAATAGTTACATGTGGTATTATGTTCATAGGAGATTCTTGGAGATTGTGGGCGAGCTGCTATTCAAACACAAGGTTCCACAAGCAATCCATTTGGCTCCACTTTTGTGTACGGGTACCCAAATGTTGCTTTTGAGGTAAATTCCTGATTATTCAAGTCATCTTATTTGAGAAAAAAACTTTTCACGAATCTTGAATTTTATCATGCTCTGCTGTCTAACATCTCCTGTTTTGTGTGTTATGCATCTTGTTATATTTTATGTAATCTTTAAAAAGTACAAAAATTTACTGCATATTGCACCAACTATGATTGTTTATGATGTCTTGTTGCAGGTCATGAAGAATGGCTATATAGCTACTGTGACTCTTTTCCAGTCATCTTAACTTGCTTATGGTACTTGCTTATTTTCCATCTTAAATTTGTTTCAACTCTTCCATATCTCTTTTGCTTGTCCACCTGATTGTTCATGAAATTATTTGTTTTGCAGAAAGTGATGGATGTATGCTTTGTACAGTTCTATACCGCAGCAACTACTACTGCCATCATATGTCTCCTCTACCCCACCCACCAACAGCAAAACGGGTAGTATGTTACTATGAAAAGTTGAAACTTGTACAGTATTCATTTGGAAATGGACATTTTATTGCATCTTTGCGTAATTTCTCTCTTAGGAAAAAAATGAGAAGGAAAGAAAAGCAAAGAAGTGATGGTTGTAAAGGGTGTTTTTTGCACCAACTTTGTTATCTTACTGTTATTGATGATAGATGTTAACCAAATTGAAGTTTCTTTTGCCTATAATAATGTCAACCTTGTGAAACATGCATAATTTCATACCACTATCCTTTTAAGATGCTCGCTCACTTTTGTTATGTATTGCAATTTATATTAATGCAATACTGCTTGAACACTTTGTAAATAAAATGAATACATTCGTATGATAACTTCCGAGGCACAAATCATTTAGAATATACGTACAAATACACACAAAGAGATATTTCTGGATGTGGTTTGATTCTGAAGCAGATTCAATTACCATTTGGTCCCTGTAACACTGCCACATGTATATATCAAACATAACGAGTTAACTGAACCTGTTTTGGAAGAATTCCATCAGATCGATGTACTACTGTCAAGCTGTCAACTCTCAACACATCCTGCATGTATGAAGCCAAAAAAACCTTGTAGTATTTATGGGGTTAGGATGATAAACTAGGAGGATGTGGTAACAACATATAGCATTAGGCTACAAATTATAATAGCATTGGTTTTTGACAGGATATTAAAACAAAATTGAATGTCATTATGGTCGATTTTCAAATAACTAAGATCTATACAAAGTAAGGCATCACACTGGCGAGTGGCGATTCTAATGACTATAGGATTAAAATGAACTATGATTTCTGAAATGATAACTGTGAAAAAGAGGCAAAAATAAAAAAGTTCCGTTGCCGGGACTTGAACCCGGGTCTCTCGGGTGAGAGCCGAGTATCCTAACCAACTAGACTACAACGGATTTTTGATAGCAGATGGTTTTATTTAATTTCACTAAATGGTACTAAATACAACAGAAATTAGGCAAGGTTTGGAATTTTGGATACACACGTGTTTGACACCAAAATAATTTGGGTCGAAAAATAATTTGGATCGAAACCAAAATCTATAATTGGTTTATGGTTTGAAACTGAATCAAATCAAAGTATTTAATCATTATTTAACTTGCTTTATACATTGGCAAAATTCAAACCAAACTAAACCACAACCCGAAAATTTTCTAGCTATAAAATAAATTATCTAGGGTGGAAGCGAGAAAGCTCGTCAGTAAAAGTTTCGAATCGAATCGGTAAAAATTTCGAACGAGCAGTCGGCTAAACGCAGTTCGGCTGAAATTTGAAATTCGTTTAATAATCGAAGCCTTGATGAAACTTTATATATAAAATTCGATTAGTCATCATGAACGAAATTTTAAAAATATATTTGTACATAGTTAAATTAATTAAATTATCGATTTAAAATTCTAGAGCAAAATAGTTAAATTATTGAGTTTGCGTTTGTTGGCCTTATCTTGAAAAAGAAGAGATAAATATTTACTCAACTTAACATGATAACGCCATATTTACCAAAACACGCTTTAAACGTCGTTGTAAATCATGCGTTCAAAAGTTGTATTTTGGGTATATATAGATTTTAAATGTTAGACGTAAATATAATTATCATAAAAGTACATCAAACCATGCCCACTTATTTTCCCACCATTCACGTTCACAGAATTGAATGTTATTTGTCCTTTTTTTTCCTCTTCTTTTGCATGATAAGTCCCTTTTAACTTCTAATGAACCCTCTTTATTTCTATTTTTAGATTATCGTACATCCCTCCATTTCTTCGTAGCAGCGCACGACACATAGCTTATCGAACTTTTAATACTTGTACCTCGTTGCAAAAACAACAACATCAACATCCTCGATACATGCAACTAATTGCTTCTTTTGTTTAAATATTCTTTTGGTACATTTTACCGTTTACTTTGTGGGCAGTCGTTATTTGTAATTAGTTTCGTGGGTTATTACCGTTATTGCACACTATATTTCTTTCAAGAGATTTAAGATTAAGAAAACCAAGTGTAGAACAAAGACTTATTGCCTTCTTAAATTGTATTCTCAGTTGAAGGAATCAATTTATCATACCAAATATAACTTTCCAAAATCCAAAGTGTCTAAAACTTTTGAACGATTGCAAGATAGTTAAATAACAACCTCACATATTAAAACTAGTAGGTCCAATATCATTCATAGAAAAGTTCATGATGTTTGGTTTCTTATGACACCATACATGTCATAACAAATAACTAGTGTTAATAAATAATCATCCACAAAACCTGAGATTGCCAAGGGACAATTTTCGTCCCTTTATAACATATCATCTCCAAGTTTGCTAAATTCCAACAGCCTAGTCAGCAAAAAGTTATCAATCCACGTGTCACCCTACAATAAGCCAGCCCATTATAGCCTTAAAAAATATATCTTTTCATACCACAAACTATACCTATATATTAAGTGAGAGCCCAAACATAATGAGTAGTGTTAAGTTTAAAGTGACATAGAAAGAGAGCCCAAGAGCTTCTTTCTATTTTTAGTTATAAAGTTTGTAGATTTAAAAGTTCTTAAAAAATGGCCTCAACATCTATTTTCCAGTCATCCACAGCCATTCTTGACAAGTCTGAATGGGTCAAGGGTCAGAACCTTCGCCAACCATCAATCTCCGTAGTTCGGTTCAGCACCAACGCACCCGCTGTACTAACCGTCCGTGCTTCATATGCCGACGAGCTTGTTAAAACCGCTGTATGTGTTTTTATATTATGTGTGTCATACACTACTTCAGATATATTTGTAAGTAATGAATTTATATTTGAAATGTAGAAAACCATTGCATCACCTGGGAGAGGAATCCTGGCTATGGATGAGTCGAATGCTACATGTGGAAAGCGGTTAGATTCTATTGGTCTTGAGAACACTGAGGCTAACCGACAAGCTTACCGGACCCTACTTGTTACTCCACCAGGTCTTGGTAACTACATCTCTGGTGCTATCCTCTTTGAGGAGACATTGTACCAATCAACTGTTGATGGCAAGAAGATTGTCGATATCCTTGTTGAACAAGGAATTGTTCCCGGTATCAAGGTCGACAAGGTAATATACTTTTTAACATTCAAAACTGGTTTCAGATTTCAGCATTCAACACCTATGTATGTAGTGCCTTTGAAACAGGGTATCAAATGTTTGACTTTTCACAGGGTCTAGTTCCATTGGCTTTCTCCAACGACGAGTCATGGTGCCAAGGTCTTGATGGGCTTGCCTCACGCTCTGCAGCTTACTACCAACAGGGTGCTCGTTTTGCTAAATGGTAGGTGCAAAAGTCAGGCTCTAGTCGTGCTAAAAGCACTCATCTAACCCATGAAACTCCGTTAACTCACTTGAGCTTTGCAGGCGTACAGTTGTGAGCATTCCAAATGGCCCATCAGCTCTTGCAGTCAAGGAAGCAGCATGGGGTTTGGCTCGTTATGCTGCTATTTCTCAGGTAAAACGACCTAGTAATATTCTGAAGGGGTGTTTGGTGGTACTTCTAATAAGTGATTCCTGAACAATAAAAATAAGATTGAACATATCAGATGGTAGAAAGTAGTGTTTGTATATATGGTCGATGTTGTGCGTTAGATAAATTTTTATTAAGGAGGACCACTGAATAATTAGAAGCATAATGTGTTTACCTAAATATAAAAAAACTGACCACTGCAGTTTTACGTTGCAGTGATTAGATAATCAGTTCTACAAGGCAAAAGAAAACAACCCTAAAGCAGTTATCCCTCGATTAAATGTGGTTTGTAATGTCAAAGTTTGACTTTTCAGGACAACGGGTTGGTCCCAATTGTGGAGCCTGAGATTTTGTTAGATGGTGAACACGGAATCGACACAACTTTTGAGGTTGCAAAGAAGGTGTGGGCTGAGGTGTTCTTTTACCTTGCTCAAAACAATGTGTTGTTCAAGGTATTCTTTTGAAACCAAGCATGGTTACCCCTGGTGCCGATTGCAAGGAAAGAGCCACACCTCAACAAGTCGCTGATTACACCCTTAAACTCCTCCAACAAAGAATCCCACCTGCAGTTCCCGGAATAATGGTAACTTCACTGACAACTTTTACTTTCCCTGTTACGCATTGAATAATAATTTGTACATTACAAAAATTTATACATACCTGAAATGCAGTTTTTGTCGGGTGGGCAATCTGAGGTGGAGGCTACACTTAACTTGAATGCAATGAACCAAGCCCCTAACCCATGGCACGTGTCCTTCTCATACGCGCGGGCTCTACAAAACACTTGCTTGAAGACATGGGGAGGAAGACCCGAGAATGTGAAGGCGGCTCAAGATGCTTTGCTTCTGAGGGCCAGTGCTAACTCACTTGCTCAGCTTGGGAAATACACCGGTGAGGGTGAGTCAGAGGAGGCCAAAAAGGGAATGTTTGTTAAGGGATACGTTTACTAAGTCCGAAGTGGTGAGTGCAGAACACAAGGTTTAATTTGCGAAAGTGATATATTTATATCGTCTAAAGATCATTTGGAGAGTGCTTGGTTTGTTGATAGCATATACTTCTAGCATGGGATTCTAATGTATAATAATAATCAAGGGATATTAATAAGATCATTTTTGGAAAAAGGTCTACATTACAGTAATGCTACAGTGACTTGTGTCGTATGCAGGATGGATGTATCTTGTGCAATTGTGACTGGCATATGCAGTGATTGCATATAGGAGGTTCACTATGTGGTTCGGTTGGGTTTTAGGCATACAATATCAGCCAAATCGTAACCTCGGTTGAAAGTTTGCAAAAATTCTGACTAAATTGTTTTTTTGGTTGTACCAACAAAGCTGATAAAAAAATGTAAACGTAATACACATAAAATGATTTGGTTAGACAAATACAGCCTTCCTGATACTCTAAACCTAAATAGAACCACATACCTAGGCTAGATATCTACGGTAGTCCTTGGTGAATGAATGTTGGCTTTAGTTGTCAATTTGTGTACCTATGTGATTGCTTGTTTCAGTCTGACAGTCTGAAACAACGGGACACATGACATTGAGCTAAGACTTACGTATCCCTATGAATCATGAAGATGCATTCATGTCAAGAAATAAACACCAAGTAACTATGTAACATTGTGTACAGGTATCTGAGATTGAATAAGTTCCCCTTCCTATGCTACCCTTTAAAACTGAGAATTAAACAGAACTAGACACTAATATCCACTCACTTGAGCCAGAGGCTAGATGGGCGGGTCGATGGGTTAGGTAATAGGTTGAATAGACCTGCAAACACTTGTTTGTGCATTTATTTTGTTTTTTGTATGAGCATTATTTGAACTTATATAATCACTAATGATCAATTTGCATTTGTTTAAAATACAGAAAATATTTATCCGCCAAGTCTGATCATGAATGCTTTTGTAAAAAAAACAAAACTTTGAATATTGACATAACGATCTATAAGTCATAAGCCTAAGACAGACTTTGGTAGATTTTCAGCCCACTGAAACCATTCCCCTTAAACATATACTTTTCTATCCGACCAGTTTAAGATAGAACATGACCCAAACCAACCTACTAAAAGTAAATGGGTTAGAATCGCCACCTACTACATAACTCACATAGATCATATAGAAAAAAAAGTATAACACATGGATGGTAACACTCTTTATTAAAAAGTTTGAAACTTACAAAATGAAAGTCTCCTTCATGTAATTATGGCACATGATGCAACTCATGGCCATCATATAGATCAAATGATAGCTACTATACATACGTGACCCTCATGGGAGATTGCTGATAATTAGTTAATCAGCATTCATTAGTTCACATTTACATTGAACTCTTTCCCTCACTATGACACTCTGAGAGCCACAAGTCTATATGTTGTATCATCTTCTGACGTACTTTGTTAACCGCGTCAGGATCACTACAATTTTTAGAATTTCCTGCAATTTAATATGTATTATAACTACAATAACATTCTATTTAGACACAATCATCAATGTTGCTAATGAAGTCCAAACTAACCTTCAGGAACTAAAGGAGACTGAGGGCATCCTCTAAGATCAGTTCCATGCCCACAATTATGACAAGTGACAATGTATGCCGGCACTGCAAATTCGAAAACGTGTGTTTCATTTATTGAATTATGGTAGTAGAAGGCTAAAGGACAGATAAAGGATTATGGGAACTTACTATCTGGAGATGAGACCTGTTTAGATGCATGTCGCCATGGATCTTGTGATCCGTTTGTGAAGACTATTTTCGAACCTGCATGCACACATTACAATTAGTAATTTATTTTGAACTTTTTCAGTTGTGCCGTTTAAGTCATCGTATTAGTTTTTGTATATACAAGTCAGGCTTTGTGTCCCATTTGGGTCACTGAAAAAAAAAAAAACTTAACTAATGTATTTAAAAAAAGATACTTCTTACTCACAAAAATTTATGTTTATTTATAATCATATAATTTATACAAAATGACCCGCACTGGTCAGATAACCATCTGTTTATGGCTCAATTGTACCAAAAATGTACAATGACTAAAAGGGGACAAATTAATAGTAAGCTCGTATTTTATGCAAATCTATCAGGAACTAAAACACAAACAAATTAACGTTTATACCAGCAATATCTGTGCCCCATAGTATAAATTTGTGGAATTAACGAGTGGATAAATGTCTTCTCCAAAGACATTTTGCATAAATCAAATGATACCTGTTACATATCAAATGCAATTGTTTATAAATAATATCAAATCAAATTTTGAATGGTTATAAGTTGTATGCACATGCCTTAAGTCAATCTTTGAAGAGCGGATACTATCATTAGCTGGTGCAACTTGGAAAACGCAACTTCAGTACACACTTGGAACCACCACAACCGGGATGGGGCACTCGTATTCTTCAGGTATTCTTCAGTATATGATTTAATGTCAAATCCAAGACTAGCAACATATTTTGCATACGCATCCCACGATAATTTTTCTTTTTAAATGTAAATTACAATAGGTATACAAGTCAAAATGCATGTCACAATAGTAAATGATTAATTACCACTACATCCTCTCCAGCCTTCTTAGCCTCGATCATAGGTATGCAAAGTTTATCTGGATTTCCGTATTGAATCTGCAAAGAAATTGTAAGCGTAAGATTCGATGAAATACGCTGCATAAGAAACCAAAACCAGCTTACTAAAATAACTAAAAGTCATCTTACGGCTTCAGCTGCACCATCCGCCAACAAATACATGAAATCCCCATCGACTTTTAGCTGTATGTTCAATCAAATTAAAAAACTTCACAGATCCAAATAAATTCTAAGTTACATCACATCATAATCGCAAAGCTATACCTCAGAAGCACCAAATTTTGTTTTAATGGATTCACCATCTGAATCGAGCTGCTTTTCAACAAGTTGAGTAACTTCTTGTAATATGGCTTTACATTCTGGCCCAACAGACTCACCAATCTGCCACAATGAACGTAATCATGAGGCCAGGGAGTGAATATTAAAATAGAATTTAATATGTATTGTGAAACTTTGAAGAAAATGTGTTTTATTGCACCTGTTGATCATATTGCTCAAAGTTGAGAATAGCATGAACCACACCAGAACTTGCAACACTTCCACAAGTTAAGTGAGGGAATTTGAGACGAAACCATGCGCTAAGAGCTCCAGCATATGAGATACCAAAACAAACCATGGGTTCTCAACATTTTCTCTGTTGAGCTTCAAATTTAGGGATTCCTACAAGTTCATATAAGATAAAACTGTCAGATACTGTGACTGTAGAATTACTTAATCGTGTTATAAGGGATTAATGATCCTCCCGATGTTTTGTTAAAGTGAGACCTAATGATCCTCCAGCTACACAACTACCAAAACTCAAACCAGCCATTGCCATATGGAAGGGTAAATGTACCTGTACGTATCCTATTGGTTCCTTTGTTTCTTATGATAAGTTGCATGCTTCTACTTCTATTGCCATAATACTCTTATATATTTTATAGCATTGTTAATGATGGCCCGTTATTCATGATGTGCTGCTATCTTATTGAATGAATGCCCGTGTTCATAATGATACTTGGACACAGGGACGAAGCTTCATAGGGGCAGGGATGGGCCCTGGCCCCCCCAAAATTTATCATGCTTTATGTATTTTGTAACTAAGTTTATGCTAAAAAATTTCGTTTTGATAATATGGCCCCCCTGAAATTGGAAATTGATATTTCAGCCCCCCCAACAATTTGGTTCAAGCTTCGTCACTGCTTGGACATCAATGGTAGGATTACCTACTAACGAAAAGGAAACTGCGTCTAAATAAGTATTCAAGGTTAAGGTTAGTCCACGATGGTTTTGTGGCTCGGCTGAAAGCTTTTCTTGTAACAAAGGTTATGCTCTACAGTATGGGGTAGACTGCTAAGATACTTTTTCTCCTACGGTTATGATCGCCTAATGCTTTCCTCCATGGTTCTTTTGGGAGGAAGTGTATATGGACTTATGGAGCAACAATTGTTCATGCAAGGTATGAGAAGTATATCTTCTTTATAATCTTTGTACAACCTGAAGCAAAGTCCTCGATCATGGTTTGTAAAATAGTAACAATATATTTAGAATGTGCCAATGTGGTACGTATAAGGGTATGTTTGATAGCAGATTGTTCTAAAGGATATATGAAAATGGCGTGATCCTACTTGAAGTTAACAGTGATGATTGTGATAACTGTAGCGACAATCTAAACATATAAGAACTTAAGACACTTTTTCATTCTCACTGTCAAATCAAGGACTTAAGACCACTGAGATATTTCCTAGGAGTCGGGATAATCAGAAATTAAAAAAGAATCTTCCTATCAATAAACGGAACATAGGATCTTCCCATCTTTAAAGAAAATGTTATTAAGCCCGATAAGATAAGCGATTCGTTGGACTAATGAATTACCTTACGGTGACACGTCCTAATATCACGTTTGTAGTGTCACTGCGATTCATATCCTTAACAACAGCTAAGCATAGGGCTCTTCTTGAACTTATTCTTCGCTATCTAAAAAGAGCTCCAGGACGCACATTGTTCAATGGGTGGGGTGGTCATGCTTACGTGGCATGCTTTGCTGGTTCAGTTTAAGCCTACACAGATACAAGTTATAATAAAACAGATGCAAGGATGACAGAAGACCTACTTCAGGATGTTGCGTGTTTGTTTTGGGGTGGGTGGGTTGGGGGAGGGGAGTTACAAGTATAATATAGAACAGAACACCTATTTATTTATACTACTAAGTAGATACAGGGGTAATGTAATTAATTATAAACTAACAAAATAATCCAACAAACTCTTACTCTTTACTCTAAAACAAATTTCGAGCCATGGCTGAGTCGGTGTATAAGTTTACATGCATCAACTATTCAAGAAGAATGGTAAATGCACTTGCTTATCTATCAAAGCTATGGTGTAGTAATGAGTCTGTTCTTCAAATTGCTTCTAATGTTTTTTTATAAACGAAATTAACATATCTCGGTTGAATGTAACTTTGTTTGACAAGTCTGAAGGTCGTATTAAAACAAGACATGTTCGAACGGAAGTTTAGGTATGAGACATATTTACAAAAGATGTAAATGGCACCCATATTGATTAAATTTACAATTGTAGCACGTTGGGCAGAGCAGTCTAAGATATTGAATATATAGAGCTTAACAATTAGGGAACTGAGTAAGAGAATAACCCTCCTACTTCTTGTATAAATAGATGTACTCCTATAGACCTACGTACGTTAAAACACAAATTTTGTAATCCCAATTGTACTCTATTGTATCAAAGAACTTATCTTGCAAGCCAAATAACCACAGCATACCTGATAAAATTGACGGAAGGTAGCCAAGTCGTAAAGTGCCTGCTTAGATGAAAGAAACTTCAGATTTTCTGTAGTTAGAGAATCGAACGGGCTACTCTTTCCATAGTAACGATGTTCGAGGGTAACCATAGCAGCTCCAAATTTCTTGGCCAAAACCTGCATCGAGTTTAGAATCTCAATAATCTTTCTTTTAGCTTTTGATATACTTGAACTCAACATAAACTGTATTTTGCACATACAGTGATATAGTCATCGGATATTCCACCACAAGTAGATTCACCGCATATTACTAAGAAGATTGGTCCATCAGGTATCCTGAAATGGTCCAAGTATTCATAGTACCTCTGCCCAAATTTTCGGTGATCCTGTAAATGCCAAAAACCCACCAAGACAAACATTAATTAACCAAATTCAGGGCAAAAACTTACAGAATAACCTGATCATTTAAGAACAACTTTCAAAAAAAAAAAAAACGTTATGCTTAAAATTGCTCATTTAGGAGGGTGTCTGCAGTGGCGGAATTGAAAGTTTTTGTTGGAAGGGCCGAGAAAAAAATTTGAAAATTGTGTCTGTTTGAAAAGTCCCAAAAGTTATAATCTATCTTAAAACATAGCTGAATTTGGAGAATGTTGAGGTTTAGAAGAGCAATTTTTTTAACTTAAAGTATTGTGGGAGGGCCATAACTAGTCCATTGCCTAATGCTTGTAGTAAAAATGACAAAATCACTTCTTAAATATACAGAAAATTACATTACTGGTCCAAACACTATGGGGGCCAACACCCTCCTTGGTCCCTTCAAACCTCCGCCCATCTGGGATAGAGTTTGGGGTAGATTATTTGATTTTTCCGTTACAGAACACACACACAGAAAATAACAGTGTTTGGGAAACCTTATATAAAAATGATTAGCCTTTTTCTAGAGAGAAAACAAAGTTTGGAAAAAGCAGGCAATGACCTACTTTCTAAAAGCGAAAAATCATTTTTGCAAACACAATCTATAACAACCGCTAAGTGATAGAACATGCAATCTGCTTATTTAGAGTTACCAAACACTTAAAAATAAGCAGTTATATTGGTAAGCAGATAAGCACTCACTGTTTCATAAGTATTCCTGAACAGAAAAGCCATACTATTCAAATCCACAAATAATACAATTTCTTAATTTGTAGCAGTTGCAAACTTGGGTCTTAATCTTATATATCAAAATAATATATATTATTCTTATCTCAAACCAATAATAACAATTAAAAAAGAAAACATTCTGTACAAAAGATTAAAAAAGCAGACCTTAACCCAGCTTATGGAACCTGATTCTAAACTGAATATTTCATATTTTTATTTCAATCATATCCTATGTAACCAATGAAATCAAAACAAAACATGAATAAATGATTAAAACACATACATAAGGGAGAAGTGATCAAGAGTCTGATTAAACCAAAGTGCTTCCTTGGTTATATAATTACTGGTGCCACTCATACGATTAATTCTAGTACTAGTTAATAACCCATTACAAACACAAACATTAATCATCAAAACTGACACAGCAAAAGCCAGTAACGTTGTCATTTCTGCAAACTAAAGTCAACTGCTTTGTGGGGTGTCGTCGCTTATCTTTCAAGTGTTGCTAACTTATCTGTGTTTGAGTTTGCTTAGACCCGACATTGATGGGTTTCAGAATATCAATATCTGGTCACTCAGTTATTTGATGAGTCAAGTTAAAAAAAAATAAAAAATAAAAATAATTACTAGTAAAAAAAAATATATTTGATGAGTCATATCTCGGGAAAAAATCATTTTACTACGTACTACCGAAAACCAATGAGGTGAGATCAATAGAAAACAAATCTAATCTAAAGAACAAATCATAAGATCTCAACCATCCATTTTCTTTTTATCCAATAGAACAAATCATAAGATCTCAACCATCCATCTTCTTTTATCCAATAGATGAGATGAAAGAAAATTAACAAAGAAATGGTAGAAATGTAATTTTATAAAACCCACTTTCCACATTTTTTAAAAACAACATATCTTCGCAAACGGTAAATCTTGCCTACAAAAATACACTATCGCGACGAAAAAACCATCTTTCTATAGATATGCACTTTTATATCTTTCGATGAACTTTTATTCAAAATTTTCGTCTGCACAAATCACATGTGATCCAGTAAAAAAATCACACGTGATTTTTATTTAAAAAATCATAGTGATCCACAAAAAATCACAAGTGATCCAAAAGAATCGGATGTGATTTACAAGTCACATTCAATCTTTAGAGTAATAAATCACATGTTATTTAATTTTTGCTCTGTTAGAAAAATGTAAATTACGTGTGATTCGATTTAATCTAAATATAAGTAAATCACATGTACAATTGGTACTTGAACTTGGAGCGAGCATGATGAAATTAACGATACTTCTTTATCTTTTGAGTTGTTCTCACGGATCGGTCACTCAAGATCTTTGGTCTCTACCCGGACCCGATGAAAAAAATGGGATCACTCCTCATGGACTCGTTGAGGATGATTCTGATTCACTTTCAAAAAATAATTTAAAGTAAAATGACATGTGATTTGCGGTAAATCACATGTGATTTGCGATAAATCACATGTGATTTGCACAAAATCTCGCAAGATCTCACATTCTCACATGGCATAAACATGTGATCCCTTTGTGTGGACGACATGACCATACCAGCCATTAAACAACTCTATACATTTCACTTTAATCCCATTTTTAAATTTCTCCTGCACCTCTAGTTAAACCATTTAACGTTAGTTAAATAACTATCTCTTTTTTTGAACAAAGCTAAACAAGTGTTCATTAGTTTAACCCCATTTTTAAATCGCTATACATTCCACTTTAGTCCCATTTTTAAACAAAGCTATACATTCCACTTTAATATCATTTTTAAATCCCATTTTGAACAAAGCTATACATTCCACTTTAATCCCATTTTTAAATCGCTACTTCACATATTGGTTTCACATTATCCACCGCATCACTAATAAGCTGAATACCATAAGAATCTATAATCAAACGCATAAACAAATATCTAAAAGAAAAAAAAAATCATCATATTCACATAATCCTCTTTTACAAATCAATCGAGCACGAACCGAAGAACCGCTTCAACTCAATCAACGAGCAACTAAACAACCATTACTAAAAGCATCAATAACAAGCATCAATAGAAAAATAGATCTAACAGCGAGAAGCTTCTTCCGTCGCAAACACCTTGGTACGTTAAACCTAACAGAAAAACATGAAGATGCGTTGACATCCTCCTGTCGTGTTGAAAGTGGAGATCTGACTGGTGATGAAGTTATAGTGATGAAGCGATTGAAATAGATCTGATGAGTTATTATTTTCATTTTTTGAGTCACACAGTTGATTGGGTTTCAAGTACAGGAGATGGTTGCTTTATATGAAATGAAATGTGTTTACTTTTGAATGTATTACGAAATTGCCCTTCAATAATAATTATATTAAAATAAGAATTAATCTAGACCTTTAGATTTAAAATAAATGGATGGTTGAGATCTTTTGATTTGATCTTTAGATAATTATTGTTCTGCATTGAACTTTTGTCGAGTTGAGATCAATATAGATTTCATATTTACCATAGATCCAATAAACTAATCTTAACCATCCATTTTTAATCAAAGTTAATAAAAAACCATTTTTCACATTTTTTTTAAAACAACATATCTTGCAAACGGTAAATCTTCAAACTATAAAAATACATCAGCGACGAGAATTAAATTATCTTTCTATTAATATGCACTTTTCTATATTTTCGACAATTTTTTTCTCAAAATTCGCCCAAAACATCATATATGATTTTAAAATCGAATCATATATGATTTTCAAATCATATATGATTTTAGAAATCATATATGATTTTTAAAATCATATATGATTTGTAATAATCGAATCATATATGATTTTCACAAATCATATATGATTTTTCTAGGCCGAAATTTTGAAAAAAAATCGTTAAAAATATATAGTAGTGCATATCATAGAAAGATAATTTAATTCTCGTCATGGTAATGATTTTTATCTCGTAACAATTAACGGTTTGCGAGATATTTAATTTTAAAAAAGGGTGAAAGTTTATTTAAAAAATGAATGACTATTGATGAGTTTTCAAATACTCATCATTTTACATAATCTAAGCTGCAAAATCATCTCGAAAACACTCAAAACACATCAAAATGATCAAATTATCACAAATCAGTGTTTTATGTGTTTTAATTGCAAAAATATCAAAATCAGATGAAAAATGTATAAAGTTTGCAAAATTGGCAGTTTTAGTCCCCCGAGTTTTAAAAGTTGTCAAATCTAGTCCCTGGAAATTCAAAAATGTGGAAAATTATCATTCAAGGTCCCTGAAGTATTCTAAATTGTTTAAAATGATCCTTGAATGAATTTTTGGTCAATTGGCAAGAAAGGTCCTCAAACTTTGGAAAATTGCAAATTTAATCCTTGGACCTTTAAAAATAGATTTTATGCAAAAAGGGTCATTGTTTTATCAAAGTTAGTCAAGTTTGGTCCTTATGGGAGCATTGGAAAAATATCACTTTCAGTCCCTCATGTTTGGCAAAATTGCAAAATGGGTCCTTGTCCTTAAATAAACCAAACGGATCCTGTTAATATCATAAGGCCCAAAAATCCAATCCTATCACAAGCCCAACAACCCTTAGCCCAACTGTTTTGACCCTTGAACCTTGACCCCCAGGTCACAACTCTTTTTTGACCCCAACCAATACCAATTTTGGACCCCATGTGTTATTAATAGATCGGTCAAACCCATAGTCAAACCCACTATACCCGCCTAAAACCAGGGTACTGTAGCATCTCCTCTCCCAAGTCTGTATCTTCAAAACCATGACTGGTTTTCCCATATTTTCAACCCCTCCCATTCCATGTTCCCCCCACCTCCTATACACTCCAAATATCTTTAAATTATCTCAACCAATCCAATTAAAGCAAAAAACCTGCTATGTAGAATTTTGGCGCCAAATTGCAACTTGGACGGTTATGATCAACTTGAGAGATCCAATGGCTAGATGTTGGTGGGAATCAATCAGAAGCACATGGGAATGATGTCAATCAATATATCTAGAGTAGTCTTTTAATTTTCATGTCGTTTTTTAGCTTAACTAAAATTTCAGTGTACTTTTCAGTTTACAAGCTTTGTATCTCAAGTTAGTATTGTAATATAAACCTTTTTCAAGTACTAATTTCAGGTTTCAAGTTCTTATTTCAACTTATGCAGTTTTTTTCATTAAAAATTCTCATTAGGTGTTAATGTTGTTGAAAGTTGTTTGAATGGATTAGAATAGATCACTTAAGCCCCTAGAAAGCTTAAGCAAGCTTTTAGTTATCTTAAAAATCAGTTTAGCTTAAAAAGTCAAAATCATCAAAATCCCATTAAATATTTGAAAAATAAAAATCATGTTGAAAGGTACAAGAATTTGGAGCAAGGTTGATATTGGATGGCCTTGGTATAGTGCTTCTTGGGAAGCTATAGGAAGTGGTTTCGGATCTTGGTTATCGGTTTAAGCATTGGAAGCAATTGTAAGCTTTTGGCAACTTTGGTATTTTCTTGTTGTAGTAGCTAATTACCTTTTATTTCATTTCTTTGTGATATTTAGTCATAATATAGTGTTTTAAACCTTTAAATCAAGAGCTTGTTTGTTTCAATTCTTAGTTTACCAAAAATTTGATTTTAACAGTATAAAATGCCTCTTGGTCAAGTCTTAGTTTGATGTTGTTTTAATTATTGTTCTAAGCTTCATTAGTTATAATAAGTAATAATATAAGGTCTAAACTCAAGTTTATAGGTTACAATTGTGATTTGGTGTGAAAATCATCAAAACAGTCAATAACAAGGAGTGTTTGGAATTGGGATTTAAACTATGTTAGAGGGTCTTGCAGTGGTAGGTTATTGTTGTTTCAAGTTTGGGTAGTCTAGTTGAACTCAATTAAGCCTTAGTTTGTGCCTGCAAGCTTAGAAAGTCAAAAATCCTTTTGGATCAAAACTGTGCAGCCACTGTTGGGATTTTAGAATATCAAACCTTGATTTTGTGTTCAAAAGTTGTTACTCTTGCTCAATCTAGTCTCATTACACATTAACATATCATATTAAGTGCTTTAGATCAGATTAAATCTCATTTTGGTCAACTTTTGGTTTTTCTCAAAAAGTCAAAATTTCAAAAAGGTCGTTTTTGAATAAACTTGGGAATTTCATTGTGGGTTCATTAGTAGGTTTCAGATTACAAGCTCTTGGGGAATTGAAGTCTAGTTGGTTAAGAAAAATACAAAAATGATAGTTTTTAGTTTCTTAGCTTTTTGAGTGCTTATTTTATAGCTTTTAGGTGGTACCTGTTCTGCATATGTGCCCTGTGCACAGAACATAAGCCAATCTTGATAAGCTTGCACTGAGCTTGTTACTTGTCCAATTCTTGAGTTCTCTGGTTCTTTGGAAAGCCAACTTGGTCTTCTTGAGTTGTCAATTTTTATTTTTCATTTTGGAGCTTGTTAGCTAGGGCTGCATTAAGCTCAAAGTCTGTCCCAGTTTCTGTTTTTCATCTCAAACAGTTAAGTGCTTATTGCTTATTTATAAGCTTATCAGTGTGCTTCTTTGCATTATTTAGCCTCAGATATGTTCATTAAGCATATTTGAATCCACTTTGAGCTTTTGCTCAATCTGTTAAGCTTGTTAGAGCTTATTTCTATCATATAAGCTTATTTTCAACACTGTTGGGCTTTTTAGTCTCCAAATCAGCTTATTTGAGTTTTATAAATTTCTTGTCTTTATTAAAGTTTCATAATATTAGTATATAAGTAGTTTTCAAAAATAAAAATCACAAAAACATCAATATAAAAATAGTGATAGCGTTTATTTAAGATTTTTTAGCTTTTTGATTTTTCTTTTCAACTTATTAATAAGCAAATCTTGTTTTTATACTTTTCTTAGGTTTCTGTCATCATATAGGATTTTTAGAAAAGTTTGATTTTTCTTTATCTTTTAGTATTTATTATAATTTTAATTAGTTAAAAATAGTAATTAATTAGTAATAAATAATTAAAAAGTCTAAAAATATATTTTCTGTTTTAAAATTAGTTTTATCATATTTTAGATTTTTCAAAGTTAAAATTTTATTTTCCAAGTTTATTTTCTATTTTCTAGTATTTAAGTGTATTTTAAATAGTTATTAATTAGTAATAATTAGATAAAAGTGTGAAAAATATATTTTAGTTTTAAAATTAGTTTTATAGTATTTTAGATTTTTCAGAAGCATAAGTTTATTTTCTAGCCTTATTTTGTATTTTCTTTCATTTTAGAGTATTTATTAAATAGTTAAAATAGTTTTTAATTAATAGTAATTAATTAAATAGTGTTAAAAATAATTTTCTTTTCTAATAATTTTCTTTTATTTTAGGATTCCAAAATGTCTTTTTATATTTTTAGGCCTTTTATTTCTTAGCTTTCACTTTTTATTTTGTGCGATATCGTAGTTTTAAAACTTACGTTTACGTTTCTTTGATCTGGTTGTTGTGCTTTCCAAATCGTGTCCAATCTATTCCAAATCAATCGGTAGTGTAATTTCTAATCATAACCTTTACGGATCACTATCCTTAGTGATCATTCTATCATATGAATCGGTGTTTACACACCATTGAGTCTCCTTGGGACTAACGACCCGGAATCCCTATATTCTCGATCTTATTTGTATTTGCGTCGAAATTGTTTTAAGTCTTTTAGACTTGTTGCTTAGTACGAATCAAAATTTTGGCGCCGCTGCCGGGGAGGCTTTAGCGTGTGTTTAGCCATTTTCAGATCCATTGTTGCACATACCCATCATTTGTAAAAAGTTTTTGTAAAGTTATAAGAAAATCAAAAAGTCATTAACACTTTTCCTAAAGTGTTAAAACACCAAAAAAATATAAAACAACAAAACAATCGAAACGTTTTCTATTTTGTATTCTCTTTTAAGGTGATTCTTGAAGAGATACGATTTGGTTAAACGGACGATAACAAAATATTGTCCAAAAGTTTTAAACCCATCAAGACAGATCTAACCTACGTCTTTTCGGTGGTACTTAATTGAATATATAAAATCAACCACCGCAAATCAAGGCGTTGCACTACCTAGCTGGGGTGCGACCATTAATAAGTTCCCGAACATCGATTTAAAACTTGCCTTTGTGTCACTTGTGATTTGGTGTACCTTTTCAAAGAAGCCATTTCATCCGTGATTATTGGTTAAGTTCACTTGTGTTTTGCCTCATTTGTTTTGAAAATTGGTTTTATACATAGTGCATGCGACTCGTTCTTCCGTTCTACAAGTCCACTTTTAGAACTTGGCAAGATTCCTCGAGACGTAGAGGACGTTCGGCTCCTTCACCGTGATCGAGGAACGTCTACCACCACCACCTCCCGTCGAAATGGCGATGAACGTACTATGGCGGAAATGCTCCAAGCACCCACCGAGGGTTATGGAGATGCCATCGTTTTACCCGTAATTAATTTCGATCACTGAATTGAAGACACATTTGATCCAACTTGTGTCTACAAATCAATTCCACGGGTTTGATCGTGAAGACCCGTATGCACACATCCGTTGGTTTAACAAATTGACTTCAACTATCAATTATAAGGATGTTCCACAAAAGTCATCAAGTTGATGCTTTTTCCATTCTCTCTTGAGGGACGGCCGGATTTGGTCGGAAAAGAACCCCTCGATCTATCGAAACTTGGGAGGATCTTGTTCAAAAGTTTGTGAACTACTTTTTCCTCCATCAAAGACGACTAATCTCAAAATGAAATTTCGGATTTCGTCAAAATTTCGATGAAAACTTTGGAGAGGCATGGAGAGATTCAAAGATCTCCTCGTGAAATGCCCCATCATGAATTCACGAGCTTCAACAAGTCAATATCTTTTACAATGGGTTGAACGGTAATGATCAAGATTCCTTGAATGCAGCCAGCAGTAGCAATATCTTGAACCGTAGACCTAAAGATGTGATTGAGATTTGCGAGCAAAAATCAAAAGTTCCTATTTCTCGCAACAAAGTCAATACTCCTAACACTCCTGCTCCTTCATCCAAGAACTCTTACGAGTTAGCAGCTCCGATAATGCTCTAACGGATGCCATCCGTTGTATGATTAAGGATGTTAAGGAAATCAAAAGCGAAATTCATAAGCTCGAGCGGCCAAAGCCGTAAACAAGGTGTGTGAAACTTGTAGTGGTCCACACGCGTACTATGATTGTCAAGCAACCGATGCTTCCTTTTACCAAGCCCCCGTGGCTTCGGTAAACCACAATCAATACCGACCACATGCTGAACCACACTACCGTGCTAACACTAATCAGGCACCACCCGGTTTCAATCAAAATCACAACATGCCAAACCGGAATCAAAACCAACCTAGAATGAACCAAGGTTATCAAAACCAAGGTAATTTCTATCCTGCACCCAATCAGGGTTTCCATCATCAAGGAAACCCTCATCAAAACAATTTCAATCGAGGGAATCAATTTCATGGGAATATGAATCCTAATCAAGGGAATTTTGGTCATAATCAAAACATACGACCTCAAATTGTCCCTCCAGCTCCTCCCGTCATTACTCCTCCGGGACCATCATCGATGAGTTATCAAGCGGTTTATGAAATCCCAAGATGAAATGAACGGTTGTTGGTCACCGATTGTCGATCCGAAGAAGTCTTTAAATGATCGACCCTCGGGCTCGTGTACTTTACCGAGCAACACGATCGCTAACCCGAGGGGCGATGCCAAGGCGATCACAACCAAGTGGTGTTTCATACCCGGACCTGCTGTCCTACTACCTTCTTCTTCTTCTCTTCCAAAGGTAGTGGAAAGTGAACCTCCAAAACATAATGGACCCACGACTCCAATGCCACCTCCACGGTGCCAATGAGTCAAGTTACCAAGGATACTACGGACAAAGTGCATTATTCAAGCCCACGGTATCAAGACACGCCCTACCTTCGGTAGTCCAACCTCAGTTGTCCGAAACCTCATTCTAATCAAGGAGTTGTTTTGAACCTCCTATAGCCCTGCTGAGAATCGAATCCAAATCTTCTATTCCATACCCATCGCGCTTGAATGAGCAAAGCTCATGAGAAAGCTAGTCATCAAATGGATAAATTTTTCCAAATTTTCCAAGAGTTACATTTTGACATAAGCTTATGGATGCTATCATGCCGATGCCCAAGTTCGCATCTACTCTCAAGCACATGTTAAGCAATAAGGAAAAGTCGTTTGAAATGGCTAAGACTCCTCTTAACGAGAACCCGCCGTAGATTATTCTAAAAAGCTTCGAAAGCTTGGAGATCCCGGAAATTTCTCTTACCTTGTGTATTCCTCAGAATGGTTGAATGCTTTGCTCTAGCAGATCTTGGTGCAAGCATTAATCTTATGCCATATTCGATGTGGAAGAAACTCTCTCTTCCGAACTCACTCCTACATGCATGACTCTCGAGCTTGTCGATCGTTCCATATCCCGTCCTCTTGGCATTCTCGAGGACGTATTTGTGAAAGTAGGAAAGTTCCATTTCCCACCGACTTCGTGGTTGTTGATTTTGATGTCGATCATCGGGTTCCTCTCATTGTTGGTCGAGATTCACGAGAACGGGCCGTGCTCTCATAGATGTATTTGAGCAGAAATCACATTGCGTGTTGGTAATGAAGTGTCACCTTCAACCTTGACCAAACTTCGAGGTACTCCGCAAATTATGATTTCGAATCGGTTAACCGAATAGATATCATTGATGTTGCTTCGATGAGTACTCTCAAGAAGTTCTTGGTTATTCTCATAATTCGTGAGTGGGGATTCCACCACATCTTCTCACCTATCATAGCCAATTCTACTCCTTCTATCACTCCGTTTGAGGAAGCGACTTCATCTTAGATGAGATTGAAGCATATTTGGCTAGTGATTCGTACTTGGGAAATTGATCACGCCCAATTGATATTGAGGGGACATACTTCTTATTGAGAAGTTGCTCAATGATGATCCATCATCAACCCTCATCCTAGTGATTCAATCCGATTGAGATTAATCAAGATGAGATTAACTGAGGAGATATTCTTCTTAAGAAAGTGTCAACTGGATACTTCTTTTCCTCTCCTCCCATCAAACTTCATAACGAGGAAGTCAATTCGGTTGAGAAAGCGAAGAATTTCCGAGGTTGAGCTTAAGGACTTACCTCCTCATCTTGAGTATGCATTCCTTGAGGGTGATGATAAATTACCCGTCATTATTGCTCGAGATTTGAGTAAAGATGAAAAAGCTGCCTCATTAAAATCTTGAAGTCACACAAGCAAGCAATTGCTTGGAAACTCTCCGACATTAAAGGTATAAACCCCGAGTTACGTACTCATAAAATCTTGATGGAGGATGACTTTAAACCCGCATTCAACATCGAGGCGTGTGAATCCAAAAATCCATGATGTTATCAAACAAGAGGTTATCAAACTTCTTGATCTTGGATTGATTTACCCGATCTCGAGCAGTCCTTGGGTCACCCAATTCATTGTGTCCGAAAAAGGGTGGCATTATTGTTATCACAAATGAAGATAACGAGTTAATTCCAACTCGATTGGTAGCACGGATGGCGTGTTTGCATCGACTATCGTAAGTTGAATGACGCCACTCGTAAAGACCATTTTCCTCTACCCTTCATGGACCGGATGCTTGAGAGATTAGCGAGGAATGAGTACTATTTTTCCTTGATGGTTTCTCGGGTTACTTTCAGATCCCTATTGATCCACGGGATCAAGAGAAGACCACATTCACTTGCCCATACGGAACTTTTGCCTACAAACGTATGCCTTTTGGCTTATGTAATGCTCCCGCACGCTCCAACGATGTATGATGGCCATATTCCACGACATGATCGGGAAACAATGGAAGTGTTTATGGATGACTTCTCGGTCATTGGGGATTCTTTTCAATCATGTCTCTCCCATTTAGATAAAATGCTTCAAAGGTGTGAAGACACCAATCTATGTCTAAATTGGGAGAAAAGCCACTTATGGTCAAAGAAGGCATTGTCCTTGATGTCATTGCTGATGTCAGTCGCCTCATCCTACCACCGTCAAGGGTATTAGGAGTTTTGGGTCATGCCGGTTTCTATCGTAGATTCATTCAAGATTTTTCCAAAATCGCCTGACCTATGACCCATCTTCTTGAAAAGGATGCTCCTTTTATCTTCTCACCCGAGTGCACCATAGCTTTTGAAACATTGAAGAAAAAGCTAGCTCAAGCACCCATTCTCGTTGCTCTCGATTGGGACTTGCCTTTTGAGCTCATGTGCGATGCAAGTGATTTTGCTATCGGTGGGTCCTAGGGCAACGAAGAAATAAGCATTTTCAGCCTATTCACTACGCAAGCAAAACTATGACTGAGGCTCAAACTCATTACACCACCACAGAAAAAGAGCTATTAGCCGTGGTGTATGCTTTTGAGAAGTTTCGGCCGTATCTTATCTTGACCAAATGCGTAGTGTACACGGATCACTCGGCTCTTAAATATCTCTTTGCAAAACAAGATGCAAAGCCGAGATTGCTTCGTTGGATTCTCCTCCTCCAAGAATTTGATATCATCATACGTGATAAAAAGGAGCCGAGAATCTAGTGCGATCATCTGTCAGATTAGAAAACCCTCACCAAGATGTTTTCGAGAAAAGGATATAAATGAAACATTTCCTCTCGAGACACTCAATGCGGTTTCTTTTCGTGGAAATTCTACCACCCCATGGTTTCTCGACTTTGCAAATTACCATGCGGGTAACTTCATTAATGAAAGGGATGTCG
The DNA here is from genome assembly GCA_022545495.1 of Chrysanthemum lavandulifolium. Classification (NCBI taxonomy): domain Eukaryota; kingdom Viridiplantae; phylum Streptophyta; class Magnoliopsida; order Asterales; family Asteraceae; genus Chrysanthemum; species Chrysanthemum lavandulifolium. The sequence goes on from JAHFWF010000022.1 coordinate 211,601, forward strand.
ACCCAGCAGAAGAACAAATTCTTTAAAGATGTTAAACATTATTTCGGGACGACCCTTTCTTGTTCAAAATCATGCGGATCAAGTCATCCGACGGTGTGTTTATGGACGAAGCTATTGACATTCTCACGGCTTGCCATCTTTGGACCCAACGGGGCCATCATAGTCCAAACTACACCGCCAAAAGGTGTTTGATTCCGGGTTCTATTGGCCCACAATCTATAAGGATGCCCACGATTATGTCAAAACTTGTGACGCTTGTCGTCGTCATGGTAATATATCTCAAAGGAATGAAATGCCACAAAATGCCATTCAAGTTTGTGAGATATTTGACATATGGGGTATTGATTTTATGGGGCCATTTCCATCGTCTCGTGGTAACAAGTACATACTCGTGGTCATTGACTATCTGTCAAAATGGGTTGAAGCAAAAGCCTTACCCACCAATGATGCCCGAGTAGTTGTGAAGTTTTGAAATCTCTGTTTGCGGGTTTGGAACTCAGGAGCGATAATCGGTGATCGTGGGACACATTTTGTAATGACCAATTTGAAAGAGTCATGCAAAAATATGGTGTTACCATCGCCTCTCTATCGCATACCACCCCAAACAAGTGGGCGGTGGAAGTTTCAAACCGTGGTCTTAAAAGGATTCTTGAAAGGACAATGGCGAGAATCGTGCATCCTGGTCGGATAAGCTTGATGACGCACGGGCTTTTCGACATGACTTACAAAACACCCATTGGGTGTACTCCATACAAGCTAGTGTACGGAAAAGCATGTCATCTTCCGATTGAGTTAGAGCACAAGGCTTCTGGGCCTTAAAAGCATGCAAATTTTGATATCTGCACGGTAGGTGATCATAGAAAAGTTCAAATGAATGAACTTAATGAACTTCGTGATCAAGCTTATGAGAACTCTTTGATCTACAAGCAAAGACAAAGAAGATTCATGACTCCAAGATCAAGAACCGCGTTTTCAACGTTGGTGATCGAGTCCTTCTTTTCAATTCAGATTGAAGATTTTCTGAAAGCTCAAGTCCGTTGGTGCGTCCATTCACTATTGCTAAGGTTTATCCTTATGGTACCGTTGAGTTATCTCAAACCGATGGTCCTAATTTTAAAGTGAATGGTCATCGAGTTAAGCATTACTTTGAGAGGACATTCCCCCGTGGTTGTCCGGATTTACAAACATTCCCATGAACCAATGAATGCGGGATCGAGTCAAGCTAGTGACTCGGTAATCAAAAACATTAGCACGCATCATATGGGTTTTCACCCATAATTCATCTTCTTATCCCTTTCTACCACCCAAGTGTGGGGAGTTTTCCCACACCGTTGTATATTCTCAATCTTTCTAAAAAAAAAAAAAAAAAAAAAAAAAAATCTTCTAAAATAAATGGCCGTAATATTTCCCTTTACGTTCTTTGTTTCGGCATAACCGCGGTACTTTGAATATTGAGGGCAATATTCATTTCTAAGTGTGGGGGAATTCTCACAATTTCATATATATTATTTACCCAATTCCCGTTTTGGCCAAAATTTTTTTTTTTGGAGCAAGTGTTCTACACTTTCTCATTTGGTTATCGATCCGCCATGTCTCAGAAGACAAAAGGATTAGCTAATCCAGAGCAAACGGCTCTTGGTAAAGATTAATCAAATCCGTTTATATGGCTTGCAATTTGCCCAAAATTGTATGGTTCTTGACTCCCCATCATCCTCAAAAGATAATGAGTGGCTAGCCCGCAAGGTTATGGCTTGTGGTAAAGGCGATGGAAAATCCATAATTGGTATTCACTCACCAAAGATAATCTTGATAATTTATCTAAGAGTTGGCTAGTCCGAAGGGTACGGCACGGTAAAGACACATCAAATCCGTTATATGGTTTATGATTTGCCAATAAATCATCCGGTTATCGTTGTACCAAGATTCTTACTTGAATCAAAACAATCGGCTACTCGTAGTGATGGCTTTTGGTAAAGAGTTTTCAAATCCATCAAGGTTTTTCAAATCATTGCTAGGGACTAGCAATATCTCGATGTGGGGATTGATGAGTTTCAAATACTCATCATTTTACATAATCTAAAGCGCAAAATCATCTCGAAAACACTCAAAAACACATCAAAATGATCAAATTATCACAAATCAGTGTTTTATGTGTTTAAAATGCAAAAATATCAAAATCGATGAAAAATGTATTAAGTTTGCAAAATTGGCGCTTTAGTCCCCGAGTTTTAAAAGTTGTCAAATCTAGTCCACGAAATTCAAAAATGTGGAAAATTATCATTCAAGGTCCTCAAGTATTCTAAATTGTTTAAATGATCCTTGAATGAATTTTTGGTCAATTGGCAAGAAAGGTCCTCAAACTTTGGAAAATTGCAAATTTAATCCTTGGACCTTTAAAAATAGATTTTATGCAAAAAGGGTCATTGTTTTATCAAAGTTAGTCAAGTTTGGTCCTTATGGGAGCATTGGAAAAATATCACTTTCAGTCCCTCATGTTTGGCAAAATTGCAAAATGGGTCCTTGTCCTTAAATAAACCAAACGGATCCTGTTAATATCATAAGGCCCAAAAATCCAATCCTATCACAAGCCCAACAACCCTTAGCCCAACTGTTTTGACCCTTGAACCTTGACCCCCAGGTCACAACTCTTTTTTGACCCCAACCAATACCAATTTTGGACCCCATGTGTTATTAATAGATCGGTCAAACCCATAGTCAAACCCACTATACCCGCCTAAAACCAGGGTACTGTAGCATCTCCTCTCCCAAGTCTGTATCCTCAAAACCATGACTGGTTTTCCCATATTTTCAACCCCCCTCCCATTCCATGTTCCCCCCACCTCCTATACACTCCAAATATCTTTAAATTATCTCAACCAATCCAATTAAAGCAAAAAACCTGCTATGTAGAATTTTGGCGCCAAATTGCAACTTGGACGGTTATGATCAACTTGAGAGATCCAATGGCTAGATGTTGGTGGGAATCAATCAGAAGCACATGGGAATGATGTCAAGTCTATAAAGAAGAGGAGATATGCAATGAATCAATATATCTAGAGTAGTCTTTTAATTTTCATGTCGTTTTTTAGCTTAACTAAAATTTCAGTGTACTTTTAGGTTTACAAGCTTTGTATCTCAAGTTAGTATTGTAATATAAACCTTTTCAAGTACTAATTTCGTGTTTCAAGTTCTTATTTCAACTTATGCAGTTTTTCATTAAAAATTCTCATTAGGTGTTAATGTTGTTGAAAGTTGTTTGAATGGATTAGAATAGATCACTTAAGCTCCTAGAAAGCTTAAGCAAGCTTTTAGTTATCTTAAAAATCAGTTTAGCTTAAAAAAGTCAAAAATCATCAAAAATCCCATTAAATATTTGAAAAATAAAAAATCATGTTGAAAGGTACAAGAAGGCTGGAGCAAGGTTGATATTGGATGGCCTTGGTATAGTGCTTCTTGGGAAGCTATAGGAAGTGGTTTCAGATCTTGGTTATCAGTTTTAAGCATTGGAAGAAATTGTAAGCTTCTTGGCAACTTTGGTATTTTACTGTTGTAGTAGCTAATTACCTTTTATTTCTATTTCTTTGTGATATTTAGTCATAATATAGTGTTTTTAAACCTTTAAATCAGTAGCTTGTTTGTTTCAATTCTTAGTTTACCAAAAATTTGATTTTAACAGTATAAAATGCCTCTTGGTCAAGTCTTAGTTTGATGTTGTTTTAATTATTGTTCTAAGCTTCATTAGTTATAATAAGTAATAATATAAGGTCTAAACTCAAGTTTATAGGTTACAATTGTGATTTGGTGTGAAAATCATCAAAACAGTCAATAACAAGGAGTGTTTGGAATTGGGATTTAAACTATGTTAGAGGGTCTTGCAGTGGTAGGTTATTGTTGTTTCAAGTTTGGGTAGTCTAGTTGAACTCAATTAAGCCTTAGTTTGTGCCTGCAAGCTTAGAAAGTCAAAAATCCTTTTGGATCAAAACTGTGCAGCCACTGTTGGGATTTTAGAATATCAAACCTTGATTTTGTGTTCAAAAGTTGTTACTCTTGCTCAATCTAGTCTCATTACACATTAACATATCATATTAAGTGCTTTAGATCAGATTAAATCTCATTTTGGTCAACTTTTGGTTTTTCTCAAAAAGTCAAAATTTCAAAAAGGTCGTTTTTGAATAAACTTGGGAATTTCATTGTGGGTTCATTAGTAGGTTTCAGATTACAAGCTCTTGGGGAATTGAAGTCTAGTTGGTTAAGAAAAATACAAAAATGATAGTTTTTAGTTTCTTAGCTTTTTGAGTGCTTATTTTATAGCTTTTAGGTGGTACAATGCTCGTGATATGTGCCTGTGTACGTAACATAAGCCAATCTTGATAAGCTTGCACCGAGCTTGTTACTTGTCCAATTCTTGAGTTCTCTGGTTCTTTGGAAAGCCAACTTGGTCTTCTTGAGTTGTCAATTTTATTTTCATTTTGGAGCTTGTTAGCTAGGGCTGCATTAAGCTCAAAGTCTGTCCCAGTTTCCGTTTTTCATCTCAAACAGTTAAGTGCTTATTGCTTATTTATAAGCTTATCAGTGTGCTTCTTTGCATTATTTAGCCTCAGATCTGTTCATTAAGCATATTTGAATCCACTTTGAGCTTTTGCTCAATCTGTTAAGCTTGTTAGAGCTTATTTCTATCATATAAGCTTATTTTCAACCTTTGTTGGGCTTTTTAGTCTCCAAATCGACTTATTTGAGTTTTATAAATTTCTTGTCTTTATTAAAGTTTCATAATATTAGTATATAAGTAGTTTTCAAAATAAAATCACAAAACATCAATATAAAAATAGTGATAGCGTTTATTTAAGATTTTTAGCTTTTGATTTTCTTTTCAACTTATTAATAAGCAAAACTTGTTTTCTACTTTTCTTAGGTTTCGTCATCACCTAGGATTTTTAGAAAAGTTTGATTTTTCTTTATCTTTTAGTATTTATTATAATTATAAATAGTTAATAAATAATAAATAATTAGTAATAAATAATTAAAAAGTCTAAAAAATATATTTTCTGTTTTAAAATTAGTTTTATCATATTTTAGATTTTTCAAAGTTAAAATTTTATTTTTCCAAGTTTATTTTCTATTTTCTAGTATTTAAGTGTATTTTAAATAGTTATTAATTAGTAATAATTAGATAAAAAGTGTGAAAAATATATTTTTAGTTTTAAAATTAGTTTTATAGTATTTTAGATTTTTCGAAGCATAAGTTTATTTTTCTAGCCTTATTTTGTATTTTCTTTCATTTTAGAGTATTTATTAAATAGTTAAAATAGTTTTTAATTAATAGTAATTAATTAAATAGTGTTAAAAATAATTTTCTTTTCTAATAATTTTCTTTTATTTTAGGATTCTAAAAATGTCTTTTTATATTTTTAGGTCTTTTATTTCTTAGCTTTCACTTTTTATTTTGTGCGATCGTAGTTTTAAAACTTACGTTTACGTTTCTTTGATCTGGTTGTTGTGCTTTCCAAATCAGTGTCCAATCCATTCCAAATCAATCAAGAGTGTAATTTCTAATCATAACCTTTACTGGATCACTATCCTTAGTGATCATTCTATCATCGAATCGTGTTTACACACCATTGAGTCTCCTTGGGACTAAACGAATCCCCGTATTCTCTCGATCTTCAATTGTATTTAGTCTACTTTTCTTTTAAATTTCGGATAGGCCCAAGCACAAAATAATACAAATCCCAAAAGTATGATAAGCCCAACAAACATTTTGCCCTAATCTTAAAAGTATATAACCTACTTCATTTTGCCATGATCTTGCAAATAATCGCACTCACAAAGAAACACTCCATTTTGCAGCCATACTTCTTCTTTACACACTCTTCAAACACACAAATCTCACAGGCTACTAATCTTTTTCTTCAAACACATTTTCTTCACAACCGTTGCCTACATTTTCAAAAGTGAAAAAGAAAGGAAAAAAAGGGACAACGCCAAAAAAAAAGGAAAATGTGAGGCTCGGTATCATGTTTGCCCCGTCACGTTGCGTTTTCCGAGACCATTTGGGCTGGTTGTGATGGCTCAGGACGCGAAAACAAGAGGTCCGGTGTGATTGTGGAGCCGCCGGGTGACGTTTTCCGGGAGCATTTGGGGGACGGCGCAGGGTACCCGAGGCTCTTAGCAAACTTATAATATATGCGACGAATAATTGAGCAAAACGACGGTGAATAGTGACAAATAGTTATACTTGTGAAATTGTGATTTTGGTTCGACATTTGATGCAAAGCATGTGTGTTTTATAAATACATGTGCATGTTTTTATAATTAATATAGTCTATTTTTGAAAAGTTGTAAAGTTTAGAATTGATAATAAAAAATAATTTAAGTTGTCAAGTTTTTGAAAAGTTACCAAGTTTAAAAGATACTTAGAGGTAATTTAGGCAAAATATATTAATTTAAGTTTCAAGATTCAAGTTTTAAGAAAAGATATACAGTTTTTATAAGTAGTAGAGATATAAATTCATGTGTTATAGAGCTAGGTGAAGTGGAACCCAATAACATGTTATTGAGTTGTCACATCGGCACACACTCAATAAAACCATTAAAACTAGAACATTTTTTTTTAACTATAACTATTATAGGCGCATGTAAGGCTCATAATGCACCAATAAAAATACCTCACTCACTCAAAAAAAAAAAAAAAAAAAAAAGATAACAAGATGTGAATTGTCTGGCGATGAACCAATAATGATAGGGCGGCACAGTTTGGCATGCCACAGCGATGCCATAGGTACAAAATTTGCCCTAAAACACGGTAATGAAACACTGCGTCGGGCTGTCCTATAATATGGATTATGAAAATTCAGTAGATGAAAGTTAAACTACTAAAAGTTGTATATTATATAATTTCAAGCGCAAAATAAAAGTTGAGACAAATTTTGAGAACGAAAAAAATTAAAATGCCCAATCTCATTGAAACATGATATGAAGACGTATAATATAGAAATCATGTTATCACTCAAATATTTGAGGACGAAAACTGAACTATAAAATAAATAGTGATTGTTTGAAAATTGATATACGGGGTGCGAGAGCTGTCATCTCACTTTTTAAATTACATGGTTTTGAATAGTTTGCTTTTCATATGACAATCCTATTAATGCTGGTAAGTTTTAAGGCGTGGAAAATATGATTTTGTATACTTTTCTGATACCGTTGCATTAGCAAGTTATTGATGTGTGCAACTAGTAATTAACTAGAAATCATAATGAAATGTGGCTAATGTGTAGATAACAAACAGGGGATCACAATAAGAAGAAATGAAACCGTATTTGAGATCAATAATTCACTTTGTTGTAATGGAATTAAAGAGAGAAGAAGATTACAATCAGTTTTAGTGAATGATTTACATGTGAAATAGAAAGAAGTATTTATACAAAGCTGGAAAGGGAAAAAGAAGCAAAACAGAATTTCCCCCGAAAGTCATATGACTTTTGGCTACTTGGTCCCACGTGCACAGCACGTGACTTCTTTGAAACTATAAATTGGCGTATTAAATCCCTTCTCCTTAACATTTGACTTTCCAGTCAAACGCACCTTCATTTGTTTCCTCTTGACCAAACTCAAGATACTTCTTTAGTAGCTTAGTGTATAGTTGATGTTGGATTTCGGACTGCATTTTATTATTTATAATTTTCGCTCACCTAAGGTCTACCTATGCACTAATGGGCAGTGTACCCGGTCGTGTGTAGTGTAGTAATCGGTAAAGCCGAGGTTATCCCAAGAGCTATGAGTGCGATCTAATCTAAGTTCTAATGTCACTAATTTTAAAGGGGGTTTTGAATTGATTAATAATTAAACTTATGAAAATAAAAAGAAAGCATCAGTAGGGAGAAATGTGATAGCCGAATTACTAATTTTGTTATGCCATAATTAAGTTTTCCTATTAATGTTTTCTATCACTTCATGTGGAGATAAATGTCACTAGACTCCTCGGGTAAATTTGTCTAGCCTATGTTCCATAGGTTCATATTCTGTAAACATACGATTTCCAGAGTTTGTGGGTTAACCTATGTAGAGTCATTAAGTACCAGCTACAATCTAAACTTATTCTAAGGAAACCCGGCCTCTCGGAACTTAGGTTTCCCCTTAACTTCTTAAGCATCTCCGTTTGGTAGGTGATCCTATAGTCAATTCGCACACAAGATAGTGGTAGTCCTAAGGTCAATTCTTACTACTACTCGCAACCTATTCGTCTAGGGTCCGATGGTCAATTCTCCTAACTTCCTAGGTACTACCAAACATTAACACTTCGAAACAAAGGTGTCCACGAATAAGCATATAAAGCGTCTGAAGGCGAGAAAATTAAATCATGGCAATAACATTTTCTTCTATTATACTAAAAATAATGAATAAAACATGAATTGAAATGAACATATTATTTGATACAAATTACTTGATGTATGACTAATAAAGATGATGATTGCAAGTAAATTCTCCCTTTCAAATTGGTTGATTGTGATGGAAAATACCCTAAGATGGTGCCCTAATCGTCCCATTGAGAGGGGTGAAAAGAGATCATGAAAAGTGCAGAATTAGGGTTGTATTTATAGGCCACGACAAAGTTCTGACGTCACCGTAATTCTGAGTTCTGTTGTAAAACATAAATACTAAATTCCTTTAATAAGTTACGACGTAACTTATTTCCGAAAAGTGATATTAATGGCTCATTGAAACATCATCGACATGTACGGATTTACCCCACAGAGTAGCGCCTAGTTTTCACTTCAAGTCATTGTGCATTACAAGTGTAAAACTATAAAGGATTAAATGCGGTTTCACCTCATCGTTCTTAAAATAATTATATGCGATCCTTGTGGCATAATAAACTTCATATGAATATCCATCTTTAGTCCACGATCATTTTATTATTTTATTTTCAGGTCCACAGGCTTTAACTCCTGGCGATCAAGTTTGATAGTTACGATGTAAGTCATCGATGCGCTTACACTGTAGTAACCTTCGTCGACTTATGATATCCACCACGTGTAACCTTTCTACGGTGTAACCTTAAGAATAGGTTACGCCCGTAGAACTCTTGTTAACATTTTCTTCTATTTTACGCCGTAACCTCAATAACTTGGTTACGTGGTAACTTTCTTAAGACTTATAAAATTCCTTGGCAATAATAGTGCGTCATGACGTGGGTCCATAGTGTCACTTACGCCATAACATTCTTCTAAATGCGTTTTGTACTTTTGACCTTTTCTTGCATCTTTCCACTCCAATGCCTCGATTAACTCGAAATGTAAATATGAGCAATTAAGTACCATATTAATATAAAATGAGGCAATAAACATGGGAATTTGATACTAAAATATCAGGCTAATTTGGTGTTATTAAATATTCCGCCACTTGAACTCTACTTGCCCTCAAGTAGACATTTTAAATCATTTCTAAAAAGATATCTCCCAAGATGTCTTGGAAGATATTAGTTTAAAAATTACCTATGCTAGAAATTTCCAAACCGAGCACCTCACGAAAAGGTAATTGAAATCACACCCTTCTCTCACTAATCTATTTGTTTATATTTTTTGGGTGATCACTCAATTGCTCAGTCATGGCGAGTATTCTATTATAGAGTTGGTAAAGATACTAATGTCCACCACTAGAGTCTATAGATGAAACTATTCCAAAAAGAAAAGGGTTGACACAACATAAAGGCTTACGGGGTGAGTTGTTCTTTAAGTCATTACTAGCGTGCTACGACAAAGGGGAAAAAACCAATGATACATGACCAAATCCTTGACCAAGACACCAATGATTGCTCGGTTCCTCACCTAAGCTCAAAGCATGAGATTAAAGGACAATAAGGGAAGGTAAATACAAGTGAAAAAATTTAATGAGTGTAACTGAAAAAACAAAAAAATAAATCCCATGGCAAAAAATGAAGGTTAAGAGTTAAGGGGTCTTCAAAATCATAAAATACACGAGTTAATGCATATAAAATGTAGCGTCTTGCCTCATAATCTCTGATGCAGGTTTTCTGACCAGGTTTTAATATTTATAAAGTCTCGTTTACCTATGGTCCACCTTATGCACTCACGGCGTATACCGGTCGTGTGTAGTGTAGTGTCGGTAAAACCGAGGTCGTCCCAAGAGCTATGTGCGAATTCTAATTAAGTCTAGGTGTAATCGGTTTTAATTGTTTTAAGGATTGAAATGATTAATTAACTAGAAAACAAGAAATAAACGCAAACAAATAAAATAGTGGTTGTGATCAATAGGGGTAAAGTGTGCTAACCTAGTTACTCATCCTATCATGTTATGTTCACGTCTTACTACTTCCAAGTGATTCAAGTGGGGTTTTAAGTCGTTAGGACAACATTTTATCAGTTCGTCCTAACTTATCAGCAAAGGCTTCCACCGGAGATCAAGCTACTACCCTTGAAAGTCCAGTTGTTTTTAGTCCCCTTGTAAGATATTGGATTTCACTTACATATCATAACATTAACACAATGAGCTTATAGATGATTTTAGAGAGAGAAAGTGGGATATTCTAGTAAGAGAAACTTGTGGAATATTAGATTACCAAAGAACATCCAACCCTCTACCTTGCAAGGTAGAGGGTATTTATAGGTTCTTGACTAAACGACCTCTGACGGCTTGTGGATCGTGGATACAATGGGTAAAGACCCGTCCTTCCTCCACGGTGTTGCACTATACTACTCTACGCTACTACTTATTTAATAACTAACATAAATAGAAACAAGTCTCATGAGCTAACTTTGGCTAGATAATACTTGGGGTGACCGACTCTTTTACTTATGGAATTTCGATTCTAACAATTTCCCCAAGGAGGTCACCCATAAATTACATTGTGTATCCTAGCTTTCAAGTAAGTCTTCATTCATGAGCTCGTAGACTTCTTTTCAACAACGTAATCAAATCAAGTGCATCGTGGAGAGTGCAATATTGAACAGCGAAATGAATAATTCGTGGAGGTAGAGTGTCCGATCCATCGTGATTGTAAATTTGAGCCGACTTTTGAGATCATCACCTAACAAAATCTACGAGATATCCATTGTGGTGTTGGAATTTTGTGATGTTGTGACATTCGGACCGACATGCTCACATTACGGATCATGATATCTTCTCATCGAGTAACGAAGCTTTCGTTGATTCATGATATTGGCAGCAGTAGCGAAGCATGGAGTGAAAATATCGAGTCATTGATGCACTTATCATGATTTCTTGAGAGATGAATGTATTGTGTGAGCATGCGGCTATGAATGTATTGAGAGATGAATGTATTGTGTGAGATGAATGTATTGGCTATGAATGAATTGTATTCTTTATGGTTTAAATCGTTTGGATGAACCTAAAGCCAAGTCATTAAGTACCTCTACATGCAAGATTCGTAACAATGAGTTCCCGGGCGCTAGCATCTTAGACACTTATCCATAACTTCTTAAGTTCATCCAAACGACAAGTGATCATTTGGTCAGTTCGCACAAGCGGGGAAGGGTCGTCAGTTGGTCAATTCTTCCCCTTCCCAACTCAACCTAACTACTTAGGATCAGTTGGTCAATTCTCCTAAGCAACTAGATACTATAGCCATTTAAAACTACCGAAGCTAGGGTAGCTACCAACGAACTATGCATGCATACACAAGAAACAATTATATGAAAGCATGTAAACATAAACAAAACAATTAAGGAATCATAACTAGTCTAGCACCAAAGGTGCTTAGCCGATCATATTAAAAGAAACCAAAGATTCAATGTTTGACATAATGAAATATGTGAATCGAAAGTAAAAGATAAAATAATCGCTAATGCTTATCGTTAGGGAGTGATTTCTCCGCGGAGATGGCTCAGTATGCTCTTCAAGATCGCCTTTGGACCCCTCTTGACGTTCTCGCTTTTGGTGTGGAGTGAATGATGTGAAATGCGAAATGGGGCTTGTATTTATAGGCACGATCTAGTTACGGCGTAACTTGAGTTGAGAGTTACGTCGTAACCTTAATAATTCCATAATAATGCTCTCGGTAAGCTAGTTACGGCATAACACATGGAATGAGTTACGACGTATCTTCAATATAGGTTACATTTGGTATGATTACGCCGTAATCATTGGAAGGAGTTACGGCATATCTGATGGCGGCGTGGAACATTCTTTGACCTAATTGGTTACGGTGTAATCCTTAGTTGGGAGTTACCGCGTAATTTGATGCTGAGTTGGTCTTCTAGCTACGGCGTAATGTGAGAGATGGAGTTACGCCATAAATCTCTTAAGAAAATCTCCAAATCCGCGTCTCATTAGCTCTAATGCTCGTATTTTACCCGAAAGTGAAATATAAAGTAAAACAAACGTAAATCCATATAAATGATATAAAATACGAGCATTATCGGGGGAAATTGACACTTAATATTCAGGACTATTTGATGTTATCAAATATCCCCCCACTTGAACTCTACTTGCCCTCAAGTAGACCTTATTAGAAAAATTCCTAAAAAGATATCTTCCATTACCTAGAAAATATAAGTTTAAAAATCCCTTATGCTAGAATAAATCAAAGTCGAACACCTCACGAAATGGGAACAAAACGCTCAAATTCTCTCAACTAGTCTAAGTGTTAATTTCGGGGTGATCACTCAAAGCACAGTCATAGCATTTATTCTATCATAAGCTTGGCGGTTACACAGATCTCCACCACTAGAGTTAAGGACTAAACAATTCTTGAAAGTAATAATGGTAGACACGACATGGGTTAAGGGTGAATTGTCATTACTAACATGTCACGGAAAAGTGGACAAAATCAATGATACATGACCAAATCCATGGCCAAGACACCAAAGATTGCTCGCTTCATCACCTAGACACACTTCATTACTAAAAGGAAGGATAAGACATGGGATTTAATTGGTGTAAAGTAAAAATAACAAAGCAAATAGTCCTAACCAATAACCAAGTCATCACCACTTACCATTCATCCAAAGTTCAAGTTTTAAGGCGAAGAAACCGGATCATGATATACCAAGTAAATGTGCCATTAGCGGACGTCATGATGGGCACATTACCTGTTCTTCAACTGTTGGCGCAATAATTACCAACTTAATTCTACAAATGTGGCCGAGGTGGCCTCCTCGATACTAAACTTTGATGAGCTTCAACATAGTGCTTATAACATTGCACTTTACAAATAACTACAACTATATATATATTTATTTATTTATTTTTTTTGTGAATCATAACTAAACATAACATGCCCCCACTTGAGATGAACATAATGTGAGAATCTGGGGGGTCTTCAATGATCTTCCAATATAAGTCTTTGACGAAAGCGTGATTTCCGAACCTCTCTACTTGAACCTTGAACTTAGGCAAACGAAAATTCGGATGATAAGCTAGCCCAAACAAAAATTCGGATAATAAGCTAGCCCAAACAAAAATTCGGATAATAACCTCTCTACCTGAACCTTGAACCTTGAACCTTTCTACTTGAACCATAAATTCGGCTAATAAGCTAGCCCAAACAAAAATGTAGTCTACTTTTTTCTTTTAAATTTCGGATAGGCCCAAGCACAAAATAATACAAATCCCAAAAGTATGATAAGGCCAACAAACATTTTGCCCTAATCTTAAAAGTATATAACCTACTTCATTTTGCCATAATCTTGCAAATAATAGCACTCACAAAGAAACACTCCATTTTGCAGCCATACTTCTTCTTTACACACTCTTCAAACACACAAATCTCACAGGCTACTAATCTTTTTCTTCAAACACATTTTCTTCACAACCGTTGCCTATACTTTCAAAAGTGAAAAAGAAAGGAAAAAAAGGGATAACGCCAAAAAAAAGGAAAAATGTGAGGCTCGGTATCATGTTCGCGCCGTCCCGTTGCGTTTTCCGAGAGCATTTGGGCTGGTTGTGATGGCTCAGGACGCGAAAACGAGAGGCCCGGTGTGATTGTGGAGCCGCCGGGTGACGTTTTCCGGGAGCATTTGGGGGACGGCGCAGGGTACCCGAGGCTCTTAGCAAGCTTATAATATATGCGACGAATAATCGAGCTAAACGACGGTAAATAGCGACAAATAGTTATACTTGTGAAATTGTGATTTTGGTTCGACATTTGATGCAAAGCATGTGTGTTTTATAAATACATGTGCATGTTTTTATAATTAATATAGTCTATTTTTGAAAAGTTGTAAAGTTTAGAATTGATAATAAAAAATAATTTAAGTTGCCAAGTTTTTGAAAAGTTACCAAGTTTAAAAGGTACTTAGAGGTAATTTAGGCAAAATATATTAAGTTAAGTTTCAAGATTCAAGTTTTAAGAAAAGATATGTAGTTTTTATAAGTAGTAGAGATATAAATTCATGTGTTAGAGAGCTAGGTGAAGTGGAACCCAATAACATGTTATTGAGTTGTCACATCGGCACACACTCAATAAAACCATTAAAACTAGAACATTTTTTTAAATATAACTATTATAGGCGCATGTAAGGCTCATAACGCACCAATAAAAATACCTCACTCACTCAAAAAGAAAGAAAAAAAAGGATAAGAAGATGTGAATTGTCTGGCGATGAACCAATAATGATAGGGCGACACAGTTTGGCATGCCACAGTGGTGCCATAGGTGCATAATTTGCCCTAAAACACTCTAATGGAGCACTGCATCGGGCTCTCCTATAATATGGATTATGAAAATTCAGTAGGCGAAAGTTAAACTACTAAAAGGTGTATATTATATAATTTCAAGCGCAAAATAAAAGTTTAGATAAATTTTGAGAACGAAAAAAATTAAAATGCCCAATCTCGTTGAAACATGATATGAAGACGTATAATATAGAAATCATGTTATTACTCAAATATTTGAGGACGAAAACTGAACTATAAAATAAATAGTGATTGTTTGAAAATTGATATATGGGGTGCGAGAGATGTCATCTCACTTTTTAAATTACATGGTTTTGAATAGTTTTCTTTTCATATGACAGTCCTAGTAATGCTAGTAAGCTTTAAGGCGTGGAAAATATGATTTCGTACACTTTTCTGATGCCGTTGCATTAGCAAGTTATTGATGTGTGCAGGTAGTAATTAACCAGAAATCATAATGAAATGTGGCTAATGTGTAGATAACAAACAGGGGATCACAATAAGAAGAAATGAAACCATATTTGAGATCAATAATTCACTTTGTTGTAATGGAATTAAAGAGAGAATAAGATTACAATCAGTTTTAGTGAATGATTTACAAGTGAAATAGAAAATAGCATTTATACAAAGCTCGAATGGGAAAAAGAAGCAAAACAAAATTTCCCGCCAAAAGTCATAACAGACTTTTGGCTACTTGGTCCACACGTGCCTCGCACGTGACTTCTTTTGAAACTATAAATTGGCGCGTATCAAATCCCTTCTCCTTAACATTTGACTTTCCACTGTCAAACTGCACCTTCATTTGTTTCCTCTTGACCAAACTCATGATACTTCTTTAGTAGCTTAGTGTATAGTTGATGCTGGATTTCAGACCAGATTTTACTATTTATAATTTCTCGTCTACCTAAGGTCTACCTATGCACTAACGGGAAATGTACCCGGTCGTGTGTGGTGTAGTATCGGTGAAGCCGAGGTCGTCTCAAGAGCTATGAGTGCGGATCTAAGCTAAGTTCTAATGTCACTGATTTTAAAGGGGATTTTGAATTGATTAATAATTAAACTAATGAAAATAAAATGAAAGCAAATTAAAAGTGATGAACAATCAGTAGGGAGAAATGTGATAGCCTAATTACTAATTTTGTTACGCCATAATTAAGTTTTCCTATTAATGTTTTCTATCACTTCATGTGGGGTAAATGTCACTAGACTCCTCGGGTAAATTCGTCTAGCCTATGCTCCATAGGTTCCTATTCTGTAACCATACGATTGCCAAAGTTTGTGGGTTAACCTATGTAGAGTCATTAAGTACCAGCTACAATCCAAACTTATTCTAAGGAAACCCGCCTTCGAACTTAGGTTTCCCTTAACTCTTAAGCATCTCCGCTTGGTAGGTGATCCTATAGTCGATTCACACAAGATAGTGGTAGTCCTAAGGTTAATTCTTACCACTACCGCAACCTATTCTGCCTAGGGCTCGATGGGCAATTCTCTTAACTTCCTAGATACTACCAAACATTAACACTACCGAAACAAAGGTGTCCACGAATAAGCACATAAAGCGATACGAAAACGAGAAAATTTAATCATGGCAATAACATTTTATTCTATTATACTAAATATAATGAGTAAAACATGAATTGAAATGAACATATTATTTGATACAAATTACTTGATGTATGACTAATAAAGGTGATGATTGCAAGTGAATTCTCCCTTCCAAATTGGTCGATTGGCTTTGGAAAATACCCTAAGATGGTGCTTAATCATCCCTTGAGAGGGTGAAAGAGATCATTAAAAGTGCATGATTAGGGTTGTATTTATAGGCCGACAAAGTTGCAACAGAATCAGTAATAACGGGTTACGCCGTAAAATATTCGTACTAAATTCCTTTAATAAGTTATGACGTAACTTATTTCCGTAAAGTGATATTAATGGCTCATTGAAACATCATCGACATGTACGGATTTACCCCCCGAGTAGCGCCTAGTTTTCACTTCAAGTCCTTGTGCATTACAAGTGTAAACTATACAGATTCGTATACGCTTTCAACCCCTCATCGCCTTAACATAATTATATGCGTCCTTGTGGCATAATAAACTTCATATGAATATTCATCTTTAGTTCCCGGTCATTTTATTATTTTACTTTCACCCCGGACTTTAACTCCTTGGCGATCAAGTTTGATTGTTACGATGTAAGTCTATCGATCTACTTACGCCGTAACCCTTCGTCAGCTTATGATATCCACCACGTGTAACCTTTCTACGGTGTAACCTTAAGAATAGGTTACGGCCGTAGAACTCTTGTTAACATTTTCTCAATAACTTGGTTATGCTGTAACTTTCTTAAGACTTAGAAAATTCCTTGGCCATAATAAACTTCATATGAATATCTATCTTTAGTCCCTAGTCGTTTTTATTATTTTTACTTTCAGTCCCTGGACTTTAACTCCTTGGCGACCAAGTTTGATAGTTACGATGTATGTCTATCGATCTACTTACGCCGTAACCCTTTGTCAACTTATGATATCCACCACGTGTAACCTTTCTACGGCGTAACCTTAAGAATAGGTTACGGCCGTAGAACTCTTGTTAACATTTTATTCTATTTTACGCCGTAACCTCAATAACTTGGTTACGCTGTAACTTTCTTAAGACTTAGAAAATTCCTTGGCCATATTAGTACGTTACGCACGTAGCTCCATTGTG
This sequence comes from Chrysanthemum lavandulifolium, assembly GCA_022545495.1. NCBI lineage: Eukaryota > Viridiplantae > Streptophyta > Magnoliopsida > Asterales > Asteraceae > Chrysanthemum > Chrysanthemum lavandulifolium. The sequence goes on from JAHFWF010000022.1 coordinate 228,964, forward strand.
CCACTTACGCCGTAACATTCTTCTAAATGCTTTTTGTACTTTTGACATTTTCTTGCATCTTTTCCGCTCCAATGCCTCGATTAACCTAAAATGGAATATGAACAAATATGAACGAATTAAGTACCATATTAATATAAAATGAGGCAATAAATATGAGAATTTGATACTAAAATATCAGGATAATTTGGTGTTATTAAATATTCCGCCACTTGAACTCTACTTGCCCTCAAGTAGATCTTTTAAATCATTTCTAAAAAGATATATCCCAAGATGTCTTGGAAGATATTAGTTTAAAAATGACCTAATCTAGAAATTTCCAAACCGAGCACCTCACGAAAAGGTAATTGAAATCACACCCATCTCTCACTAATCTATTCGTTTATATTCTTTGGGTGATCACCAATCGCCACCATGGCGATTATTCTATTATAGACTTGGTAAAGATACTAATCTCCACCACTAGAGTCTATAGATGCAACTATTCCAAAAATAAAAGGGTTGACACAACATAAAGGCTTACGGGGTGAGTTGTTCTTTAAGTCATTACTAGCGTGCTACGACGAAGGGGAAAAAACCACTGATACATGACCAAATCCTTGACCTATCAGAAACCGAAGGTCATGAGTCAAGGGGTCTTCAAATATGCATATAAAATATAGTGTCTTGCCTCATAATCTCCATAAACTAGGAAAATGAAATACATTAACTCGACCTTCATCATCAATAAAAAAAACATATGTGCTATAAAAAAATTTAAAAATTTGGGTAAAATTAGCATACAGTATGACCAAAAACCATAAAATCTCTCATTTCTCTCTCCTCCCCTCTACTTGAGATATACAATGCCCCCATGGTTCGTTCAAAAGTATATATTTATAACAAATATCAAAATATCAAGTAAACGCGAGATTCGACAAACCAACCCTTTAGGAAAAAGGTTAACGTGCCAAAACTCACGAATGTGATATATGTGATACCGGGCAAGTGATACCCGAGTCGTGTCCCAACGAGGTGTAAATTGAAGGATTCGTTGAGGTATGTGATTAGAACTTGAATTTGGATTTTAAAGATTTGAGATTTTGATTATTGAATTCTAAATTAACAACGTGAAAATAAATAAAACATAGAGTTAAACTAAAAACTATGACGGTGATAACGCTCAAATTGTGCATGTTTTTAGTAGCGTTATCGTGCTTTTATGTGTGTTATTTGGCTATAATCATATGCTTTTGTTGCTTAATCGTATCAAAGTCGTTTGCTAGTTCATTTGTAGCCAAGCACGGAAAGTGGAGAAAAGACGGAAAAAGAAGTAAAATACGAAGATTTCTCCATATACTGAAGAATTCCGACCAAAGAAAGACTTATGGAGTATATTCGAGAAGATAAAGTCATCAAGTTAGTGGTCCAAAGACTTAAGAATAAAGTTCAAGAAGGAAAACGAGAAAGAAATGAAGAAAAGAAGCTAAAACGAAGACATATTGGAAGACTCGTTGTTCCGACACACCTTCACCATTTTGGCCATAACTTTGGCATACGGACTGCTTGACCCCCGCTCAGGCCACGGAAAGCTAAGAGAAAGATCTACAACTTTCGTGTTTATGACTTTTTGTGATTTTGCTCCAACCGATCGGTCGAGACCCGTAACCGATTCGGTTGGAGAGCTGTCAAGAAGACCAACCGATTCGGTTGGAGCCCAACCGGATCCGGTTGGAGGTCCTGTTTCAGCCATTTCTGCACTACTAAGATCCCAAACGTGTTCCAAATGATTCTAGTCCCTTCCTACATGGATTCTAGTCCCTTCTAAGCTCCTTGGCCTCCAAGAAATGCATTGAATACCCTAGGCCTTGGTAGTAGTATAAATAGAACCCATTTGGCACCTCATTTCATCATCCCTTCTCCATCTTTCTCATCCCTTTCACCCACCACTCCATCTCTAGGTGTGAAATTCGATCCTCCACTCTTAAGGACGAATTTCCACCTAAAACAACATCCCTCTCTCAACTTACCTTCACCAAAGGTGTGAAATTCAAGCCTCCACCCTTAAGGACGAATTTCCACCTAGAGAGAACACAACCACTCTCAATACCTTCACCAAAGGTGTGAAACTCAAGCCTCCACCCTTAAGGACGAGTTTCCACCAACTATCCTATCCCAACTTGTGTGAAATTCAAGCCTCCACCCTTAAGGACGAATTTCCACCAATTACACCAACTTATCTTCCCAAAGACCACAAACCTCTTCCAAATTCGTGTAGTGTGCTCAAAGGTTGTCAAGCGCTTGGACATCATGTTCCGGCTTGGTAGAACTATTGTAGTTGATTGGAGGCTTGAAGGAGTGCTATAATCCTTCATCTTTGCCTATTGTAATTCATACTTTGGGTAAACCTTGTTACTTTTCTATTTTAAGATGTTTGTTATTGATATGATTATTGAGATTTTGTGTTTGATTGGAATAATGATGAATGTTTTGATACTTGCTTGTTCTTATATTGCTTTTCTTGTTGGTTTGATATGTGACAATCATAACCATCAACTTGTTACTTGTTCTTATAATGCTTTTCTTGTTGGTTTGATCCGTGACAATCATAACCATCAACTTGTTACTTGTTACTTGCTTAAACAAACAAACGACACTTGTAGTGCAACCAAGTCTCTTGGGACGACCTTGATTTACCATATACTATACTACAACTTGACTAGGGTATACTTGCCCGAATGTGTTCCTAGTTAACCGGTAATTCTTGCATACAAATTTAAAACCCCGATGAAACACATCAAGTTTTTGGCGCCGCTGCCGGGGACTTGCGTTTGTATTCTTGTGTTTGTTTGCTTGTTGAATTGATTGCTCTTGATGTTTGCTCATGATGTTTGCTTGAATGCTTGTCTTTTTCTTAAAACCTCTCATTTTCTCAAAATTGCTCAAATGATCTTTGCATCAAAATCGTGTTTTGATGTTGGGATTCGCTTCATGTGTTCTAAAATGCTCATTTCAATGATTGCTTTCTAAGTTGCTCGAAAACGTTTGCGAAAAACCCACCAAACCACCTGTAATCAACCAACCGAATCGGTTGGCACTCCAACCGGATCGGTTGGAAGCTTCAGATTTAATAAAACCACTACAACCGATCGGTCACTACCCGTAACCGGATCCGGTTGTGTGTTCTAAAAAAAAAAAAAAAAAAAATCCGTGTGTTTTTGTTTCGTGTGTTTGTTTTTTTATGTGATCTCTTGCATGTTTGTGTTTCTTTTGTTTGTGTTCTTATTGTCTATGTTAGTTTCGTATTAATCTTGAATAAGACTATCTTGTTTTAGATTATCTTGTTTGATTTGCTTTACGTGACTAATTATTTGTGTTTGCGTCTATGTGATTTTCATTTTCTGTGATTGTTCTTTTATTTGTTTTAAGTGTCGTATTTTGTTTTTGGTGTTCGTGATAATATATGTGTTTATGTGTTTTATTTAATTGTGTTCGTAACCTTTCGTATTCTTATTTTACTTTATCAATAAAAGTTTTGAAATAAAACTTGTTAAAAAAAAAAAAAAAAAAAATTCCTCTAACCGATCGGTCGCAACCCGTAACCGGTTCGGTTGGAAGGATTGGTCACGATTGGTTCATTCCAACCGATCGGTCACCCTCGTAACCGGATCGGCTGGAGTAATCTGTTAAAAAAAAAAAAAAAACTGCTTTATTTTTATTTTTGGTTTTGTGTGTTTGGGTTTAGGTAAAATAAGTTTAAATGTCTTTTCGTTTTTGCAAGAGTATCATTTCTTTTATTTGGTTTTTCCATTTTTAAATTTTGTCAATTTAGTACATTGTAAATAAATAAGTGCTTGTTTTATAAATAATAAAATGTTTCGAACTTTGTGGGTATGTTCACTGGAAACCCTCACGAGACTATAACTCGTCCACTCGGGCCACCGAGGGGTTTAAAGGCTTGTTGCATACGCTAAATGCAACCGTGATGCCTACGAAAGTGAGTTTTAGAATTTTACTCGTTTTTGTAGTTTATTTTGTTTTTGCAGATTTAATAAGCTCTTGGAGGAAGGATTGATTGGATTGTTGGAGACGTTATACTTGGTATTGGACATGTTTGGATGAGAAATCGATTGATCTCACACGCTTATGCTAGCCCTTGCGTAGCATTTTATCATTTGGAGTTCGATCATGATTTCTTCGGCCCTGGAGGTTTCGTTTCTCTTAGACTTATAGTTTTATTTTTCCCTATCTTACATGCTTTAGTTTTCACAATTACATTATTTTGTTTCTTTGTTATTTTTCCTTTGTTTGTTTGTTGGTAAATTATTTTAATAAATTAACTTTTTCAAGTCCCTCGAAGTAAGGCTCACCCATTGTAAACAAACTGTGTGAGAGAGGTATAAGGCGGTCTCCCGATTCCCTAAAGAAGTTGGGTTTTAATATGCTTTATACCGACCGCTTCTCCGCTTTTTGTGCGTTTCAATGGAGCTACCGAGAACTCGTGGGATAAGAATAAGTCATGTTTGTGTTAAAAATTTGAAAAATAAAAAAAATTATAAAAAAAAGAAAAAAAAAAAGTCATAGGTAGTTATTTTTCCTTTATTTTTCTTTTGTGTGCTTAACTTAAGTGTGGGGGGAAAATATTATTGTGAAAAGCGAAACTAGTTTTCAATTTCCAAATTTTTGGGCCAATTTTTAAATTTTGTGAGCTTGTTTGCCCTTATGATCTAGTTGTTTTCACGCGATAGGATAATATATTAGAATAACCGGATCAACCCACCGGTGAAATCGGTAATTTTGAAAAACTTGAGTTGTGTCCCGATTAATATTGCAATCCATTCGGGATCGATGACATTTGCTAGCACATATTATAGCCCTTCCACTAAATTGTGAGGATTTGTGCTCGTTTCATATATAGCATACATTTTTATGCTTGAATCTTTTGATATGAGTGTCTTGGGTGATTTTATTTATTCTAGAACTTGTACATGTAAATCATTACCGGACATGAAGAAGATCGCATTCGTGTGATATAAGTGTTTATGCGTGATAAAGAGGCACCTTAGGAATAAAACCAAATGGCCTTCCGTTTACATCTAATGATATATTAGCTAACCACATCGGTTAGTTAACCACTTTATATGGACCCATTTGTTAGCGCTCATCTTTAGCGCTAGATACCCTTAGTACACCCTCTGAGCCATCCTTTTCGTTTATGATAAATCCAGAAAAAATACAAAAATATTTTACACTTTAAGCCTTAGCCTTCCCCTTGTCAATGTCTAAATGGTTGGTTGCTAGTTTCTTGGTATGATTGGATTGTTTTTTATGATTATGAGTTAGCCGCACTTTGCCATTCGTGTGTGCCATTCCGACAAAGACGAAGAGTGCACGCTTCTTATTTGTATTTTTGTGGTGTATGCTTATACGAAGTGTGTGGGAGATGTGATGCATGTGAAAAAAAAAAATTATGAAAAAGTGAAAAAAAAAAAAAAAAAAAAAAAAGAAAAGAATAAGTCATCGGAAAAAAAATGAAAAAAAAAAATGTATGTGATGACAATTATAGCCAATGTGCTATATTATTATGAAGATGAAGGAAGATGAAGTATGTTTGAGATATCGATTAGCCAATGTGCTAAGACGTGATATATATATTTGGTGATCGATATGTGAAGAAGTTAGTAACTATAATCATTTTCGGTTTATGGATTGTTCGTGACTAGCAACATGGGTATTAGACTTGACTTTATTTTTCTTTAACACCAATTTCATAAATATTCCCATGCCTTATCCATACCCTTTATTCACCAAGCCTATCGTTATAACCCGAATAAAAGCCCTCTTTAGATGTTTACACTTGGTGCTTACGCCACGTCGGTGGAGTTTTGTTTCTTGTACAAGCCTATGGTAATATTTAGATCATGACTGAGCAATATGAGTGTACTATTCCTTAATACTATCCATCACTAAATAAATTGAGTGTTGAGTGAATTATACATCCGTTCTTTTTCGTGAGGTGCTTAGCCATGTTATCAAGCAAGTGAATCCATAAGGTATTGTCAAACATCTCGATTTTTCACCTCTTAAAGCTTAAAATGATGAATCGATCTTGTACTTGTACTTGGTAGATTTGCATCACATTTTTCTAATCATTTCATGCACCATGTGGATTTTATTTTTCGTAATTTCTAGATTTGCTTGAGGGCAAGCAAAACCTTAAGTGTGGGGGAGTTTGCGCTCATTTTTCGCTTATTTTGAGTCTTTTTCTAAAAAAAAAAAAAAAAATAGGTAAAAAAATATTAAAACCAAAAATATTTTTATTTTTATTTTCATTTTGTCATTTCGGTTTGTAGTTTAATTTTTCTTTTCTTAGATTTGCTTGAGGGCAAGCAAAGTTTAAGTGTGGGGGAATTTGATAACGCTCAAATTGTGCATGTTTTTAGTAGCGTTATCTGTGCTTTTATGTGTGTTATTTGGCTATAATCATATGCTTTTGTTGCTTAATCGTATCAAAGTGCGTTTTCTAGTTCATTTGTAGCCAAGTACAGGAAAGTGGAGAAAAAGACGGAAAAAGAAGTAAAATACGAAGATTTCTCCATATACGAAGAATTCCCGACCAAAGAAAGACTTGCGGAGTATATTCGAGAAGATAAAGTCATCAAGTTAGTGGTCCAAAGACTTAAGAATAAAGTTCAAGAAGGAAAACGAGAAAGAAATGAAGAAAAGAAGCTAAAACGAAGACATATTGGAAGACTCGTTGTTCCCGACACACCTTCACCATTTTGGCCATAACTTTGGCATACGGACTCCGTTTGACCCCCGCTCATGCCACGGAAAGCTAAGAGAAAGATCTACAACTTTCGTGTTTATGACTTTTGTGATTTTGCTCCAACCGATCGGTCGAGACCCGAACCGATTCGGTTGGAGAGAGTCATGCAGAAGACCAACCGATTCGGTTGGAGCCCAACCGGATCCGGTTGAGGTCCTGTTCACCATTTCGCACTACTAAGATCCCAAACGTGTTCCAAATGATTCTAGTCCCTTCCTACATGGATTCTAGTCCCTTCTAAGCTCCTTGGCCTCCAAGAAATGCATTGAATACCCTAGGCCTTGGTAGTAGTATAAATAGAACCCATTTGGCACCTCATTTCATCATCCCTTCTCCATCTTTCTCATCCCTTTCACCCACCACTCCATCTCTAGGTGTGAAATTCGATCCTCCACCCTTAAGGACGAATTTCCACCTAAAACAACATCCCTCTCTCAACTTACCTTCACCAAAGGTGTGAAATTCAAGCCTCCACCCTTAAGGACGAATTTCCACCTAGAGAGAACACAACCACTCTCAATACCTTCACCAAAGGTGTGAAACTCAAGCCTCCACCCTTAAGGACGAGTTTCCACCAACTATCCTATCCCAACTGTGTGAAATTCAAGCCTCCACCCTTAAGGACGAATTTCCACCAATTACACCAACTTATCTTCCCAAAAGACCACAAACCTCTTCCAAATTCGTGTAGTGTGCTCAAAGGTTGTTCAAGGCGTTTGACATCATGTTCGGCTTGGTAGAACTATTGTAGTTGATTGGAGGCTTGAAGGAGTGCTATAATCCTTCATCTTTGCCTATTGTAATTCATACTTTGGGTAAACCTTGTTACTTTTCTATTTTAAGATGTTTGTTATTGATATGATTATTGAGATTTTGTGTTTGATTGGAATAATGATGAATGTTTTGATACTTGCTTGTTCTTATATTGCTTTTCTTGTTGGTTTGATATGTGACAATCATAACCATCAACTTGTTACTTGTTCTTATAATGCTTTTCTTGTTGGTTTGATCCGTGACAATCATAACCATCAACTTGTTACTTGTTACTTGCTTAAACAAACAAACGACACTTGTAGTGCAACCAAGTCTCTTGGGACGACCTTGATTTACCATATACTATACTACAACTTGACTAGGGTATACTTGCCCGAATGTGTTCCTAGTTAACCGGTAATTCTTGCATACAAATTTAAAACCCCGATGAAACACATCAGACGGGAATCTAAAAAACAATTAGGAAGAAAGTAAAACACATAAGCTAATCTAAGATAACCCTAATATACAATTAAAACCAAAACCGACACGTATGGGAGTCTAAAAAACGCGTTTAAAAATCAAATTTTAGAAAAATGAGCCTAGAAATGCAAATCTAATTTTCCTAAGACCTAAATGACAAAAGAAAAATTTAGAAAAAAGCTAGATATTTGTTTAACTTTTATATTCTTTATTATGAATTAAAAACGGATTTAAACAAAATTAATTATTAAAATAGTAAATGATAATGAAAAATTCTAAAACTTTTTGGGAAATTACTTTGATGTATAAGGATTGCAAGAAAAATATAAACTTTGAAAAAGAAGTAGTGAATAAGCAGATAATAAGCCAACAACTCCTAATAAGCTATATGGTCAAGATGGCTTAAATGATTTGATTATGCATACTCAAACGTAAAAGACCAAAGGGCACTATGGCAAGGGGTTCGAGCCTGCCTCCCCCCTTTTTGGTCTAATTATTTTTTTGAGTAGGGATTGACATGACTAATTCATGTGCTTAATTTGATGCCTAACAAGGATCTTGGAACACATGGAAAAATCAATGGTAAATAAGAGGAGTGAGAATAAGTGGAATACATGTGTCACTAAATGAATAGATTAGGCATGAAATTAGTCACATGAATTAGGCATCTCAATCATTTTCCTAGTTTTCTTTTTTTTTTTTTTTTTTTTTTTTTTTGGAACTTGAAAATACTTAAAATAAGACTTTTACAAAACAAATTTTTATAAGTTAAAAATATGCGGTGTTAAGAGCTTATATCGAATGCTAGTACTCCAAAGGGTCCATTCGGTTCTATGTGGTCGCCAAGGATCTAAATAAGCTACAAAAGCTTTAAATAAGCTCTTGGTTGAAGAGACCTATTCTAATATGTCTAAAAGCTACTAATGGGTCTAAGTAAGTCGTAATGATAAGCTAAAAAGGTCGTAATCCTATCCTAATCTATTACCACTATCTTCGTTGAAAACAAATTTAATGGGTGACTATAAGCTAATGCACAAGCTAGTAATCTAAAAGCTAAAGTATGCAAACCTAAAACAGACCAAGCTCACCCACCCAAGAGCTTATAAACCAAGATTGAACCATTTTTGAGCTTATATGAAGCTTATAAACAAGCTGTCAAAAGGGCTTGTTGAGCTGCTTACTCACGAACACAGGATGCAAGGGGGACTTTTCAAGGGGCAAGTTAAGCTATCAAATTAGTTCAAAAGACCAAAATAAGCTAAAACAAACAATATTTAATCTACAAGCTACTTGTAAAACAATAATTAGAGTCTAAAACTTAATTTAACTAATCTAAAAATGAGAATTAAAAAGGCTGTTTGGGGAACAGTGGACTGTGATAACTGAATTTTGATTTTGCATACTACTTAAAAAACTATTTTTGTAACTAAAAACTACTTGTAAAGACTAAAATAGTGCCAAATACACTTCACAAAACCATTTTGAAATCAACATGGGTCAAACCGAGTTTTGACCCCATGAAACATGCAATCCAAATATCCCTTGAAAAATGAAAGTGACTTTTATAAACTGATTTTGAACTAAGACCTATGAAACTTTCGCTAAAAACGGAATAATAGGACTAAATGACTTACAAAAAAGCTAAATTGATATAGTGTTAAGCACTTTTAAATAAGCTACAACTGTTAAGCTATTTGGACAGTTATGAAATGAATAAGCACTAATAAGCCTTAAATCATGAAACTAACTATCTAATAACACTAACTAACTATATTAAGCATACTAAACATGGAATAAGCAATAAATAAGGACATGAACTGTAAAAAGCACTTGAATAGTAATTTTGGAAATGGAACTTACAAATTGCCTTTGCTAAAAACAAAGCTATGAATGACACCCAAATCACTTTCTAAACGAACCTAATGCTTTCCAAGAAGCTCCAACCCATGGCCATCCACAATTCACTATGCTCCAGAATCTTTGACATATTTTTTTTTTTTAATTATTTTTTAAAAAAAGTTAGATTGAAGCTGAAAAATGATTTTAAACTTACTTAAAGCTTAACCAAAACTCACTTAAGCTATTGACAAGCTTAGTGAGCTTACGTAACAGAAAGTAGCTATTAAGAGCTTACTTAGAAAATTTGCACTAATAAAACTTAAAAAGGAGACAGACTTCAAATCAAACTTTCATTAAACTTTAAAAACATTACATTGAAAGGAAATACACTTGAAAACTTAAATTATAACTTTAAAACACTAGAACTTAAAAATTACTTAAAATCCTACTTGCCTTATAAATTGGCTACAAGTGACTATTTATACTAGAAGTGCTAGGGTTTCATTCCCTTGAGTTGTGCTTTCTCTGTGAGTAAGTCGAGCCTTGGACCTTATCTTGTGCTTTCTTGAGTTAATCCCAGCCATCAAATAACCTTGGAGACCAAACCCTATGATCACAGCCATTAATTGGTCTTCTTTTCTTCAACAAATGGAAAGCAAGGGGATTGCCAAGGTGGAAGGCAACATGTGAAGTAGGTTTGCCTTGGGGAATGGTTATCAGTGTTTGAGAGTGAAAGGAGGGGAAGAAGAAAAGGGTGTTTTTGGCGGGAAATTTTGTTTTGGGGGAGTTCTGGGTCTGTTGGGGACAAAAAGAATGGGTGAAAGGTCTAATTGGAGGAGGGTCAAAGGGATAATGGAGATGGGGGTCATAAGGTGGAAAGGGTTCATCAGATTGGTTAAAAGGGTTTATGAGGGGGTTCAAAAGAAGGGTTGAAAGGGTTTAGTAAAAAGTTAGAGTTTACTGTAAAAAAAAGTCTAAGTAAAATGTATTTATATACAAAATGGGTTTTATAGAAAGAAGTGGTCTTAATAAAAAAAATAGTTGTTAATAAAAATGGTTTTACATAAAAAAATGGTTTTAATGAAAAAAAAAACGGTTTTAAATAAAAAAAAGTAGGTTTAGGGGTAAAATAGTAATTTTGGATTTTGGTTAAAGGGTAAAATGGTCATTTTGGGTTCATGGTTTGGTTTCGAGTCCGTTTTCCCAAGCTCACTCCAAAAACGTGTTTCGGGTCTTAAATTGACCAAAGAACGTAGAAAACAACTCCCGGCTCCGCCTTCATTGCACTTTTTCCATTCCAAGCTTGATTTTGTCTGATTTTGCCCTGTTTTCAATCCTTTTGTACATGAAATACATAAAAACACACTCCAAGGATATTTGCAATATAAATGGGTATATTAGGGTGTTTTTAGTCATTTTCGTAGGTTTTTTCGGGTGTAAAATGATGAGTAAAAGACCACTCATCACCCAATTGTACAAATAATAACTAATATATAAAAGAGAGAAAGAAATGAACGGGTTTATAAGTGTTATCCGTGATATCAAAACGGATAAGTTAAAACAGTAAAAGCTGCGCAAGGCAGAAATACTTATCATAATACTACACGACATATAAGCTGATTTAACTATCAGCTATAAACAAACTCTTGCTTGCATTATATATATTCTTTTTTCTTTTTTTTATGCAAGACAAGGTATAAAAGATAAAAATAAAAATAATATGAACATATAAAAGCACCCCCCACTTGAGATCAACTATTATCTAAACCCGACTTTCTTCCAATACCCTTTTTCCAAAACCCGCGACTTTCACCAGTGGGACCAAAAATAACTAACAACGCCCAGACCATGGACTTAAAGAAACTACAGGGTAGGCTAGGCGATAGTTGTAAAGAAACAAACATATAATATGGGTTAATAAAATGAAAGGAATGGATCAGACGGGTTTACTAGGGGTATCTTGCATTAATAATGAGTGAAACAAAAAGGGTTATAACAGGTGGTCGACAAGTCAATGTGACAAGTCGATAAATGCACACAGATGTACACATATGGGCTAATTTGGGTTTAATCCTAATATATGCCTTATATCCTAGCTGCACCGATTACACCAAGTTACCTTAGTGTAATGCTCATTATAATGGTCTCGAAAAGATATATAATGCCAAGTTCTAAAGTCTACTGCAGCCACCGGCACACTCATTTTTATGGAATTATGTATAATGGGAAAACTAGAAGGCTTACCCTCACACAATGAAAATATAGGGTAGGTGTGCTCAGTATAGATTAATCTAGTTAAGTAATGAAAAAAATGTCAAAATTTTAAAGATGAAATATTTTCACTAAAAACTAGAAAAATAAGACAAATAAAATCAAGTGGGTGTCTATTTCTAATCCCGTCCCCCCACTTGGGTCTCACTAAGCATAATCAGTAAAATAAGAAGGGTTAGAAATGGAATGGAAAACTTCCATGGATTTGCTCGGAATGATTAAAGATACACGTGTAAATGTGCCTCGCATTGAGATCCATGAGCAAACTTTAATTACGTGAATTCACTTAAACAACCTAATGCATCATAATAGAAAAACAACAAATAATGAAGAAAATGAAAATCATAACTCACTTTCGTAGGAATCACGGTTGCATTTAGCATATGCAACAAGCCTTTTAAACCGCTCGGTGTCTCGAGTAGACGAGTGAAGTCTCGTGAGGGTTTACAAGAAACACACCCACAAAGTTTATCTACTACTAGAAATGTACACACTTGGAAAGTGTTTTGTTTTAGTTTATTTTATTTTATTTTTAGAAATTGGTTTCCTACAGGAAGAAGTTGCGGCGTAACATCATTGACTGAGTTACGCCGTAAGTCAAGTGACCTGATAATAAATGCATGCTGGCAAATAGTTACGGCGTAACCACAAAGATGTAGTTACGCCGTAGAATCTCTCTGATGAAAATCCCAGGAAACTTGACCTCTTAAAACCATAAAGAGGCCATTTTCCAGCATTTCTCCTATATTTTTTCATTGTAGAAACCTGTAAAAATGATGCACAAACAAACCAAGCATAAAATCCTATAAAATTAAAACTAAATTAAAAAGATATGCATGTGGTGCTTCCCACGAAGTGCTTGTTTTTGTTCGAGCCTTGAGCTTGACTCCACCCTTATTTACTAAGTAAAATTGTGTTCATCCCCTCACTTGAAATCAAGTGTGGGTGAAAGTAGCAATAAACACCTTGAGGGTGTAAATTTGCTACGGATAAGAAAATGATAAATTAAAATTATACCTTAAAGGATATGTCATTTCCCTCTTTACCTTATCTGATTTAGTTGATGGCTTTGATGATTGGCTCACTCCGTGATGCGGTTTACCAATCGGCCTATTTGTAACATTTGCCTTCTCGTTAATCATGGTAATATCTAAAAGTTAATCCATAATCGGGTTGGTAACTGGTTCTTTATAACCACCATCTAGAGGTGTGATATGTACAGCTTGTAAGGTTAAGGGTTGCACCTTGTCATCCTCAATTTCGGAAACCTGTATAGGGATACTAGCAAGATTGTTAGTAATAGTGATAAGAGAAGGGTTAGGAGTGCAACCATTTTGTTTTATAATTGTTTCCACATTTTCTTGCGGAATTGCTTCATCAACCCGTAAGCTCATCCTTTCCACTTTCTCTAATTGATCCATGCTTGTTTCATTTTCGCTCATATCCTTCAATGGATTTGGATATGTAACCGGTGACATGAACGGTTGCATCATCGGATTTGGGTTAGGTTCGTCTTGCGTGGTAGGCGTTAGTATTCGCCTAAGCCTCTCGACATCTTCTATCGTGATACCCCAAGAATCATCTATATCCCCTTCATCACATTCCTCCTGAACTCACTTTTTCTCATCTTCGTGGTCAATATCTCCTAACTCTTCAATAGTCATGCTACACTGTCCACTTCATCATACTCGTTAGGAGATACAAACTAGCTTTGGTGTATGGTCGAGAAAATTGACAGACGGGTTCTAGACGAGGAAAACTTGTAGGAGCCTCCTTAGACTCGAACTCCTTCCAAAAATTGTCAATCTCAATCTCCTCATCAAAATCCAGATATTCCAGAGTTAATCTGGTAAGAGCTTCCATAGATGCGAAATCCCTAAAAAATTTGTCAATTTCGTCCCCCAAATCTAGACATTCCAAAACTTCATTTTTCATATGGTGAAAAAGGATCAAAATACGACCCCTCATATCTTTTAGAAGTGCCTATAACTTTGGGAAATGCATAACCATCCTTTGTGTATGGTTTCTGGATTTGAGATGAAGGTTCTAGAGAGGCCAATCTTGTGGTAGCTCTCCTTGATCTAAGATTCCTCAAGAATGAATCTGTCTCCTCGCTCTCATACACCAAGTACTCATTCAACGTCATTTCATTAATATCTGGTTACATATTCATGAATTCCTGAAATACAAAAGACGGAGAGGATAGAAAAAACGGGAGGAATAAAACTAAAAATAAAAATCCTAGAAAACAAAAATAATTAAAAAAAAATCCTAAAAACTCAAATTAAATCCTAAAATAGCTCCCTGGCAGTGGCGCCAAAAACTTGATGTTGGATTTCAAACCACATTTTTACTATTTATAATTTCTCGGCTACCTCCTTTGCACTAACGGACAGTTTAACCGGTCGTGTGTAGTGTAGTAATCGGTAAAGCCGAGGTCGTCCCAAGAGCTATGAGTGTGGATCTAATCTAAGTTCTAATGTCACTGATTTTAAAGGGGGTTTTGAATTGATTAATAATAAATTAATAAAAATAATAAAGCAAATTAAAAGTGATGAACAATCAGTAGGGAGAAATGTGCATGCCTAATTACTAATCTTGTTACACCATAATTAAGTCTTCCTATTAATGTTTTCTATCACTTCATGTGGGTGTAAATGTCACTATATTCCTTGGGTAAATTTGTCTAGCCTATGTTCCATAGGTTCCTATTATGTAACCATATGATTGCTAGAGTTCGTAGGTTAACCTATGTAGAGTCATTAAGTAACGGCTACAATATAGACTTATTATAAGGAAACCCGGCCTCTAAGAACTTAGGTTTCCCATTAACTTATCAAGCATGTCCATTTGGTAGGTGATCCTATGGTCAATTCGCACACAAGATATTGGTAGTCCTAAGCCCAATTCTTACCAGTACTCGCAAACCCATCCGTCTAGGGTCCGATGGTCAATTCTCCTAGCTTCCTAGATACTACCAAACATTAAAACTACCGAAACAAATGTGTCTACGATTAAGCAAAGAAAATAAACACAAAAAGCGATACGAAAACTAGAAAACTAAATCACGGAAATAACAATTTCATAACTAGGCTAACATACGAAATGATTAACCAAACATTCTTTAAATTATACCAAAAATAATGAATAAAACACGACCTGAATTGAACATATTGTTTGATATAAATTACTTGTTGTATGACTAATAAAGATGATGATTACAAGTGAATTCTCCCTTACAAAGTTGTAAGGGCTGATTGCTGCCAGAAAATACCCTGAGATTGTTCCGTAATCATCCCCTTGAGAAGGGTGATAGGAGATCCTGAAAAGTGCAGAATTAGGGCTGTATTTATAGGCGACGATAAATTTACGGCGTAACCATAATTACAGGTTACGGCATAAAAAATTCGTGCTTAATTCCTTTAATAAGTTACGGCGTAACTTATTTCCAGAAAGTGATATTATTGGCTCATTTAAACATCACCGACATGTACGGATTTACCCCCTTGGAGTAGCGCCTAGTTTTGACTTCAAGTCCTTGTGCATTATAAGTATAAAACTATATAGAAGATTCTTACAGTTTCATCCCCTCATCGTTCTTAGCATAATTATATGCAGTACTTGTGGTATAATAAACTTCATATGAATATCCATCTTTAGTTCCTGATCGTTCTTGTTACTTTTACTTCCGGTGCCTGGACTTTAACTCCTTGGCACTCAAGTTTGATAGTTACGGCGTAAGTATATCAATCTACTTATGTCGTAACCCTTCGTCAGCTTATGATATCCACCACGTGTAACCTTTCTATGGTGTAACCTTAAGAATAGGTTACACCCTTAGAACTCTCGTTAACATTTTCTTCTATTTTACGCCGTAACCTCAATAACTTGGTTACGCCGTAATTTTCTCTAGACTTAGAAAATTCCTTGGCCATAATAGTATGTTACGACGTAGGCCCATCGTGCCACTTATGCCGCAACATTCTTCTAAATGCGTTTTTGTACTTTTTGGCCTTTTTTAGCATCTTTTCCGCTCTAATGCCTCGGTTAACCTGAAATACAAATATGAAAAAATATGAACGAATTAAGTACCATATTAATATAAAATGAGGCAATAAACATGAGAATTTGATACTAAAGTATCAGACTAATTTGGTGTTATAAAATATTCCCCCGCTTGAACTCTACTTGCCCTCAAGTAGACATTTTAAATCATTTCTAAAAAGATATCTCCCAAGATGTCTTGAAAGATATTAGTTTAAAAATTACCTAAGCTAGAAATTCCCAAACCGAGCACCTCACGAAAAGGTAATTGAAATCACACCCATCTCTCACTAATCTATTTGTTTATATTTTTTGGGTGATCACTCAACTGCTTAGTCATGGCGAGTATTCTATTATAGAGTTGGTAAAGATACTACTCTTTATCATAACATCAAATAGTCCTGACTTTTTAGTGTCTATTTTCCATGATTATGCTCATATTTCATGTCATTTATATGGATTTACGCTTGTATTCCTTTATATTTCACTTCCAGGTAAATTATGAGCATTAGACCTTAGAGACGCGGATTTGGAGATTTTCCTAACGGTTTTATGATAGTATGCTACTTATGAAGAAGCTAAAGCGTAACACATGCTCTCAAATTACGCCGTAGCTAGTGTTTAATCTCGGTTTGCCTACTCAACTGCTGTTACGGCGTAAACTAAGGTTACGCCGTAATCATCTAGGTCATGAAGCATTTCGCGCCTCCATCAACTACGCCGTAATTCCTCACAAGCATTACGACGTAACTACATTTAGTTAAGAGGTTACAGCATAACCCACATATACTATATGACGGAGCTGCTAACTACGGCGTAACCTTTCCCTATTGTTACACCGTATTCTACTTAACGAGAGTTATGTTTTGAAGATAATTAAGTTACAGCGTAACTCTCAACTCAAGTTACGTCGTAACTATGATCGTGCCTATAAATACAAGCCCTAAATTCTGCATTTCACATCATTCACGCACAACTCAAAGGCAGAGAACGTGAAGAGAGTTCCAAAGGCAGATCATACGGAGCATACGGAGCCATCTCCAAGGGAGGAATGAAAGGAAGCCAAATCTGAGACCAAAAACCTTCCAAAACCAACTTTTAAATCTAAAACAACCAAGACAAATGCACATAAAACCTAGCTAATCAAACCATGGGCTCTGATACCAATTGTTAGATTATTGATATCATAACACCACAAATGATTACTTGATGCTTCGTGTGTTTTAGAGAGAGATAGAATGAGATGTTTTAGAGAGAGAAACAAAAGTAGGAAGATTAGATTCAAATGAACATCCAACCCTCTCCCTTGTGGAGAGATGGCTATTCATACATGGTTCTTACGCCCTCCTTCGGGCTGTGGATTAGGCATACAGTGGGTAAAGACCCGTCCTGTCTTCCACGGTGTTACTTACGCTAATCTATAACTACTAAACAACGTTAAGTCTACGAGCTAACTTATGCTACACTATAGTTGGGGTGACCGACACTTCTATATGGAATTACTAAATCCTAACATCTTAAAAGTGTCACCAATCAAAACATTCGTATTCTCGAAGTTTTAATATAACATAGTTATGTAAACATTTGTCCCATGTCTATAGGTCTCAACATGTCTCATGAGTATAACTTCGATCATCGATTCACTTATGTCTACATTCCAAACATCTCTCTTGAACCAAACACCCCTGGCAATCATGTCGTGGGTTCAATAATCTTGAAACTCTTTTCTTTTATAAAGGACGTGTTGTTGACTCACCTCTAATCTTCCAAGAAGATATCAATACTTCATTATGCACCATAGGATTTGAGTATCTTCTCAACATCAACGAGAAAATTTTTCCGCGGTTCGTTTTGGAATTCTTCTTTCAAGTTGAGCTCATTCGTAACGAGGATCGTTCTCTATCACTTTGCTTTTGGATCAAAAACCAAAATATTGTTCTAACTCTTGAGCACTTTTCTCACATTCTCCGAATTCCAAATTATGGACAATGTGCTTTCACTGAAGATTGGTCCCTCGATTATTTCTTTACTATTGTGAAGCAAACATTCCATACTGTTTATATATACCCTCTGCACAAAAAATCACTCGTCTTCTATGTGTTTCTCAACTTTCTAAATCCAAACATAATTCACACACGTGAACTACGAGATGAACTGAAACCTCTTGCAGTCATTCTACGTGAGAATGTTTGAAGTCTTACAGAAAATCGTGAGATACTTCCCGCATGTTGTGCTCATATGATCTACTATCTCTTAACCCAACAATCATGCAATCTTGCCTCTTTCTTCTCCAGGCGAATTGTACACCTCCAAGGCAACAAGAACAAACTAATATCTTATGGGATATTCCTGACTCACCTCTATCATCACTTCATGTACTATCATCCAAAATTTCAAAGCCCTCAATATTCACTTGTGAATAAAATGATGGAACCTTTAAATGCATCCTTCATTTCCTCCTTCTTCATTCCTGAATCATTGACCACCTACGAGCCATTTGGTGATCCATCAAATGAAAATGACGAGTGAAAGAAGTTAGTTTATGAATAAAATACTTCCTGTCCTTTCTAAAATAGTATTTTAGTTTGGTTCACCATTGTAACTTGATCATTCCTATGAAATATTTGTTGGTTGATCGATTTGTTAATAATTGCTCAAAATCCTATTTGATGCTCATATGCTAACTTCTACATGCTATCATTACTATGTTTTGCTTGTTTACATGTATACTTGCTGTAGAGATCATTGGTTTCAAAATTTGATGTGTGGAATTACTTTTTGCATACATTCTGTTAAGGATTCTGTCTCAGAATCCGAATCCCTTGGCTATAACTAGCCGAATCCCTCAAGGGAAGGATCTGGTGGATCCGGGAAGACATAAAATTTTTTTGCGACTTTTAGCATCACTCCAACCTTCCAGACCTTATTGGACTAGTTGAACATGTTATATTAGGATCACTTAGGTTTTCCTTAGGCTCAGTTGATCCCACATTCACTCACGGATGACTTAGGATCACATTTAAGGTGTTTTTGATTTTTCATTACTTCAAAACTTACCATCTTTCTGCTCCAATGTTTACACATTGTTCCTCTCATTTCAAAACACCTATTTTGATATTTCTTTCATTTTTAACAAATTGATTTTACTCATTTTAACCCTAAAATGCTCTAAAATATTGTTTTTCATTTCTTATGATTGTTAAGGAATTTTATAAATTTTTCCTTAATCACCATCTGGTTTCTACAACCCTTTACCATCATCAAAACTCTTAGTGTCATCCATGATCACCCATTGGTGTTTCTAAAACTCCATTTTTCCCATAAAAGTCATCATTGGCTATTCTCACTCATTAACCTTGGCCATCTAAGTCTTCTACCATTTAAGACACCTTAGTGAACCAAATCACTTAGGATATGTAGGTACTAGACCTAGCTAGAACCTAATCATTCCTTTTTCCTACCTTTTGATAGCCGAATCCCTAGCTTAAAGCTAGCCGGATCCCTCAAGTGAGGGAACCGTTGGAACCAGTTGCACATATGATTTATCACTTGATATAATCATTTCAAACCCTCTTAGTTAACCTAAACACTCCACATTGTCTCAAATGACTCCCTAGAACAGAACAACACTGTAGTTGACTCTTCTGCATGCAAATCATTGCAACTTAAAGAATTTTAGTGGTTTAGGATTTAAGTTACTCGTCTAATTTCTCCCTTTATAAACCACTTGTGTTTGTTATTCCAAACCACCATCCAGACACTCATTCTCAGTAGCAAAAATTCTTCTTTCAACTTTTACCTTTTACCATTTCACCATGAGAAAAGCACCTAGTGCAAATTCATCAACCAAAACCCCTCCAAGGAAAATTCCTCGTGTTTTCCATGAAATTTCATCAACCGAGTTATCACCCAACAAAACTCCATATACTACATTTACTCACTAAAAAAATCTAACCATTAAACCAGCTCCTCAAAGACTTGTTCCCACCAATCAACCTTTGCCAAACACCACCATACCTTCAAAATCAAACATTCCCATCTTTACTAACACAACCAAACCTTGACCTCTAGAACCTAGATTTCTCTCCTGCACCTCACCTCATTCATCACCTAACCTATACTCTCTAAAAGACTTACCACCTAGGCCTTCTCATCCACCATCATTTCCCACATCCTGATCAACCGAGAAAATGGTACCACAACAACCTTCTCACCAAAACCTCGGTGTTGGAACTTCACTAGCACCCGTGTCTTTCTCTCCTTCACCCTCAAATAGTCCATTTTGGATTATGACACACTTCTAACCTTAAAAAACGGATCACATGGATGTTGATACCCCTTTACCTCCATCACCAACACATATGCCACCACCTTCATCCTTTGTGGAACCACCACCTTCTTCATCAAAATTACCTCCACAAACTTCTCCATTCTTACCACCACCATTTCCAAGCCATGACAATGATTGCTATCATTGTCAAGATGCCCAAGGGTTAGTCCATGAGCTAGGTGATGAAGTACGTTTCATGTTCTATCACCTTCTTGAGTGCCTTGATGAAGTCAATAAACCTAACCGTCCCTAAACCTTGGAATGCAAGCACAAGTGGTGTTCTTTCTAGTCTTAGGCGCAAATTAGGTAGTTAGGAATTTTCCTTTATGTTACATGTATGTCTCATTTTCTTAGTATCATAGAAATTGAATATTTTATTATTTCTCTCATTTTATTAAATGAAACTAAATGTTTGTATGTTATATGGTTATGTGAACATGTTAGGTGCAACAATACATGACTTACTTGGACTATTATGTCAATATTTGTAACACCCCCAAAATTATCGCAGCGGAAGATTGTGTCACTAGGGTATTGCTTCATAGTTCACAGCACAAGTTACAGAAAACGACTCTAAATGAGATGCTTTGAAATCAGTTATCATTCGATTAAAATATCAGAGTTTACAAACTGGTCCCACAAGTTTGTACAATCATAAATAAAAAGTACAACAATAGTAGGGAATTTCATTATCATAAAGAGGCCTCTTCGAGGTGTCGTATCGACGAGTTGTGGATTTACGATTTAAAGTGTCCTGGCTCCTCATACGTTCACTACACGACCTCTTGATTTTGATAGCTCGAACAGTGGTACAAGGTCATTTATAAAAGGGCTATAGGCCAAACAACACTTAAGGGATACATCAACTTAAGATTCATGTACAACATCATAAGCCAACAAACTACATATACTTGTATACTTATATCGTACACTATACTAAACGCGATTACTATGCTTTCGTAGGTAATCGTTAAAGATCGTGATCTTGTCATACTCTACCGTTGATAAACATTATATCGTATATATATATATATATATATATATATATATATATATATATATATATATATATATATATATATCTTCCGGTGATATATATACAACATCGGTCGTGAGTTCCATGAGCTTAGAGCAATAATAACTTTCAAGAAGATAATTGTACACATTGCAATTATACTACAAACTATATTTTCCACTATTGTTTTCCTAAACTTGAAATATTGGGATCAAACTATTGTACTTACAAACCTATGAACTCACTCAACCTTGTGTTGACACTTTTAGCATGTTATCTCGTGTTCGAAAGGAATTAGTCGGCATGGCATGTGAAGGCACGGAAAAATATTTTGAAGACAATGCATATATTATCATTGAAAAACATTACAACTTTTATGTTGTACTTTTATGATTGTACAAACTTGTGGGACCTCTCGTTTGTAAACTCGATATTTTAATCGAATGATAATTTATTTTAAAACATCTCATTTAGAGTCATTTTCTGCAACTTGTTCTGTGAACTATGAAGTAATACCCCAGTGACACAATCTTCCGCTGCGATAATTTTGGGGGTGTTACAATATTTGTGTCTATAGTGCTGCTACTAAGCTGCATGTACCTGGATCTGTCAACTTTGTCTTGGAGGATCCCTTTGATGAAGGATCCGGCAGAACTGGGTGGACAGAAATATATTTGAGCTATTTCTTAAGCTCTTTTGCAGGAAACAATGCACTATATACTTGTTTTCTAACATTTGTTTTGTAGATTTTCAAAATACACATGGAGACTTTGACACCCTCAACAAGTGGGAGCTTTTCGTTAAAGCAAAACGTTGCAAAATACTTGCAATACACTCGTTTAGTCTTCCTAATTACTTGACGCTCTCATCAAGGGGAGCATCCGTCAAGGGGGAGCTAAGACGAGATTCTTTTCTTACCTTACTACTTCTTCTCTCTACACTTCTTTCTCTAAATCTTTCTCTTCTAAATTTCTTACTTTCTAAAATATTTTCTTAAAACTCTTTCTAAATCTTTCTATTTCTATTCTTTCTACTATGTGTTAGTTTCTTTTCGACACTCTTTTTGTTTCGATAAAAAGAGGGAGAAGAGAGTAAAAACTCCAATTCAAAATTTTATGAATTTTATTTTTTACTTAAAATTATTTTATGTTTTGTCATCAAAGAAAAGGGGAAGATTGTTAATACAAATAAACCATAAAAACATTTATTTAGATTTTATGATCTTCTAATGTTCTGTCGATAACAATCGTAAAATCATTTTAACGAAATAAATAAAATACGTAAAAGCTTTGAGCCAATACTTTACTAAGACACTTTTACTAAACATATAAAATCATCAAAACATGTTTAGTTGAATAAGTTATATAAAACCAAAACCATTTTTGTAAAACACTTACAAGTAACTTTGTTAACTTATATTTTATAAAAATGTATATATGCTTAGTATAACTTGTAATGGGTAAAGGATGGGTAAAAACCAAAGTCCATGACCCAAGACTCATGACCCATTGACTAGGTACAATGTATCTTGTTGGGTATCCATGAACCAAAGTCCATGAGCCATACCCATGGAGCATGATCTATGACCCATGATCCATTGCATGACATCATGGTGAAATCATGTTGGATATTATTCATGATCCATGACCCAAAGTCCATGACCCATGACCCAAGACCCATGACCCATGACCCATTGACTAGGTATAATGTATCTTGTTGGGTATCCATGATCCAAAGTCCATGGCCCATGGCCCATGGTCCATAACCCATAACCTATAACTCTATTTGCAACCCAAAATCTGGACTAGCCTGACCCAGCTGCCAGATCTCTTGGATTGCACTGGCCGGATCCTTTGGGTAAGGGATCCGCTGGATCCGGGTTAACTGTAGGCAGTTTGCATATAAATAGTGAGCCATTTCTCTCTTGCTCCTAACCCCTTTTAGACATATCTTCTCTTTATGTTCTAACCTCTCTAACCTCAGATCTAAAGGATCATTCTATGTAGTTTTCTCTTTGTGTGATTCTCTAGGTTCCTCTTAAAGGCAAGATCATAACTTCTTGAAGATATGCAAGCTCAAAGTCATGAGTTGCTAAGCTTCGTCATCATCAAAACCACTGAAGTGCATCTTGTTGATAGTTCTCTCTCTCCATTAGTGTGTCAAGTTGAAGGCATTGGTGTATAATGCCGAAGGTGTACATTCGATATGGGTCGTCGATGTATATTTTTGTAGTTTGGGTAAAATGGTATTGATATCCTTTGAAGTGTAATACAAAGGAGTTTTTCTCCTTTGGGTTGTAGTGTTGCGTAGTAGTTCCTCCTTTGTAATAGAACTCGGTGTATAACCTAGTACCGGATAAAGTGTAGGCGACATTGTGATAGGTTTGGTTCTACCTCGTAGAAGAACTCGGTGTCTATCCTTGTACCGGATAAAGTGTAGGCGACGTTGTGAAGGCTTCTCTGCCATATTAAGGAGCTTGTGTTGTGTAGTGCTTAGAAACTCTCGAGTTTGGTACTCGGGGAGTGGAGTGGGGCAAGGAAGGAGTCCTTGTAGCCGAACCACTATAAATGCTCGTGTCGTGGTTTTGTGTTCCTTTACTCTTTATCTCTTTGCAATATTTATTTCTATGTCTATCTATCAATATCCAACACACGATCTAAATGAATTGACACAAGTCGATCTAAATACTTTAAAACAAAGTTTTAATCGGCAAAATTATTCAACCCCCTTCTAGTTTTCTGCATAAAGTATTTGGGACATGCTAAATAGGGAGGGTTTAACATGAAAACATTTACTCTTCACAAAATAGTCACCAAATATCCACCGCATTGTGCGATTACCCTTCTAGTATGTATGTATGTATATGTATATATATATATATATATATATATATATATATATATATATATATATATATATATATATATATATATATATATATATATATATATATATATATATATATATATATATATATATATATATATATATATATATTGTTAGGTCACCATGTTTGTAACACAAGCATTAATATAAGAAATGAGATGAAGAGATAGATCGGTTGAACACTTAACACACACACACGAATGAATATGAAAGTTTATGCGTAAATGAAATGTGATAAAATGAACAACCAACCTTCAAGTAAAGGTTTACAAGACTATTTATAGGGAAGGAACTAGGGCAACACACTAGTTCCCTTCCTTTCCTTATTGGGCTTTTGGATAGGCTCATGGGCTTTCTACATGAGCCTAGTCTTGATTACTAACTTAAAAGCCTTAATTAAGCTAACTATTACATATTGATTACAAACACTTGAGATATAGTTTAGGAGTGATTCCAACAATCTCCTCTTAAGTGTTGGTAATTAATGATTAGAGTGAAAAACGTTGTAGGTGCTGATGTAATAGTAGCTTCGACGCCTTCCCGACATTCTTCTTTCTTGTGAGAAGAAGTGTCTTGATTCCAACAATCTCCCAAGGTAGGGATCTTGTTTACTTTGAAGTTTTCACTTTGACGCCTTCATTATCTTTGTTCTATGATCTTTGTTCTTTGTGGTGGTAGTGATAGTATGTTGTGGTTATCTCGCCCTCGTGTCCGCTTCGCTGCTCTAGTGTTCCACGCCTTTCTCCAACATGCTTACACGCTCTTTAACGTTGAATTTCAAGATCGATGTAGTTCTCTTAGTCTTTAAACTTTGTAGATTCTTTGACTTTGATGAAGAATCATTCGACTTTGTGTTGCCTTTTGAGAGAAGTTCAATTAGTGTTGTTGTTGGTATGAGCATGTGAAGAATCGCACGATCTTTTCCTCCCGCGAGCATCCATAAGAAGAAAACATAAAACATGGGTTAGAAATAATCCAGCTTACAAGTTTGAACTGAGTGTTAACAAAGATAGTGTGAAAACATGACTCTAATTCTCACAATGGTCGTTCTCGAACCTGAGTCCCACAAGTGAGATAACGCGACAAAATCAAGTACACCTACAGCCTGTGTGAGTCGCTAAGGTACACCAAGCATCACCCCACGATCAGACCGCTTGAGACACACTAAGCGTAACTCACAAGGAGTTACCGAAGTGACTCGCCGTCGTGGTTGTTTGATGTTGACCACGGCAGAGTTTCCATTCAATCACTGAGGATCACAGTTGTGAACCCCAATAAATATTCTTGACAGATTGCTAAGATCTGTATAGGACTCTAGAACTATATCACTTGCGTCCTTATTGTTGAACGATAAGTGATGAAATGTCAAGTGTACCTAAGATATCTTTTGATGAATCTCGTGGCTCTAGACTCAATAGTGCGCTTTGGTTTTCCTGAGCGGAGACTAGGAAGAGGGTCTCCTTCTTCAATACTAGCAATCTCTAAAGAGAGCCGATAGTTTACGTAGGGTTCCCATGAGAATGAAACAAGCTTCATTGAGAGAAACTTGAGTGGCTAAGAAGGTTTAGTGCATGCGCCACCGGGTCCATGACGACTTTGATCTTCAATACCGGTGTCATCTAGTGACAACCAAGAGTATATGAGTTGAACCCTGTCCGCCTAAGTTGAATAACTGGAGGGCTATTTATTTTCACCATTTTCTTTACTTTTCTTTTAATTCTTCAACTCCTTCTTTCTCCGATTCTCATTTCTCCTTTTATAATCATGCCTAAGGACTTCTAAATTCTAACTGTTGGTGGTGTCCTTGGGTAGATCCCTCCGGCTCTGGCGGATCATAGGACGGTTATTCCTAACCTTAGTCACCTTATAACTCCATGACTAACCTATGTTGCCATAAAACCATTTCCATGAAAAATCTCTCAAAGTGGTTGTGATTAAAACATTTTGTACCACTGAAAGAGTTTTATATTTTGCAGAAATACTCCCCCTCCACACGTGCTTAAGTATTTTGACAGAAATCTGCACGGTGAGAGAAGAGCGCGCACTTTTGAATTGATCAACTCAAGATAGACAGTTCCTCACGAGACACGGTTACGTTGTATAGTTAAAGAGTTGCATTGTCAGCTTTTAGGTGACAACTAGCTCTAATGACTACCTTGATGGTGTGGACAAACCTAGAAAGGTTGTCAAACCCATCAAGGTTCATGTCTATCAAGAGTTTCTCGAATGGGTACGATCTACTTGGATAAGTCTTGGAAGACAGATCTTTTCGATGTATGACAGTTTAAATATCGTCAATTCAAGAGTTAAGTCTTTAGCACGAAGATTCAATAGCAATTCACACCATATTTCTTATCACATAATTTTTCTCCCCCTCAAAAAGGGCATATAAATGTTATTTTTGATGAAATTTTGATGTCGAATATGACCATTTCGAGTTTTGTGGGAAGATTACCACGAAGAACAATTTGTGAACAAAGTTTTAAGCAAATACTCCCCCTCAACAAGTGATATTAACTTTTGAGGTTTTGAAAAATCATAAGGGAAAGTACTTGTTCTTTTGAGCAAAACTTTGAAAGTGAAAGTTTTGATAAGTTTTACTCAAAAGTAAGAAGCTTTCGCTCCTTTTATAAGGATTGTGGCACTGAAGCATACCATAGGGTCCTTTCATGACAAGTACGGGTTGTACACTGTTATGTGTGCACAAGCCATCGTCAGATAAGATTCACACATCCAAATAATGATAAGGAAAGAAACAGATCAAGGAGTACCAGGTATTCCAGCAATAACACCAAGAGTCCTGTCTGGACGTTGGTAGCCTGTGAGAGATATGCTTGGACGACCACCTACGAAACTCTCCAATGTTCTGATCTGATCCCGCCTAAACAACCTTTCATCAATCCTTGTGATGATCTTCTTTACATCCTTTCTGTCCCTCGAATTCCATCTCTTTTGTGACCCTATGCCGTCATGAATCTCCTTTAACCTGTATGCTAACCCATCCCGAACCTTCTTCAATGTGTGATCCCCAAACTTATGAAGCTCTTTGCACGCCATGAAGCAATTATGGTGTAGTTCACTTCAGTAGGCTACCCCAAATGGTTTCCTGATAAGGGTGTACTGAGCAAGTTGGTTAATGTCGGGAAGGTCAAGTTGTGGTTTTGTGAGATTAACACGCTTCTGATATGATTCCACGGCAAGTTGAATATCTTCTACACGTTCTTGGATCACGATGCTTCTGATGAAGATGAGCAATGACTTGATGTACTCGCGTTGGATAGTTGTAGAGAAATGTCGCATTCGTCCTTGTACCTTGGCAAGATACATATCTTCAATATCATTTAGCGACAATCTTGGAAAATCCGCTTCACAGAAGTCATATTCCTCTTCGTCTTTTCGTTTGACCACTATTTTCTTTAGGAATGTGTAGTCCCACTTCGACGATAGGGTAACATGCTGAATTGCAATGATCCGTTTTTCACTGAACACTTCCTTTTTCGACTTTAGAACTTGGATGCTTTTGTAGTAGATTCTTCGTCGTTCTGGCCAATGATGAATCCCATACAATGCATCGAGGTCATACTTTTCCACTTTGTTGGCAAACATGTGTGTGGCTTCTTCCTCGATGGCTATATTGTTAGAGTAGATTCCTGCTGGGAAAGGGAGTGTGAGTAATGTAGCGTATTTTCTGGTAACATCACTACCGTAGAAGAAACTCCAGTCGTTGTTGAAGAAATAGCGGTATGGAATCTTGGGTTGATCCGGCGGCCAATGGTAGGTAGAGGTTTGGTCCATCGGTGTAGTATGGAGCTTTATCTTGTCCGTGAAGTCAATGTTTGATTCAGATTGAGCCAATCAATGTTGTTAGACATGGCTCGTGCAATGTTATCGAGATGATATTCGACTTCAATTGCACTGTCTGAGCTGTCTTTAAGTAGTTGAAATGCATCATTCTTGATTCGACTCAACTCTGCTTTGGTCATTTTCTTCACTTTGAACTGTTCCTGTATATGCTTCACATGCTCCATTGTGCGACCATCTACCATTTCTTGACCTTCCGGTAACGGAGGGGTAGCATAAAAAAGTTTAGAAAACCAGTCATATTCTTCTGTGTCATCTTCATCTAGCCATGAGACAACAACGGTCTTCTTCTTCTTCTTCTTTGGCTTCGATGATGATTCTGGTTTCTTTGTCGTTGTAGAAGAAGTAGGTTGTTGTTGGGGCTCAGGAATTTCTTCATCATCACCACCAGTGTATTCAAAGTGATCACCAGTTTTCTCTGTTTGTGGTGGTGACTCAGAATCCTGAGGTTTTTCAGTAGTAGTAGAATATGGAGGAGATCTTATGTCGGTGGAGGTCCTTTGGGGTGGTGGAGGCATAGAGGATGAATCGTCATTTTTCTTCTTACGTTTCGGCTCAAAATCCTTATCTGCATCGTCATCGTCTCTTGGACGCTTAGCCGTTTCAACTGACTCTTTACACGATGTCCTGAGTTGATAGTCAAGCAATGCCTCAAATAGTTTGGCTTCGTTAGAAGTGAAAGTGTTGGCACGTTGAGACATTTGCAATACTAGCTTTGATATCAATTCAGCATCGGAGACAACCGGAGGCTGGACTGGATTGATTTGTATTGCTACAGGAGTAGATGCCACTGTTTGCTTGACCAATCGCATGAGATAATGATAGAGTTGTCTGGCGAACATCTCTTTTGTCAATCCAGGGACGTTGTCGAGAAGAAACTTGTGAGTATATTCTCTGATCGTCTTGTTCATTTCACCCTGTATATCTCGATCGAGAAACTTCTGGATCTGTTCCCGTTCTCCCAACATCTCGTTTATCACTTTTGAAGAAGATTGACTGTCGTGAGTTGATTGAGTTTCTTGTTGACTACGCTTTTTCTTCCTTACTTGCTTGACAAAGATTGACAATCTTTGTCTTTGCACGTGATGCCCAAGTGTCGGTTGGTTTCTTTATCGATATGGATGTGGATCTGGTGGTAGCATCTTTGGATGGTGGTGGAGATGAGTGAGAAGATGAGTCTGACGATGATGACTCATGAGGAGGCTCAGGGTCCTTTGGTGGCTCAGAAGTTTGTTCCTTGCTACGTGGACTGCTCTAGAATGTAATCATTGGCTTCCTTTTCCGCTTGAGCTTGTTCTGCAGCCTTGACCCTTGCTTCTTCATCGCCTTGAGCTTGAGCTTCTTCTTACTTTTTCTTTAGCCGCAGACTCAACATCTTCATCGATAATTTTCTCGCTTCTTCTTCTTATCGGTTTCCTCAAAGTCAAAATGATCTCATCCTCTAGTTGCTTTTGTTGTGATTCGTGGGTGGTGGTACCAGTTTCCTTATTGGGTTGATTAACCGCATCGGAAGCTGGTGTGGTTAGTGCACCACCACTTGACCCTCCAGGGCCACGAGTCTGTTGTAGGTTGAATTCTTTAGCAACATGTTGATGTATGAGATTCTTCAACTTCTTTCTGTAATCTTTGTCTTCGTCCTGTGGCTCTTCATTTGAGCTCTCTTCTTCCTGCTCTTGCACTGGAGTTTTCCCTTTATCTGTTTTGGGACTGAGAGGTTTTGCAACTATTAGTGTATCATCTGTTGCAGATTCTGAGTAGATAACCTCTTCATCTGTATCTGTTTCCTCGAAATCCTCGTCCTTCAGTTTGGGTTCCGGTTTAGGATTAGAAATAGCAACCGTTGATGGTACTTTCCTTTTTCTGGGAGGATTTCTCTTTGGATACTTTAGGGGAATTCCAGTGCTTGTAACACTTCCAACACTGCCTCTCCTGGTCTTCCTAGCAGGTGTACCGGAAGATTTTTCATCAATGAACCCCACTTTGCCTGATTCCACTGCAAACATATATCGTTTGTACGATTGAAGTCCCTTGATAGCATCAGTAAGTAGACAATCTGGCAACACAGCACCTTGTTTCTTCGTTGTTGATTCTTTGAATCTTACCATGTTGAGTGTGGGCTCAAGTAACACGGAGTGATGGTTGGGGTCATCAAGTCTCAAGGGAATATCAGGATTGTTCCCTAGAATCCTTTGGATCAACAGTTTTGTGTATCTGATATAAGGGATCTTGGTGCCAGGCTTTTTAAGATAAGACATCATGTCGTCCCATATCAGAGCTGCAAATTTGATGTGTTTCATGTTGACCATGCCCCAAAAGATTTGTAGTTCCATGAGCTTGGATGCTCAAAACCACCATCACGCCCGTAAACGGATTTGGCAATCATGATGTAGAGGGTTCTCCATGGTCGGGGATGTTCTTAAGATTAATCGATGAGTGTTTTGTGATGATCCCAATGATTCATCATAGCCGATGTCGACCATGAATTGGAGAGTGACTTCTTCTGAAGGAGAAGCAACATATTCACCAGGCTGGATGTTTGGAAGAAGAAGAAGAACAACCCTTAAGTCAGCTGGAGTGATGGTGACTTGTTTATCGTTGAGTGTTACTGTCACAGCATCTTGACCTTTGATCTTCTGCATGGTATGCTAGAACTGGTGAATATAAATCACCGGTACAGTTGCAGAATTAGTAAGCTTATTCTTGTAAGGATGAGTGATAAGGTTTTAAAATGTACCTTTTTGAGGGGTTGTTTAAGCCTTTATTTGATCACTTTTGTATCGGTTATTACAATTTCTTTCTTTTTCACTTTTTAGGTATCTTGAAGGCAAATTGCTGGAATGACACTTATTCGGACGAAAAGGCATGAATATACGAAGATAATGGCCAAAGTCAAGAATCGAGACACTCAGTCTTTGAATCGAAGGGGACGGCGTCAAAGTTATACCGTGGCGCCGTCGGAAGATGTTTTGTGACGATACAAGAGCCAAATTGCTTATTTTCAAGCGACGGCATCAGGTTTTAAAAGAGTAGGGCATCGCAACTCAGACGACCTAGATTTGATCCAGACGGCGTCAAAGACTCAAGGCGACGGCGTCACGGACATAAGGTGACACCGTCATAATGATAACGTGGCCAAGAAGAAACCCTAATAACGGTGACCCGACGACGTCACAAATTAAAGGGTGACGCCGTCGCATTTGTAATATTATATATAGAATCCGGATTTTTAGTTTTCGATGTGTAGTCTTTTGGAGTAAAACACGAACCGAACCAAGGCGTTTTGTACAGATTTTAGGTTCCATACCCTATCTTACATCAAGATAAGTGTTTTACTTCATTAATTCAATTATGTCTTCCTTTGATTGTGTGTATGCTTGCATGTTCCCTATGTCCGCTAATTTACTTGTGTGTTTGCTTAGGTAATATGAAACTTAGTTATTGAATATTGATTGGTTGTCTCTTATCTTAATTGTGATTGACCTAGTATTGCGATAGGTCATTCGTTGTGTTTGTAATGCTTGATTGGTCTTTGATGAACCTTAGCTTATAATCGCCTAGAGTAATTGTAGACAAGTCATTCAAAGAATACCTTAGAGTTAAAGTTTATGAATCCTAGAGATTTTGTAGTCATTAACCTTTGGTAGCTTCAAAGAGTTAGGGATAAACGCATACCCTACGACCTTAGAGACACAACGCAATTAAGAATAAGGACGTGACAATTCAACCACCAATAGGAGATAACTAGGGAGTAATAAAGCCTAAGCAAATACATTTTTAACTATCATACGAGCACACACCAATAGACATAGACTACATACACCTTAGTTTAGATATTTAGATAAGTAGAAGTAATCGGTAGAAATACCAAACCCCCAAATCCAAACCCCAAGATTCGTACCTTTCCATTTCCTAAAAACATAAAAAGATAAAAAAAACAATCTTCCTCAACCCCAACCTTAGCGTAGTAACTTCTCACTAGCATTCCTATTCCCCTAGAGAACGATATCAATTCCGTGGCTTACCCTAATACTACACTACAACGATTAGGTTCATCGCCTAGGTGTTGAAAAACTTGTTCGATTAAAAGGAAGTTCCTTTGACCCGAACGACGCGTGTAGCGTTATCAAGTTTTGGCGCGCTGTTGGGAATAGAATAGCTAGTTAGATTTCCACCTCGGTTAGGTTCCTTGCTTGATTCCTAACAAGTAAGCTTTTTCTCATTTTTAGCTTCCTTGTAGTCTATCCCCTTCTTTGTGTTTGTGTTCAGAAACCCTTTTCATTTGCCGCTATGGCAAGTGAAGTTGCATTGAATCATTAACAAATGAGGAACAATTGAAATTGCAGATTGGATTGCTTTTATTGTTCTAATGAATTTGTGAGTGATCATAGAGATATCCAAAGGAGACGGGTTTAAGGTTGGATGGATTTGATAAATTTTGTGCTTGTGTGGCTTCTATTCAACGATCATTGTTAGAATCAACTCCTTTTAGTGAGACCTCCGGAATTTTTTGAGAAAAGCCTCCTAAGCATAAACCATAAGTTGTCACAACTTGAGAAAATGGATAAGGAGGATTTATCCAACCTTAGGCATCATGATAAAAAAGACCTAGTTTTTAAGAACATTAAACCTAAACCCGAACAAGATTGTGAGATGGTTATAGTTGAACTACCTAGTTGCATGCGTGGGATAGATTTCACCAAAACATATGACACGCGTGAGGAATCCTTTAGGCAAATAGAACATAGTGATCAAATTTTTGAGAATGATTCTTATGAATCGGACCAAGAATTTGAAATGGCTAAAGAAGGATTTGAGATACTTAGAAGTGTATTTGGGTTAGATCATACTAAAACACATGATGAACATTTAGGAGATCTAGATATAATGGAGAATGAGGTTGTAGGATCGTAAATATTATTGTGTTTGATGATTCAGGTGGCCTTGGATGATGATGATACATGTATGCCATTTTAGAGAGAGAAAGATAAGAGAGGGTGTTCTACTTAGAGACTTGCTTTGTAAATTATCAAATGTTAGATTGAGAAGCACCACCCCTTCCATGGATGGAAGGGGTATTTATAGTAACATACAAATACGTCCTCCTGTCGGACTGTGGATCAGGCATACAGTGGGTAAAGACCCGTCCTTCCTCCACGGTGTTACTCTAAACTAAACTATGCTACAAACTAACTAATAAACTGCTAAATAACGTAACTAACGACAAGTCTACGAGCTAACCTATGCTAGATAATATTTGGGGTAACCGACTCTTCATAATGGAATTTCCACCCTAACAATCTCCCCAAGGAGGTCACCCCATGTTTTACATTCCGAATCCTAGCATTCTATTTTATCTTCGTCTTGAGCTCGTAGACTTGAATTCTTCAACTTCGTGATCTTTGTGCTTTAGCATGACTCTTCACATCCGATTACTTTATGCTTTAAGTGGAGGTCTTTGAACCGATCCACATCATTGATGATCTTCGAGCTTTGAGATCATCACCACGAGAAATCTCCGGATCACCCTTTATTGTGTTGCCATCATGTGAAGTTGTGACTTTTGGACCGACATGCTCACACTTTCGGGATCATGAAATCTTTCCATCGAGTAGCGGAAGCTTTCTTCGGTTTATGTTATTTGTCGCAGCAGTAGCGAAGCATAGTATAAAAATATCAAAACCAAGTTACGTAGATATGCACAAGTCATGATTTCTTCAATTAAGTGTGGATCTTTGTGAGCATGCGGCTTTGGGTTGACTCTTCAATTTCGATTAGTCGCAATCGCCGGGTGTACCTGCATACGACAATTAGCAATAAAGCGCACGAAAGTGTCTTTGATCACTTTCATTGAATTGAGGTACACGGCCCACTATAACACCCCCAAAATGGCTCAGCGGAAGCGCACAAGTATTGGGGTGCTACTAAATTGATATCACAACATAAGCATAGAACAACTGATTTTCATAAAGAAACTTTTATTCATTCTTGAAAACAATGTTTACATTATTGATTAAGTGCGGAAAATGGCCCATTATCAAAATGTGGTCCCAATACATAAATCGTAGTCGTCTTTGACCATGCCATGCCTTTGCCTTGCACCTCCAAAGATAAACTATCACCTCAAAACCACGAAAATACATGCTAAAAGTGTCAACACGAGGTTGGTGAGTTCATAGATTTTATTTGTAAAGTTTTATGGACCACAAGATTTAGTATTAAATTCATTTCATTATGTGACAGATTCACTCGGTCATGTTACCGATTCACTCGGCAATGTGACCCATTCATTCGGTCATGTATGTACATAGTAAATGCAACCAAGACAATCGGTCATTTGACGATTCACTTTCGGTCATGCAGCATAACAGTTTCAAATACTTGTGTCCATATGTAAAGCATGCATTAACTTTACATTAGAATGCATCTAAGTAATCAAGTAATTGGCAAGTAAGCACATAATGCATTCAAATCATTCAAAGATAGTTTTAGTGAACAATTCACTTGTTCGGTAAAATCAACATTTAGTTTAAGTAAAACGAGCATGTATTCTCCCCAAACAGTTATGAAAACAAGTAAAAGCAGGGGATATGAAACTCACCTTGGCAATTAGTAGTCCCAAGGGAAATAATTCAAGGGGTGATGGTGCACGACTCCGACACGCAACCTAATTTAGTACGGCAATTTAGTCTTTACTCATGTTTAAGACTCGATAAAGTTTAACTAACTTTCTAATTTTTAAATGTTTGGGTTGTTGTTGTTGTTGCTTGTGTGGCAGCATTTAAGTTTGGAATAGTTTTCCAATTGTTTTTAAGTATTGGCTCTTGGAAGTGCTTAAGTAGGGAATAGGAAGATTTCAAAGACGAATGAGTCTTTGGTTTGATGGCAACCGGAAGATGATGTACGAAAATAATTACATATGATACTAAGCATTTTGACTTGACTCACAATTTAAACAAAATCAAATGGCACCTCACTGTTGGGTTCGACCCCAAACAGTGGTTCGACATCCTTTGCCCAACACAAACCAAATTTATCTCAAAACTGTTTTTAGTCTTAAAAGTTTAGAAATGAGTCGATAAGCAAAGAAAATAGTTAAAATAAAAATAGCACTTTCCAAGCTTGAGCCAAAATTAATGTTTTATCTAGATCTATGCTTCCTTAATTTATTTTATGTCCAACACAATTTAGATAAACTCATGGAATTTTTGTGTGTGTCGATAATTTACAAATAAGCACTTCTTATATTGTGTAAGCTTATTAGTGTATTATTTTCTCAAATATTACCACACAAGCCTCAACACAATCTTACACATATTTTTATATATAAGTCGATTCTTATATAAGTCAAGAAACAATTTCCAACTTTGTAAAACACTAACTTATTTACATACTTAACAAATACAAGAAGTTTTGTAACAAAGTTAAACCAAGATATCCAATTAGAGTTTTAAAGAAATCCTTACAAGGGTTGTTGTGTTAGCCGACTAGGAAGAACCAAAGACACCCAAGGACCCTAGAAGATTGTCAATAAACCCAAGGAAAACACCTTCCAAACCTTAGCAAAATAAGCTCTAAATTAAGCTAAGGTCTAAATATTTGGACACCTTTTTCCTGTGGTTCTTCGGGTCAACAGAGAGAGGAAAAAAATGTGTAGTATGTTGTTTGTGTTTGGTTTTGTGCGTGTATACTTAAGTTTATTTAAAGGCATTTGAGGCAAATTTTGAATACAACTTTGACCAACTAGCATCTAAATAATCAAAAGAAATGTTCAACTCTTGTAGAGTCTTGCATCTTCCGTGAGGTTGTGGTCACCAAGAAGGTCAAATAGGGTTTTGAGAAGTAAAATATCACATGTTCACATTGGTACTAAGTCTTACACATAAATGGTTATTATCCCCATAATTCAAGAATGTTTCTTTTCCATTTGGGCTACAGTTGGCGGCAACAAGGATAGGGAAAAGACAAAGAAATTTTGATGTATTAATTTTAAGTGTGAAGGTATATGCAAGTATATTTAAGGATGGTGTAGAGTACATGCATGCATGAAAGGGGTAAACGATGTAACTAGAACGTTTGCGTAAAATTATAGAATTGTTATTTTGTAGGATTTTGATTATAACTGTTTTGCCGTTATTTAATTGTTGTCGGTATGCGTGCAGTGCCGTAATTTTCTAAATTCACGAGATAACCTCTCGTTTATAAATTTGAAATATTAGCATCTGTCAGAAAATAATGGATTTAAATTTTCTGATGAGATAAATATTATTATAATAATCTGAAATTTTACGGGTTATTATAGTCTACCCACCTTACAGTTTACGTTATCCGATAGGGTGTCGGGAATGAGGTGATGGTATTTGGAACAACTTTTGAGTTTTCCTAGGTTGTTATAGGGTTTCCTCTTTGGGTATGGGTACCTAGGTGTTATGCCAGCAGCACATCCTCTATCTGAGGTGCCATGATTTTCTGGGGTAGATTCATTGGGTGAAAGTTCTAATTTTTATGTTATGAGGTTTCACTATTTTGTTAGTGTGGGCACCTCTAACTTCTCATGGTTTTATCAAAACGTACCCATTTATGGTGTTTACTATTTTGATTGTGGGATTTAGAAAATATTATTATAGGATTTTTAAAGGGGAATCCTCAAAATTGAGAAACCATATTGTAGCAAGGATGTGTAGCAGGATATAACATTTACCCATAGCTACGAGTAGAGTTTGGTTGTCTAAGTTGGGTAGGGTTAGAGGTTTAATGTTTGGTGAACCTCATTGTTTTCTATGGTTTTAGTCAGAGGTGTGGGATACATCCTAAGGCCAGGCTCAACTACCAAGGAGAACGTTGGTCATTTCTGTCTATGAGGTATTAACTTAAAACGCTTTATTTTGGTAAGGTATGTGTAGAATTGTAGTTTACTTTACGTTGTAATGGTAAGGTGGCAACTTGGCTTATGGAATAATTCATGAAGTGGTTCATGAAGTATTTTGATTATAATGGTTTGTGGGATAATCGGAAATAGTTTGTATGGCAACTCTTTCATTTAGTTTATAGAAGGGTAACAAGGTAGGCACTGTTATCCTTAAGAGGTGGGTGGAGC
This sequence comes from Chrysanthemum lavandulifolium, assembly GCA_022545495.1. Lineage (NCBI taxonomy): Eukaryota > Viridiplantae > Streptophyta > Magnoliopsida > Asterales > Asteraceae > Chrysanthemum > Chrysanthemum lavandulifolium. Next base: position 266,345 of record JAHFWF010000022.1, read on the forward strand.
TTCTAGGTACCAAATTTTCAAGGTAGGGCGTAAAGTTTTCAAGTTTCTGTGGGATTATATGTCATTTACCGTGCCTTTCTAGATCTTGCCAAAGGTTTATTGTTCTTTTTATTGCCTATTCCCACTAGGGGATCTTTCTCATAGGTGCTATTGGAAGGTTGCTCCTAGAATGGTTTGATTTGTCCATGGAGTGTAAGGTTTAGGGTAGGAGTGACTATAACATAACCCGATTGTGATATGAAAATATAATAGCGTGAAGCCAGTGAGTGGCTTATGATTAAGGAATGCCAGTGAGTGGCTTATGATTAAGGAATGCTAGTGAGTGGCTTATGATTAAGGAATGCTTATGATTAAGGAATGCCAGTGAGTGGCTTATGATTAAGGAATGCCAATGAGTGGTTTATTAAAATGTTACATGTTTATCATTAATCAAAATTTACTGAACATAACTCTATTATAACTATCCTAAGTATTGCAAAATTCACCTCTGAGTCGGACATAGGTGATCAAGCTATTTCCCACTGTCCCTGGTTGAATATAGGTGATCAATCTATATTCAACCGAGGTTCAATGAATTTTAAAATACTTAGCTTAGTTATGCTAGTAATATGTCTCAACACTTTTAAAGGTTGTCTTAAAGGATTAGCACAATTATTCTCTTTATGTGAGGGAAAAGGTGTAGTCTTTGTGATACGTGAAGTATACGTATAGGGAAGATAATTATAACCTATAATGATATTAGGTGAGAAAGTGATAAAACATGTATCTTATCAAGTATGATCTCAACGTGATCATAAGTAAGGCATCATCGGCAGCGGCGAAGCGGTGCGTGTCGGTCATAGGGTTTAGTTTTTGTAAAAGTGGTTGTAGTCTAGGTTTTAAAAATACCCGCTTCTATAACATAGGCTCGATGCCAATCAGTAACACCCCAAAAGGACTGGTGAGCGCACAAGTATTGGGGTGCTACTAAATTGATATCACAACATAAGCATAGAACAACTGATTTTCATAAAGAAACTTTTATTCATTCTTGAAAACAATGTTTACATTATTGATTAAGTGCGGAAAATGGCCCATTATCAAAATGTGGTCCCAATACATAAATCAGAGTCGTCTATGACCATGCCATGCCTTTGCCTTGCGCCTCCAAAGATAAACTATCACCTCAAAACCTAAAAATACATGCTAAAAAGTGTCAACACGAGGTTGGTGAGTTCATAGATTTTATTTGTAAAAGTTTTATGGACCACAAGATTTAGTATTTAATTCATTTCATTATGTGACCAATTCACTCTGTCATGTTACCAGTTCACTCGGCAATGTGACCCGTTCATTCGGTCATGTATGTACATAGTAAATGCAACCAGTACAATCGGTCATGTGACCAGTTCACTCTGTCATGCAGGCATAACAGTTTCAAATACTTGTGTCCATATGTAAAAGCATGCATTAACTTTACACTAGAATGCATCTAAGTAATCAAGTAATTGGCAAGTAAGCACATAATGCATTCAGTCATTCAGCATAGTTTTAGTGAACAATTCACTTGTTCAGGTAAAATCAACATTTAGTTTAAGTAAAAACGAGCATGTATTCTCCCCCAAAACAGTTATGAAAACAAGTAAAAGCAGGGGCTATGAAACTCACCTTGGCAATTAGTAGTCCAAAGGGAAATAATTCAAGGGGTGACGGTGCACGGCTCCGACACGCAACCTAATTTAGTACGACAATTTAGTCTTTACTCATGTTTAAGACTCGATAAAGTTTAACTAACTTTCTAATTTTTAAATGTTTGGGTTGTTGTTGTTGTTGCTTGTGTGGCAGCATTTAAGTTTGGAATAGTTTTCCAATTGTTTTTAAGTATTGGCTCTTGGAAGTGCTTAAGTAGGGAATAGGAAAATTTCAAAGACGAATGAGTCTTTGGTTTGATGGCAACCGAAAGATGATGTACGAAAATAATTACATGTGATACTAAGCATTTTGACTTGACTCACAATTTAAACAAAATCAAATGGCACCTCACTGTTGGGTTCGACCCCAAACAGTGGTTCGACATCCTTTGCCCAACACAAACCAAATTTATCTCAAAACAGTTTTCAGTCTTAAAAGTTTAGAAATGAGTCGATAAGCAAAGAAAAAAAGTTAAAAATAAAAATAGCACTTTCCAAGCTTGAGCCAAAATTAATGTTTTATCTAGATCTATGATTCCTTAATTTATTTTATGTCCAACACAATTTAGATAAACTCATGGAATTTTTGTGTGTGTCGATAATTTACAAATAAGCACTTCTTATATTGTGTAAGCTTATTAGTGTATTATTTTCTCAAATATTACCACACAAGCCTCAACACAATCTTACACATATTTTTATATATAAGTCGATTCTTATATAAGTCAAGAAACAATTTCCAACTTTGTAAAACACTAACTTATTTACATACTTAACAAATACAAGAAGTTTTGTAACAAAGTTACACCAAGATATCCAATTAGAGTTTTAAAGAAATCCTTACAAGGGTTGTTGTGTTAGCCGACTAGGAAGAACCAAAGACACCCAAGGACCCTAGAAGATTGTCAATAAACCCAAGGAAAACACCCTTCCAAACCTTAGCAAAATAAGCTCTAAATTAAGCTAAGGTCTAAATATTTGGACACCCTTTTCCGTGGTTCTTCCGGTCTAGCAGAGAGAGGAAAACAAATGTAGTATGTTGTTTGTGTTTGGTTTTGTGCGTGTATACTTAAGTTTATTTAAAGGCATTTGAGGCAAATTTTGAATACAACTTTTGACCAACTGGCATCTAAATAATCAAAAAGAAATGTTAACTTTTGTAGAGTCTTGCATCTTCCGTAGGTTGTGGTCACCAAGAAGGTCAAATAGGGTTTTGAGAAGTAAAATATCACATGTTCACATTGGTACTAAGTCTTAAACATAAATGGTTATTATCCCCATAATTCAAGAATGTTTCTTTTTCCATTTTGGGCTAACAGTTGGCGGCAACAAGGATAGGGAAAAAGACAAAGAAATTTTGATGTATTAATTTTAAGTGTGAAGGTATATGCAAGTATATTTAAGGATGGTGTAGAGTACATGCATGCATGAAAGGGGTAAACGTGTAACTAGAACGTTTGCCTAAAATTATGGAATTGTTATTTTGTAGGATTTTGATTATAATTGTTTTGCCGTTATTTAATTGGTGTCGGTATGCGTGCAGTGCCGTAATTTTCTAAATTCACGAGATAACCTCTCGTTTATAAATTTTAGATATTAGCATATGTCGAAAATAATTGATTTAAATTTTCCGATTTAGATAAATATTATTATAATAATCTGAAATTTTACGGGTTGTTATACATACGGTTCCCCGCTGATCGATACAAGCATGCCTGTGATCGTATAATTCAAGAATCTCCTTGACAGGTTTCGCAATTGTTCATTGTTCTCAAATGGAACGCCTCAAAGAAGACAACACGGAGTGAGTGAACCAATAATTGAGATTCACCGATTGATGAAAATTGATTTGAAAACAATCGTGTATTGCTTGAAGAAAGAGTTTTGCAATCTGACGAAGGTTTTATGAGAAAGATCAATTTTCAATCAAAATACTTTTGTATTAGAGAATGAGTACACATTCGATGTGCTAGTGAAAAGAAGAGATTTGCACATCGAACGGTTTTCTAAAAGTATTTTCAATCGAGATACTTTTGTGTTTGAAAATGAATACACATTCGATGTGCTAGAGAAAAGAAGATTTGCACATCGAACGGTTTTTCCAAAAGTATTCGTCAATTCCATTCGTGGACCAAGGTTGATTCAAGAATGAATCGCCCCATTGTTTCTATCCAGTTGTCACAAGCTTGATCTTTAGAAAATATCTCACATGTCACCCACCAAGAGCTTGTTTGATGTTGGCTCTAGAAGGATTTCCATCTTCATCGTAAATACTTTTACATACCACTGAGATGTTCTGGCAATATCACAAGGATAATGCGTAGGACTCTTAAAATATATTCTTACTTTCCACATTGTGTGAGACAACAAGTCTTCATTAATTTTGTGTCCTAATGAGATATTGTGGATGATCTCTTGGCTCTAGACTCAATCGTGCATATTTGGTTCCTATCTGGGAGACTAGGAGAGGTCTCCTTCTTCAATATTAACAATCTCTAAGAGAAAGTCGATAGATAATGTCGGTTCCCGTGAGAATGAAACAAGCCCTTTTAAGAGGAACTTGAGTAGCTTGGTAAGTTTAGTGCAAGGCCACCGGGTCCATGACGTCTTGTCTTCAATACCGGTGTTACCTTAGTAAACACCGGTAGCATATTTATTGAACCCGATTCGCCCTAAGGTTGAATTATTGGAGGCTATTTCATTTCACCCTTTTTCACATTCAATTCTTTTCATTCTTCAACCCTTCATTGCTTACCGAGACTTTATTACTAGAACCTTGTTGGGTTTATTCCGTTCTAGCTCTATCTCATCCGCACTCTTCCCAATTCTCATTTTTCTCCTTTTTCATCATACCTAAGGACTCTACACTATCTAGTGGATTGTCCTCGGTAGATCCCTACGGTTTTGCGGATCGTGGAACGAATACCTAACCTAACCATCCTTGTAACTCCATGCATAAAGTAAAACGGTCGGTCTTTTGGTACAGTTCATTCTTCCTTGAAACCAATTGTAAAATCATTTGGAAAACTCAATCAAGGTACTTGTGATATAAAATCAAAGCATTTTGTACCTTAATTGTTTTGATCATTTAGAAAATCTCCCCCTCAACATGTGCATATGATTTTATAAATTGTTTAGCACATGGAGGCAAGAGTTCTTTTGAAATAAATTCTTGATCACAATTTCCATGGAAAAAGCCATTTGATTTTCTTTGGAAAATTCTCCCCCTCAATATGTGTATAGGATATTTGAAATCATTTTATCACATAGAGGAAAGAGTTCTTTTGAAGCACATTCACGATCCCAAAAGCCATTACGAAACCTTTAGAAAATCAATCAAGGTACTTTATGTTGAAACAGATAAATCTTTGTACCTTGAAAGTTTATTTCTTTTGAATGCTCCCTCAATATGTGCTTCGAGATCTGAAAGCCTTTAGCACATATGAGAGAGCGACTGCACAATTAAATCAAAACGATCATTATTTATCGTTTTTTAATTAAATCACAAATTCTCCCTGATCAAAAATATCAAACCCTTTGAGATTTTGGATCTCAAGTGATTTAATAAGGTTTAGAAAACATGGGAGAAAATGTGGCCTTGTTTAAATACTCATCTTGTTTTTGAATAAATGCTCATCCTTAATCATGTGCATCATATATTGAAATCGTTTGGCACATGGAGGTAGAAGTGCCTTTAAAGGACTAAAACAAATTAGAGATTTAAATCACAATCTCTCCCCCGATCAAAAATTTCAAACCAATTGAGATTTTGGATCCCAATTGATTTAAATCATTTAGAAAAGTTTGGGGAAAGACGTGGCAAGATTTAATATTGAAAAATGACTGATATAGATCAATATAAGACATTAAAGATTGTTAGTGTCAGGTATGATAGTTTTTAAGAGATCTTTAAGTAAATTAAACAATTTCACAATCAAACAAGAACAGAAAAAATTTCATTTTGAAAGATCTTGATTCTTAAAGAAAAATCATACCATGACATAACATTAAATATTTAGATCACCACTTATTTTGTACAAACGGACCTTTTATGAAGAAATATTGTTTGAAAATATTTTATTTTAAATCACTCTCCCCCTCAATCGATGACCGTAGTCGATGATTGAGTGACTTAAGTTTTGATAAAAAATGAAGTCTGGTGATTTTCAAAATTAAGTCCAATTAATTTTCAAAACAAATATTTTTCCATTTTTCAAAAACAATATTATTTGAAAATTGTTTAAAAAAATGGTATAAAATTTCCTGCACAAAGATACGTTAGGTGGTTGAGAAGCTTCGTTGTTGTTGGGACTTGGAAGAAAACCGTCTGGCGATGCGGTGAGACTTCTTACGTTGCATTTTAATGCTAATCGAGGTCAAATTAAGCTTCATTTCTTCATTTGTCAACCCAAGATATAGTTACCCTTTCCTTCGGCATCCAATCATCTTCATTTGTGGGATCCGGATCGGGAACATTCTTATATACCAATATACCGCATACGTTAGTGAACACACATACAAATATATGGTGGTCGATAACACCATAATAAAGAATCGACTAATTAAAGTCAATTTAACATAACAATCGATCATATAAGGCATGGGGTTTATGTGTTAATCAAACTCTAATCATCTAATCCTAACAATCATATCCTAAATTCCTAGTCCTTGACATAGGCAAATATCATTTTAATTAAGCACGAGGATAATTAAGAAAGCCCGTTAGATGATATAGATTTGAAAACATTCTCCCTCAATCAATGACTTATTTTCGAAAAAGGTTAAAAGCGGCTGAAGTCATTGATTGAGTTTTCAATTTTTACAAAACTACGAATCGATAGATTTACAAGCAACTCATTTTTCACCATTTTTGAATACAACAAATATTTTTCTGAAGAATCATAGACGGAAAAACATTTGTGTAGGAACAGCAGTCCTTCGACATACTTTCCTCATTTTGTTTTAGGATAAGTGCACAAAATATTTTGAAAATTGTTTTAGCGCAAACACTTTTCTTCCTTGAAAAGCGGGTTGCTATCGAAATAATAGCAACCCATGGTTTAAGCACGGATTCTGATCAAGTAATCGCAAGCCATGTTTTGAGACATGTTAAGAAAGAAATATTTACACCTCCTCGTGAACTTCATCTAAAGTCCGCGCCATTATTGAATGACATTTCTAAGACCATAGATGTTATCGATACAGAAAACATGTCATGAGAAAACATATTTTGGTATTTTAAAATTTTCGATTTTATGGGTTTTTGTTGGTTTTATATTTTTCTATTTTGTTTTTTGGTTTTATATTTTTGTATTTGGTTTTTGATAAATATTTACAAAGATAGAATAGATGATATAGTTTAAGAAGATGATGATATGAGTACCGAGATAAGGATATCGATCAACCCCGTTGTAGAAGATAGAAGACATCATCCCTAAACTTTCACCACCAAAGCTTCCGAGGCTCTTGCATTGAAGAAAGAAATTGAACCATCTGAAATTGAGACTTTGGCAGCTTCCCCCCAAACCGTAAATCTTCTCATTGAGCAGATTCTAAGCTTTCTTTCAAGCTTGCCTTAGCCAGATGCACAAAAACGCACACCATATCATCGATCTTGCTGCTCCATATAAGAAGGATCATCGTAAGTCTCCGTTCGGGGTTATATCATCAACAAGAACATCAACGTATCATCCCACTCTTAAATAATCTTCTCAAATTTCATAACTCATCAAGTCTGAAGCGATCCATACCAAAAGTTGTCAAGAGAACACTTCCCAAGTAGATGAATTGATGCGGTCGGTCTCTTAGACTAGAGCTCACGAACCCGAATACACATATACCAGAAGACAGAGAAACTTATACCATCAAGTAGCGATTAAGTCCAATAGCCAAAGGATAACCCCGATGTATACTTTTCTCTCCCCAAAGAAAGTGTATGAAGCTCAAGAACCCGGCACCGAATGCCCAAAGAGAGAATAACCGATAACATTGAAGAAGCAAGCGAATCACGATTATCTGCGGATGACTATCTCTATGAACGCTAACTCCGGAATAAGTGATTATATCTCGTAATCAGATTAAGCTCTCAAGTGAGACATTGGCGCCCAATGTACACAATTCTCTCCCACGATGATTGCGATAACATCGAAATCATCGCACATAATGTGTACCTCTTTTATCTTGAAACTTTCTCTTACATCACTTCCCCGTCGTTGGAATAATAACACTAAAAGCCTTGATGAGTAAAACCTTGACTTTCTCTGCGGTCATGACATTTGTCTTCCCGGGATATCTTCAATCACTTAGAAGAATTAAGTTCATCAAGTTTACTCGCTTTGTGTTTAGATGTGAGTCTCCTTCCCCCTTGTTGGTTTTGACACTTCAGAATCAGCAACATATTATAAGCCCAAATCCTTGAAATCTTTTGAGAAGAACATCATAAGCTCAGATGTATCTGTGAGAATCAACTTGCTGGAGAATAATGTGAGCAAATCTAATTAGGGATTAAATCAGACATTTCACCCTCCCCCAATTAGTGCTCTCCCCTAAACTGACAATCTTTATAATGAATGCTTGAATTAAGAAGAAGTCTTTAGATCTTTAAATGCAACTCTTCTTTAGTCTTCTAACATGTAGCAGAAAATGTAGAACAGACTGTAGACTCGACCTTCTTCAAGATTTTCCAGTTGGGGAATAGATAGTTAACATCTTCATCTCACCAAATGCGTTCCAATTACCTTATATGTAGCAAATCTCCTTAACTTAAATCCCTCCCAATCAAACAAGAACAGAAAGATGTTCATCAAAGAAATCAGCCCAGCAGTTAGAAGCACTTTGTCATTAATCATATCAGCCCGTGTGAAGATGTCAACCAACGGCTCTTAGAAGAAACACCATGTAAAGATGACCCGATAAGAAGAAGTTCGGTTCTTACATGAGTTAGGAGCCGTATGACCATATATTCTCAGATATAATTCAACATGTAGAATTATCATACTTCTTCCCCCCTCAAGAATTGCATACGGAGATGCCATTCTTGATTAAATAAGTGAACATCATCCAAATTGTCACACCCCCAAAATATCGCAGCGGAACGATAGTGTCTTTGGGGTATGACTTCATAGCACAAAGTATGGATACAGAAAACGACCTCTAAAATGAGACGTTTTAAAATGTTTACCATTCGATTAAATAAAGTTAAAGTTTACAAAACATGAGATCCCAAAGTTTGATAATACATAAAGGGTTACAAAACATGTCGAATGGTAATAGATAAAAACACAAGACTCCAATGTATGCCATGTGACCCAAAAGCTCCATGAAATGCTATCGCCTTACGACCTGAGATAAACATGCTAAAAAGTGTCAACACAAAGGTTGGTGAGTTCATAAGTTTGTAAAAAAAATGATTTGAAAAAGTCTATAAAGAATGTTGATGCAGCAAAGGCATTGCAAATCCCTTCAGTCCCGAGTTCCGCCCATACAAAACCCGCAACCTATGTGTTCACAACCCATTGCCTAATATAGAATTGTCACCTTGTTTGTAAGTAGGACATATGTGCATACGATATATACATGTACTTAATGCAAAGAATCACGCCCAATGAACCTCTTGACAAGTCTAAATTGTTTGTTATGTTTCATTGAATAATAGATTATATTCACCCAGTGTCGTCATCAAGGACCCAAGGGTGGGGCTTCGACCGATAGTACTATCAATACCTCTCCGGCTCCCCGCAGGAGTTAACCAGTTGCTAAAGTATGTATGTTGAGGCATAATTGAAAACAAGTTTAGCACATTAAGGCACATATCGCAATAAACCACACATAATGTCCAAAGAGTATAAGAAGTATAGTGTAACACAATTGTATAAATGGTTTGAGTATTCGCAAGAGTAAAAACAAGTATTTAAGCATGTATCTCCCCCAAAGAGTTTGTAAGAATTTAAACGAGTAAAAGCGGGGTATGAACTCACGGTAATCCTTAAAAGTTTAGAGTACTTGTGAAAGTAAATGAAAATAGTTTGAGCATGTATCTCCCCCAAAAGTAATTCAAAATGTATAAAAGTAGGGGCTATGAAACTCACGGTAATCCTTAAAAGTTTAGAGTACTTGTGAAAGTAAATGAAAATAGTTTGAGCATGTATCTCCCCCAAAAGTAATTCAAAATGTATAAAAGTAGGGGCTATGAAACTCACCTGGTATGATTGATATGCTAACAAAATAAAGTGCACGAAAATGAGGCTCGGAAACTATCCGCGACCTAAAATGAATGTCATGACTTGAGTTATGATATGTTGTCGTGAATGCATGATACAATGTCGTGCATACAAACTCATATGATATCCATACCACTTGTACGTTTTGGAAATAATGTTTATCGTCAAAATATATGTTTATGACATCCCGTCGTATTAAAAATTACTCTACAAGTAGCTACGTTGAAACAATCTCCTACGATAGTCGCAAAATGGTGCACATCGAGTGTTAAGAAACGAACCCAACAGTTTTGGAAAGCTTGTATCATTATCTCAAAGTTTTAGTATTTAAGTTTCCATCCTAGAGGTCTCGATCACAAAGAAAAGTATAGGTTAAGTATGGTACTTTAGTCCAAAAATATAGTTTAAGGGTGGTTTTCGGCCAAGTTTAAGTGACCGTATTTTATTCGTTATAACTCTGCTTGACGAACGGTTGGACATTTTGGAAAATAGGCTAGGCGAACTCACTTATACTAGAAGACATCTCTTTATAAAAAGTTCTACATCAATGTTAAAAACGACCTCCAACATGGTAACTTGTTTTGCCGTAACACTTGTCTATTAGAAATAATATAGTTTTTCTTATATAATGAAATTACGTCAACTTTGTGTAAACGTGTATAATTTAACCGTTACAAGCCCGTTTTCTACGTTTTCTACATCCTTAGATTCGTATCAAAGTATACTAATATATTTTTGATAAGTCGACACAATTTATAACGCTTAAGACTCATTTTTGACTCGTAAAGGGTGACATTTTCATGCTGAAATTTCTGAAATTATTAGTTTTCGTCTCTTAACTTGAAAAATTCATAACTTCTTCGTTATAGCTCCGTTTTAATCCGTTCAAGCGGCCACGTTTTCGTTTTAAAGTATATTTTCCAAATATCTAGGCCAAAAATATTTACCTACTGTCAGATTTTCCAGTTTTCAAAATATGGACGATGTTAACTAAAGTTGTCGAAATGAGTTTTTCACGCCAAATCTATTCCAACCAATTCAAAACAACTCGAAGCTATTCTAATCCTACCATACACCTTCTTAGGGTGTCATGGGTTCCTAGACATCACCAAGAGTGATATATTACAAGGAGTATTTATAGGATGACATAAATATATATAACCCTTAAAATCAATGAAAAAGTGGTATAAACCTCATGAGACTTGCATGTTTTCTCAAATAAAATGAAATGACCATAACAATGAATATGAAATATGATTATGAATATGAAAAGCTTACAAGTAACTTGATGAGGTTTATGAGAACAAAGGATTTCCTAATCACCCTAGGTTTTATTGCAAAACCTAAATAAAGAGTGATACTAGTGTGTTAAAAACCTTGTCTTGAAATTTTTATGATGATCTTCTTGGTCTCCTTAGGTTGCGGTTTGAGAGAGAGAGAGGAAACAAATGGCTTTTGATCTAAAACACTTTGAGAATAATTATTGTATGTGTGATATTTAGAGTATAAAACAATATACTTAGGTAGATATTTACAAACACAATGACTCACCCTCCCTTTGTCGACAAGGGAGGTGTAGTCATTGATAATGCATTTTTTTTTTTTTTTTTTTTTTTTTTATTGTATAAGTATAATTACTTGTAAGTTAAATAAAGTTAAGTGTTGAATTGTATACACATTTGAGTATTTAGGTAGCGTTAGATAAAAATAACTTTTAACGGGTCAAGATAAAATATATTGAGGTCATAAAAATTATAAAAATACATTTCTTGAAAAATTTGAGTGAATAAATATTTATCGGGTTGAATTTAAGAAAACCGTCGTAATTTATATAAACATAACAATTTATATACGAAATAAATTTAAAACATTGGGTAAACTCATAATATTATTTTTATAAACTTAATATGAGTACAAAAATATATCGGGATAATTTTTGAAAGTATCGGATCAATTGTTCAAAATAATTATTTACGCGATAGCGTTTATTTAATTAAGAAATTATGCGTTTAATGTGAAATGCAAAACTATGCATGAGCTAATATGATGAATGTTGAGTTTGAGAAATGACCGGAAATTGAGAATTGTGACACAAATGTTGTCTTTTCACACTTCTCCCCCGCAAAATTAGCACATGATGTCGCCATCTTCATTATAATTGAGCAAGTGGAATAAGAAAACAATCAGTGGTAGTCCGGTTCACTTGATATTTGAAAGCGCATGGAAAAAGCATGAATCATGTTGATGAGAATGACCATAATTGAGAAGATTTCTCTTCTTCAGAAGATAAAGCACACTGAAACGTACACTTTTCTTTTCTTTAAAGAACGAGGCTTGAACTGTTGTGTTCAAATGTCATTATGATGAAGTACTAGGCCTGAACTGAAGTGAACAGACGTCATAATCTCTCTCTTTACAGCTCTCTTCACAAAACTTGTAATCAACCCCATTATCATTCCGTAGGCTCTATGTCGTGACAGCTGATGAAGAAAACCCAATATGATGAATTTGACCCTGAAGTAAAACAACCCGAACTCGTGACTTAAACTTGCACATATGTAACAAAGAGCGGTGCCGAGACATGATCGTCCATTGAATCTCTAAGTACTCTATACTCTTCATCCAACCAACCATTAAGTATAAGACGTACATCACCTCTTGAAAATCCACAATTAAATGTGACACTGAGCACTACAACGTAACTCGTTAAAGTGATAGTTATTTTTGTGGTAAAAAGAGCCCAATTCCCCCAAGTGGTAAAAGAGAAGGAAAAGACTCTAAAAAATAACTAGATTTCCATGTCTTTGTTTTTGGAAAAAGCTCGAACAAGGATCTCGAAGAATATTCATCCAACCATCCCCGATACCTTCAGATACTAAGTACACTTGCCCGCGATATTTCACTTCAACCTTAAATAAATAATAGTGAATTAACCCCGTTGTCACATCTTGTTAAAAGCTCAAATCTAGCCTCCTTTGACTTTAAAAGTGAACTTTGATAATGGTTTCATCCCGACCATGCTTAAAAGCACGTAACCCTGTAAAACCATGTAATAGCCAAACTGCCATGAGGACAATCCAAACAAACATCCAATTCATGAAATGCACCCTTTTATCCCTTCTTCGAAGTAGAAACCGTAGTACCAGCATCAGATAAGATCCCGAAATACACTTTCCTTTCTCCAGGATGGTTCCATCATCACGGGATTTTACAATTCTATAGTTTAAACCGAGAAATAGTTTCTTTCATGATTTTACAAAACCAAGAATAAACCGTAAGATAGATCCGAAATGTACTTTACTATTACCGGGATGTTTCCATTGTCACGGATTTTACAAGTCTATGATTTAAACCGAGAAATAGATTCTTTCACGGGATTTTACAAAATCAAGACAAAACCGTAAACAATGTCGACTTGAATGTGTTATGACAACTTTGGTTTCGGTGAATATACATTTTAGGGGAACATGCGCGGTTCATCGGTTCATTATCCAACATCATCAACATCATCAACCATCCAATAAACACTTTGGAAAACACATCATTCACGCATTTCGCTTTAATTTGTTGTGACCACTTGGTGATGTAAACCCGATATGTCAAACTTGATCATGAAGTGAACTTCCCCAGATTTGTTACTTAAACTTGTACTAATCCTCGTGAAAAAGAAACGGTGTACCCAATGTACAAAACCTCTTGACATTCTCAACTGAGTGAGACACCTAAGTGATAGTTACGTTGTGGGTTAAACGAGAAAGAATCACAAGTGTAATTAAATAGCCAAGTCTTTATCACCCTCAATAAACGCCCAAACAAGTCATCATCGCGGAAGGGTAGAAAGAAAGAAGACAAAATAAGTAAACGTGCCCGGAAAACCCTCACTTCAAATCCAAATAAGAAATATCGTCCAAACAACCCAGTAGTCAACATTTTCTCATAAACACGTCAAGCCGTGACATAAAATTCTTCGTGAAAATGTATACACCAAAGTTTCAAACTGCATACCACAACAACTCTCATCATCATACCAAGTCTCTTCAACAAATCTCATTTAGTCTAATTCTCACAAAATTCAAATATCATGAGATCTCATAATATCAAATCTCATGACCAATTTACGACTTGCACGACATAAATCTCATCATCAAATCAAATTACAACTCGTATCCCCTGACCAAGACAATAACACCCGGTCCAAAATAGTAATTACTTACGGATTATTGAAGCTCGATTGAAAACCGTGATCCAAAAATTATATCAAAAGTTATCACAAAGTACCAATTTATCCATAAAATCCGGATCACCAAGTGTAGGTCCACGTTTATTTCATTTCAGCCCAAATAACATGTCCTCGATTATATGATTTCAGCCCAAGAAGAATAATAGCGAGATCCGTTGGCCCATGTTTCACATAATCGGATACCATAATGTGATGATCGTTGTAAGCTCTTAGACGAGGTCTAATATTATATCTAGGAACACATAATAATGAAAGCGGAATATTCAAACATAGAATCAACATTATTATGAACAAGGTTTTTTATTATCATAAACTAACTAACTAACTATAATAAAGATCAAAGACTTGATCTAACACTAACTAACTAAACCCTAGGCGTTTTCCCAAATCCCTACGCCTAGGTTCCCACACACACACACCTTTAGACGTCTACATCTTGTACGTACTTTAAAACTAATGACCCTATGTCTCTTTATATACTAAAGACATCTAGGGTTTACAAGAGGAATCATAATAGAATTAGGAAACTAAATATTCTTTTAAGCATATCTTCTAGAATCTTCCAAATCCTCCATCTTTTTGTAGTTTCCCTTCTTGTCACTTTTAGTCCTTCATGTTTCATTCTTCTGTTTTGTATCATCAAATCTATAATAGACCCAACAATCTTCCCTATTTGATGATGACAAAACAAACACAATTTTGTACGAACTTCCCTAGACGAGTAGCGAAGTTGAGATAATTAAATCTCACCATGAATGAAACAATCTTCCTCTTGACTTAAACATGTCACTCAAACATCTCTTGCCCTTTTTGTTATCAACAAATAGGGAACGTATGCAAATAATGATCTTGACCACCACGAACCAATATCATACTTCCAATCTAAGACTTCCAATGCTTCAAATCGCCCACCATTACGCACCATAGGAAAAATGGATCCAAAACAGTAGAAAACTTCAACTAGCAGTAGTAATAATGATCAACAATAGTAAAAATCAAACACTTCCCCTTGAGTGATGGATGTATATCAATGATTCTTCAAAATCTGTAGGCTGTATGTAATGATTACTTGTGAAGAAAACCAAATATAACAAATTTGATGAAGAAGTAGAATTTCTCAAACTTGTGTCTTAAATCTTGTAATATCCATGGAACTCCATACTTATACGAACCAAATATAAGTAGACCGCAATCCCTTGACAAGAATCCTCAACTAGTATGAGACACCGAGCACTACAATGTAACTCCTTTAGTGATAGCCAATGTGTGCATAGAGCATCATAAGAAAATCACACATTGCTAGATTCATCAAGCTAGATGATAAGAACACAAACCAAGTAATTCCACTTCACCTTCAAATAAGTGATAAATAATCCTCTTCGTAATCAATTATTCAATAAATCTCCAAAACGAGCCTTTTAAAATCCTTTTAAGAACAAAAACTTCTTCCTGTGTGTGTGAACCAAATAACCATTCGTGGTGTGTGTGAACAATAACACAATGTGTGTCGTCAAAATCTCCTCGTAATAAACCATTAGACGCCAATCCAAATAAGTTTCGCCATGTAAAAACCTTGAGCAAGGTGCTTTGTAAGAACAAGATTTTGAATGAATACGAGAAGGTAGATTGAATGAGACTTAAGAAGCAGCAGTTCTTTGAAAATATACGAGCGAGCTTTAAAACTCCAAGCGATTACTGCGTCCAATGAGCGGTACTTTAATTCAAGAGCAGTACTTTCATCCTAATGAGCGAGACTTTCGTGTCCAAGAGCAAGTACTTTAATTCCAAGCGGTACTTTCGTGTCAAGCAAAGACTTTGCTTGTAGGGACCAATAACACAAGAAGACTTTGAAAATACAGCAAGATTTTCAGAAGACTTTCACATAAAAGCTCAGATGGAAGATCCCTTTGGTGGAAGGTTAGATGAGTATATAGAGAACATCCACCAAAAAATTCGTTACGATCCAACGGTTAACGAAAAAGTTATGATCGTTACAAAACAGTGTTGTTGTAACCTTATGAAAAATCAGCAGCAGACTTCGACAGCTTATAACTTTTGATTGAGAGCTCCGATTGACAATCCCTTCGGTGAGATTAAAGATAGATATACCATGAAGCTCCAGTTTAAATTTTAGCTCGATCCAACGGTTCAATAAAAAGTTATGACGTTTTTAAAACAGTGCTGCAAAAGTATTACGAATTTTTGACAGCTTCAAATTTTTCTTCCTTCTTCTTCGAAAAACCTTGTACCCTAGATATCACGAGCCCCAGGCTCTGATACCAATTGTGAAGATCGTTGTAAGCTCTTAACAATTGTGATGATATACTTTAGACTCGTACCAATTGTGATGATCATCACAATTGATATACTTTAGACTCGTACCAATTGTGAAGTTAGTTTGATTAAAATATAATATTAGACTCGTACCTTCTGCAAAACCTTTTCAAAACAGTACTGCTAAACCTTTTTGGGATAACTTTGGTCAAAACAGGTTTCATCATTCACCAAGAAGGCAAAATAATTTTGGGCATAGACATAGAAGAAATCACTTTGGACATATGGGTCAAAAACTGTGTTTTGTGTATTATAGTCCTAATCACTTAATTAAAGATTGTGATCGACACTCGAATACCTTAGCAAATTCCCAAAGAACAGATCGCCAACCACACACCTAGAGAGCACAAACCGGTTTGGAATAATTCAAATAGGGTTAATCACGTAAACTTCACACCGATCATAGATACCCATCGTAGAAGACCTTTTCAAAACCTTCAAGATCTCACGTGACTTTTCAAAGTCGCCACCAAAACAAGGTCGATCACACTATTTGGAATAGGAATCCTAGGAGATCTCACTATCAACCTAGAAGGTATTACAATTCACAGGGGGATCTAGATCACGGTGAACCACGTGTTAAACCGTAATGGGTTAAGAGGAAGGTATTTCGAGGGACACAAGACTTTCAACAAAAGTGAATCGATGTTTTGTGATAAAAGAAAATGTTGAAAACTCTCGGACCTTGCGGATCTTTAGCACTCGTGGATCGTTAGTGTTGCCTATGTAATCATAAGCAAACTAATAGACAGTCTCTACAACTCGTATTTTATAGCGGAAAGTAAATACAAGTTGTTATAACTAAGAACACTTAGATCTTCTATAGATCTTTTTATTAACTGAAACTCTATGTTTCAGATGAGTTGTCTATTACAAACTATTAAGTTCCTTTTATAGACAAGGAACCCTAATCTATTACAACTCAATCGACTAAGCATGCAAGCATGCATTTAATGACTAATACATTAAACGATATTGAGCAGTACAATAATACCCATGCAAACCTTGGGCAGTATAAGAATAATGATGAGTTAGCATTTAATTCATATAGCGCATGCGATCCTAGTCGACTTTCACCCTTCAAAGCAGAATAACGGCAACGCTTGTACTTTTCAAGAGAATCACTTCTTCAAAGATTACGCTTCTACTTGACAAAACCTTGTAGTAATGACTGTAAATCCTACTTCACATAATTCCCAACAATCCTCCCTAAAATGGAATTTGACTTGGTTAAGTTCCGTTTTTCGACTTGAAAGATCTTTTGAGACTTCAAGATAGAGGATTGTTTTCACATCATTAGCAAAGAACCAATAATAATCTCATCTCTATGATGATCAAACTTTGAAACTCGTGTCTTTGCAAAGCAACAAATGACATAATGTACATCAAAACTTATTAGTTGCATACTATTCTCATCACTTCGGTGTGTAAACTCCACGAGAGAGGTGAATCATTGAAAATAATGGATTTGATGTCTCTTTACCAATAGCCATTACTCTTTGGAGTAGCCAAATGTTTAAGTTCGAAAACTATGGTACATCGATAACCATCGATTTAGTAGCAAATCGGCAACTATATAAACGGTTTGACTTGTCTTTACACAGCCGCTTGCTCGGGACTAGTCAATTCTTAGAATTGGTGAATTGAAAACCAAATATGGAGATAGTTGCCTTTACCACAGTGCCATATACTTGTGGGCTAGCCAATTCTTGGATTCCAAAAGGAATAGACCATGGTGAATTGATGACCATACAACTCTAAGCAATTAAGCATGGGTGGATGCGAGACCTATGATTTTGAGCAAATCATTACACTATCAACATGATTTGACATGTCTTTACCAAAGCATGCCTTTGGACTAGCTAACTCTTTGATACACACAAGGTATATCGGTGAGTTAAAACCATCAAAAGTGCAACAAACCCTCAAAAGAAAGTTAGTTTTTTTTTTTTTTTTTTTTTTTTTTTAACTAAGAAACTAACAAATAAACAAACAACATGACAAAACAAAATCGATTACAAATTACAAAAGACAATGTAGATTACCGCATTCATGATGAAGATGCGAGCTTGAGCTTGCGTAAGTTGAGACTTGATCAATCCAACCGGTCGTTCAAAGATCGGTCTTTCATTTCCAGCTGGATGCGGAGGAATTTCCAACCGACATAGCATCCTTTCCATAAGTCTCATGGGCAATGGATACTTTCTTTCGACAAACATGCATCTGTGATTCCACCCTTAGTCTCGAGCACATGCACACGAGGAGAGGATAGAGTCTCCGGGACACAACTGCCATAAATGTGAGTTCTCCCAAATGGAATGTCCTCTACTATTGGGAGAATGAGGTTAAACAGACTTGAATATCTCTAGTAAGAACATCCCGGAACCTTGTGGTGCAATGTTGCGATAATGGTACGGTAACGAGAGAGTCATGAGTAATCAAATATGCCCTGTCAACCAAATGGAGTATTTCTTTCAAAAAGGTGAATTCCATTGAAGTTTTATCCTTTCGATGAAGGACATTCATCTCATTATGCTTGAGTCAATTGACCAAAGACATTTTGATCTCCTCGGGAAAATCGAAGAGAACCTTCTATAATGAAGGTTGACTCATCAGCCTCAAGATCCAGGGTAGTGATTTTGGCCATCCTCTTCTTCCTTCTCGAGCTTATAGATTCCTAAAGATGGTGCATCTTCACGAATGGCATTCATTCTTACTAGCAAGTTTCTAGCCTTCCTTGTTTTTATACTTGCTATATCAGCTTCTGAGCAAACAGATGCCACATATGGAGTGGGAGCATTTTGGTTGAAATCAATAGATGAAGCACAAAGGACATATTATTTTTCTTCATCATCACGATTTACATCAATCCATCCTTTCCATTTTGATCCTTAGCATCCTCGTCATAGTAGTTATGCATCTCCAGCCATCGAGATAGAACGAATGGGTGGTTATGCAAGACTTCACAAATGCATATCCAGCATCTAGTGTGAAAGATGTGAGCGATCATGCATATCCAACATTATGTTAGATGTTGGAATAGATGATATGTACTAGATTAGGATAGGTAGTATAGCTCTTTTCTTGTAGTTGCTTTGAAGTTGATTGTAAGCTGTAAGCTGTAAACTGAATGAATGAATGAACAATTTTAACTTCAATACTTGTCTTCAGTATTTTATCTTCAGTGGAAACCAATTGCTCACTCCATTACTTAGCTTTCAGAGGAAACAAGCTTTGAGCTTACTAGACCATATACCAAAGGACCAAACTTGATGAATTTATAACTGAACAGGGCATTCTGCAAAACAAACTCAGAGAAACACAAGAACAAAAATAGAGACAAACCAGATTAAAACTATGAACAGACAAGAGTTAGCAAACAACATATACACAAAGTTTACTATAAAATCCTCCCCTGAGGCATATGCCTCCCCTTAAACTTTGCAGTTAAGGAAAGAGAAAGATCCACCATTGTTCTTGGGTTTCCAGTGAAGTTTAGTTCTTTTATTCTTCCAAGAACAACTTCTTGAAGTTTTGTGATAGTGCCCAACATCCTTTCCCATTATTCATAGAGTCAATATATGCGGCCAATAACCATGTTTAAAATATGGGCTAGTATGTTGCACATAAGGTCTATCTGCTGATCTCCTCCAAGGAGAGTCCGTATAAGTAGCTTGTGGGACATAAGGAGGAATATTTTAACATTGGTCCACACCAGTCTAGGTTTCTCTTTGAAGAGCACATGCATCCAATTTTGTTCATAGAAATCACAATCCTTAATCAAATGAAGTTTACTTCCACACAAAACATGTCTTCCTTTTGGAAGATTGATTCAAAGAAGATGTTCTATTAGAAGTACTTAAACCGAAATATTAAAGGAATTGTTTTTTTGAGACATATTATTCAAAGATTTAAAGACAAGTCTTCGAGGAGACAAGGCTTGGAGGTGGATTCCTCGGCGGCTATCCTGAAGGCTTGTGTCTACGACTGGGTGCATGCTTGGGTGTAGACTCGGGTGTAGGCTCGGTGAGGGCTTGGGAAGGTCCGACTTATCACTTGGATTATAGCCGGAAGTAGACCCTTGATCCGATGAATTGTCACCGTCGGAGAAAGAGACAAAGTCATAAGATGAAGCATCGTTATCTGGCAAGTCTTTTGACTTTTGCCATACGAGATGGTGTGATCCATCAAAGTCAACATTAATGGACGGTCGGTGGGCATGAATTCACCTCTAATAGGTCCAGGGGACGACATGAAAATCACCTTCCTTTCTAAAGTGTTCTAAGCTGCAGTGTAGATTCGCCCATCTTGCCTAGCTTCCAATCCTACATACTCGAAAGCCTAAACCTATTCCGAGTTCACCGACCGACTACTATAAAGTGCTCTAGCTAGATTGTCACCGATATTAACCATTGTTTATGTCTAGCTATTTCTTGACTAGTTTCTCTTTAAGCTCTAGGTTCTCAAAGCACTAGCATCATCTTTTTCTTTTCGATGCGTTTTAAGTTAATATTAGCAATATCTAGATCAAATTGAAGCACCTTAATCTTTTCTTCATAAGCTATCGATTCTTTTGAAACCATACCTTTGTCTTTCTAATGTTTTAACGAAAGTTTATAAGCTTCAATATCAACATAGCATTCATCGTATCTAGGTTTCATAGTATCATAAGCTTCTTTCGGTTCATTGTATCTTTCACTACAACCAAATATACAATTGTGTACGAGAAAGTCCCATCAAGGCAAACCGATCATGCCTATCTGTTGAAGTGCATTTGGCCGACAATCCAAGCTTCTCTGTATCACGACTTCCTCGGTCACGAGGTTCATGTGCAGCCCAGTTGACCTGTTCATCCATGGTGATAAGAGTGAAGTGCTAGCTCCCTTATGATTCTGCCGATATGAATGGTAGTTAGCTCCTCTCCACTCTTCCTGTCTTTGCATTCCGCGAGAAATGACCCATCGATGGCAAGAGAAACATTTGACCTTTCTCTGTCAAAGCGAAATGGATCCTTTCCTTGAACCCAAACTTCCTTCCCGCCTTCTTCAAACCTCTTGATATCTCATGAAAGCATGGCCACCGCCATTTCAGCTTCATCTCCTCCATCTCAAGTGGGTCCACTTGGTCAAAGTCTTTATATACCAGATGCTGCTGAGTATCATAATCAACAACAAATGAGTGAAGAACATCCTCCAATATACTTCCAGACTTAGCTTGAGGATGTGATGGAGTGGGACGATAGGATGATGATGGCAAGTAAGATGGACTTGAAGTATGCATCATCATATTGGAGTGAGATGTCCCAACAAAGGCTGAATGACCAGAGGAGGAAGTACGGTAGGGAGATCTGACATCAGGTTCAAGAGATCTGAGTTTGTTGTACAACTCATCAAAGGTGAGCATGTCCAGTCTACCTTTAGCTTTAAGAGCTATACTCACATGTAACCATGATGGAGGCAAAGATCGAAGGAACTTTGAGTTGCAATCATCATTGTCGAGCTTTGCATTCAATTTGGTTAAGTGACTCGGAATCTTAATGAAACACGCCATTATCCTTGTGGATACCTTCTTCTTCGAGATATTGAACTCTTGGAAGTGTTGTCTCGGCATGGACTTCCTCATTCTCTGGACTCTTCATTCCCACCAAACCTTGCTTTAAGAGCCATCCGGATGTCCTTTGCATCAACCATGTGGTGAAAATTACCCAAGTGATCTTCAGGAATAGATTGAAGGAGGATGGTTCTTACCTTGTGCTCTCTTTGCATAGCTAAAATCTCTTCAGCAGTTTTGGGAGGAGCAATGGTGAACTTACCATCTAGATCTGGGATAGTCTTCTTCAGACTGTTGCCATTCTTCACAATCTCCCATAGATTCCAATCAATATTGGAGATCCAGTTCTGCATCTTCATGGTCCAAAGATCATACTCTTCCTTCTTTAGGTAAGGAAACTTACCATTACTGTTGGAGAGACTAAGTTGTTGCATAGAGGTGGTGGTTTTGATGTTGTTGTTGGTGGTGACTTGATTCATCATCGTTCGAGCATGGTTAATATGTTTTGGTTGTATGGGGTGAGGTAAATAAGGTTCTCGAGATCGTAGAGACTCTCCGAGGCTCGATACCACTGTTGAAAACTCTCGGACCTTGCGGATCTTTAGCACTCGTGGATCGTTAGTGTTGCCTATGTAATCATAAGAAAACTAATAGACAGTCTCTACAACTCGTATTCTATAGCGGAAAGTAAATACAAGTTGTTATAACTAAGAACACTTAGATCCTCTATGGATCTTTTTATTAACTGAAACTCTATGTTTCAGATGAGTTGTCTATTACAAACTATTAAGTTCCTTTTATAGACAAGGAACCCTAATCTATTACAACTCAATCGACTAAGCATGCAAGCATGCATTTAATGACTAATACATTAAACAATATTGAGCAGTACAATAATACCCATGCAAACCTTGGGCAAGACAAGAATAATGATGAGTTAACATTTAATTCATATAGCGCATCTTGATCCTAGTCACTTTCACCCTTCAAGAGAGTAACACGGCAGCGCTTGTACTCTTGAGAGAATCACTTCTTGATTCTGCTTCTACTACAGAAACCTTGGTAGTAATGACAGAAATCCTACTCACATAATTCCCAATGCGAAAAAGCTAATAATCTTGTAAAAGAGATTTATGTTGAAAAATCGAAAGTTTTGAAAATCACATGCTAAAGATCAAAAGATAATACGGATCATCATTTGAAAGATAGTGGAAATTACATACTCAAAGAATTTGAGTTTGTAACTCCACAAGGGAACACAAGTCGATAATGGCTTGGGTTCCTAAAAATCACTAACTCTTTTCTTTGTGTGGGGTAACCCGTAAGAGGAGCTTAAAGATCATCTAATTGTGGAAAGTGGTTGCTCGGAAGTATGACAGAGACAAAGAGATCCTGTCGATTTTAGAAATATTAGTGGAGGAAGAGTTGCATTTGGGAATGATCCCAATGGAGGAAAGATTCTTGGAAAAGGAACTATCAAAGCGGGGCTTATAGACTTTGAGAATGTTAGATATACGAAGGAGCTTAAGTTCAACTTGTTATCAGTCTCTCAAATTTGTGACAAAAAGCATCTTGTGTTATTCACTAACACAGAATGTCTCATCCTTTCCTCTGATTTTAAGCCTGTTGATAATGAATTAGTAGTTCTTAGAGTTCCAAGGACAAATGATGTGTATAGTTTAGACATGAAGAGTCTACATTCTTATGGCAGAGCTACATGTTTGGTGGCTAAAGCAACATCTGAAGAGGCACATCAATGGCATAGAAGATTGGGCCATGTTAATTTCAAGAATATCAACAAACTGGTCAAAGGCAATCTAGTTAGAGGCTTACCTTCAAAGACTTACAAGAATGATCAATCATGCTTGGCATGCAAGAAGGGTAAACAACACAAATCTTCCTGTAAGAAGCTTGAGGAGAGAACTATTAGAGAACCATTGAGTCTGTACATATGGATTTGTTTGGACTGTCTCTGTGCAAGTTTAAACAAGAAAAAGTCTTGTTTGGTTGTTACGAGATGATTGCGATGATTCGATTGGGTTTTCTTTTGGGTTTTAAGGATGATACTTTTGATGCTATTCGAGACACTCATAATAGCTTTTAAAACCAATTGAGACTCAAGGTTAGAGGTATTAGATGTGATAATGGGATGAATTCAAGAACAAGCTTATGGATGAATTTTATGCAAACAAAGGCATAAAAAGGGAGTTTAGTATTGCAAGAACACCACAAACAAAATGGTGTTGCGAAAGGAAGAATAGGACTTTGATTGAGCGGAAGAACAATGCTAGTGATTCCCATCTACCTATTCAATTCAGGCGAAGTCAGAATACTGCGTGCTATGTATATGAGTCTCGATCACCAAACCACGATGAAGACACCTTATGAATTGCGATGGGCAATAAACCCAACATTCGTTTTATGAAGCCTTTTGGATGTCCTCTCACTATTTTAAACACCATTGATAATTTGGGGAAGTTTGATGGCAAGTCGAAGAAGGATACTTATTGGGTTATTGCACTAATAGTAAAGGCTTTAGAGTATACAATGAGTTACTAAGAAGATTCAAGATTGTCTTCATGTTGAGTTTTAGAAGATCAAGACAATGAGAAAGGTAAAGGTCCCGATTGGATGTTTGATCTTGAGGTTTTAACTCCTTCAATGAATTATGTACATTAGAGAGAGAAAATCAACTTTGTGCACATTGGAGAAGATTTACAATATGTTGTTCATGAAGTTCATATTAGACCGGATCTCGTTCGATGAAGATATGGAAACGTGGGGGGGTGAATACGTTACCATTTAAAACTTTAGATCTTTAGTATCAAATCGCTTATAAAGCTTGTTATAATATGAAAGTACCAATTATTGTTTGTGACTAATATAAAGCATGGTAAACCAAGTTGTCACACAATCATGAACATCAAACCACATCACAAACAATAGTATAGTGCAAGTATAAAAGTAAAGAGATAAAGAAAGGAAAGTGCAAACCGAACACGAGGATTTATAGTGGTTCGGTCACGGATCTCCTTTCCGCCTACTCCACTCCCGAGTACCCAACTCGAGAGTTACTTCACTAAATCAACAAGCTCCCTTCTCGACGGAGAAAACCTTACAATCGCCGCTACACTTTTTCCGTACAAAGCTAAATACCGGGTTCTAGTTCGAGGTAGAACCAACCTAACGTCGCTTATACAATATTTCCGACACTAAGCTAGATGTCGAGTTCTTTTACAAGGGTATAACCACTCCCAATATGTTTTATGGCCCAACATAATAAACCTTGTGTTTTATGGCACAAACACATAAACCATCTAATCTAGTTTGGTGAAAGTGTTGTTATGATGCAATGATGTTTACACTAATGATCCATGACACAAATGTCTAATGGATATGAATAACTACTTCTAAATGAACTTCCATTGATAGGAAGCCTTCATGATGAAGATCACAAGTTCCCTAAACTTGTTGTGATAGATCTTCAGCTTGTAGTGAGTGGGGATGGCTAGATCTCCAAGCTTTCCTTGGTTGATCAAAGAGTATGCTTACAACAAAGATGAATGTTAGAAGCATTATGATCATGATCATTAGGGTGTTTAATGTATGTTTCTACATTGTTAATGATTGATCTAAATGTATGCAAGAAGGTGGAGAAGATGTGATTTGAAGTGGTGAAGAAATGGGAAAACAATGGGCTGCTATTTATAGCCAAAATGGACAGAGCGTCCACGGACCAAGGATCCCTTTAAAGGGTTCCGCCTTTATGCAATTTGGTACCGTGGGTGCGACATAAAATCTAAAAATCTTTCTTCAAATCTTTCCAAGATATTACCAAATCTTACTAAGATCACATTTGATATATTGAGTGTCAATCTAACCAATATATTCAAGAGATCTTTCAAGATTTCAAAGATGATGCATGCCATGATGTAACATGTATTTCCATTTTTAGATTAAAAGTTTATCAAAGTAAACTTGTAAAATGTATTATGTAACTAGTTAATAAAATGTCTAGTTACCTTTTGAAATACTTGTGAATGCAAAATGTAAAATGAGGTTCAAATAGAATGGTTAACCTATTAAAATACTTAGTGACTCTAAACGTATTTTAAACATTCTAAATGATTTGTTAATGGGTTTGATCATAATGCCACATAACAAACATGTACGAACTGTGTTGTAACATATGAGGACTTGAGACATCGAGAGGTGTTGAATGTATGTTGAGACAAAGTGTGATTACAAGTAACTTGTACATTTTACGTTATGTATTACAAGTTACATGTTTGTCATCAATCAAAACAAACGAGACCGTATAGATTAAATATCGTAATATTTGCACTAACAATCTCCCCTTTTGATGATGACAAAGATATGTAAACGTAATAGAAAGTAAAATGTAAAAGTTACTTGTATCCTTACTACCTTTACATTACCTTCTCCGTTTACACTCTTCTCCCCTTTGTCGAAACAAAAGGCGTGTCCTTGAGTTTAACTTTATTTCTCCCAAAAGGCGAGCTTGCATCATCCCTAGTGAAGTTAAATCGTTACTTCAATCCGTCCCTTGTTTGGTAGCGGATCCATGGATCAAATAAAGAGGCTTAACCTACATCAAGGTTAGTTTTATGCAACAACAATTATGAGAAATATATGAAAAGAAAATGCATAGCAATGTTAGCCTATTTTCTCCACTTTTATCAAAGCACAAATGCTTGTTGAAAAGTGAGAATGATGCTAAATGCGTGCATGCTCCCCTTGACGGTTGCTCCCCTTGTTTGAGGCGTCGTGGTATGATTAAAACCTATAAAACAAATATTAGTGCAAAACTATATTCGTCATTGGACGAGTAAGTGATATACAACATAGTGTGTATAAGATGCATTCAGTAAATTCTTGACGAAAACTCCCCTTGCTCTAGGAGGTCAAGATGAGCCTTCAAAATAAATATTAGTATAATAGAAGCTTTGTCTTTTAGACAAATATGTCATATACAACCAAGTGTATAGACGATGCAATATGAGTGCTTAAAGGATATTCCTCCTTGTTCTAGGGTGTCAAGAAGCACCTAAAATAAGAAAAATAATTGATACAAACTTCATCCTTAGATGAGTAAGTTATATACAATCGAGTGTATATGATGATGAACCTACAATGAAAAACATTAGTGCAATATATTTCATCTTTTTCACAAAGAAAAATAAGATGTATATATGTGATAAATGATATAATCAAAGATCTCATGAAGTGTAGTCTCCTAATTACAATCATAAGAAAAGTGAGAATATAATATGATAAAAACCTACAAAATAGTTCCTAGAAAGAAGATATGGAGTCTCCCACCGGGTGTGCCACTAGTGGTGCTAGTGTTGGTGTCGGTTTACTAGTAGGATTCATGTGGTGATGGTAGATGACTCGAGATTTACAAAAGCAAGTTTTCGCTAATCCATGGTGGTGATGATTAGTGAAAGTGGTGATGGAAGGTGGTGGTGATTAGGTAGGAAGCTATTAAGGAGTTAGAAACTCGTATGTATAGCAAATATAAAAATATAGATTCATGCAATCCTTTCGTCATGTCAAGTGACCAAAGCTAAGAGAAAAAAAATGAATGGACATTGCATTTCAATGATGCATAAGGGTTATGATTTGAATGATTTATTGATGCTAACAACCTATTGTTTTGAGCAAGTTCTCATATGCTTCAACCCAAGAGTAATCAATAATGTCCTATCTAATAATATATAAAAGTGATAACATGAAGATAAATTCGCTCATTGATTGACACGAATTATAAAATGACCTATTCTAGGTGACAATGGGAAAGGTAGTATTAGCATGGTTTTGACCGACATGGATGATTATCACTTTGAAAGGAAGTGAAGACAATATGGAAAATACTAATAATAATAATGAGTACCTATATGAGGATGAGAATGACATCATATAAGTGAGAGTTGGATGGACCAACGTGTTGGAAATGGTCGTTTTGATTAATATATCGTTTGCACCGACAATGACATGCATGATATATGTCAAGCGAGAAAAGGATAAGATCCTATGATGGTGTTCTAGATAGTGAAGTTGTAAGGTGCTAATTTAAGGAAAATCCTAAATTCGTTGATTGTGGAGATGAGGAAGTTTGTAAAACACATGATGTGTTTTTCACTTGATGAGGTATTGGTGCAAACTTGTCATATAAGGTTAAAAAGGTTGAACTAGTTGTGGTTTCGTGAACCGGTTTTAGCTAAGTGGTGTTTGCCTATGTGTTGGTATTTTAGAGTCTAAGAGACATAAAATTTGACAAAAGACAATTATGTGAATGGATTTCTCTCCCCCTTAATTGGTGGACATCCAACATAATGTGTAATGTATCAAATAAGGAATGACAACAAAGTGTTTAGGAGGTTATTCGGTTAACAAAAGAGATGAGCTTAGTGATGTTTTTCGGATGATGGTTAGCATACAATGAACTTCATCCTTAAAGTCACGTACCTCTTCTCGATTAATACGAGATGATCGTATGATGAGGCATGTGGTTTCCTAATAGGAAGTGAAGAGGATTAGAGTATTGTTATAACTAAATAATGATGGAGGTGATTTTGGAAAGCGGAAGCAAAATGAGATTTGGAAAGAGGTCGGTTGAAAGACAAAATGCAAAGCCAACCTCTAGAACTTAATTCTATATGCTTTTAAACTATATGCAAGTGTAGGGGTCCCATAAAGCATAGTACTAATCTACTTAGCAATAAAGGGATTATGCAAAATGAGCATATAAAAGTTAGAACCAAGTGAGATAACAAATAATTTGTTATCAACCTACAAAACAAATTTGTTAGTGACAAAAGATGTTAACATGATAGAAATCAAATGATAACATATTATATAAGCAAAACAACACATTGCACTTAGTAGACAAGAAATCACCGCACAAGATAGCATCAAAACAATCATATTATGCAAGAATACGACTTTATTCAAGACATTTCATTATGAGATTGTTTTGTCGTTAGACTTAGCCACTTAAGCATACTTGGATATACAATAATCTATGTGATTAATTTGTAAGATAAAAGGCTTCTAAAAGTTTGTCATACCAAAAGCACTTTGACAGATTATATGTGCACACGTAGCAAACAAATAGTGTGACAAGAAGCAAAAGAAACAAGATGAAAGATTCATGCAAGCCATGTTTAAGACATAACAATTTGGAGCATGTATCATTTGGATCGTACTACACATAGATATAATGAATGCCAACTAATAGCTTTCAAACACAAATATATCATATCAAAATTATCACGTATCAAAATGACATATTATGATTTTATAAGTAACATGTTAATCATGCTAAAATTAATTCAAAAGTAAGTATCATGCAAATAAAGTTTTAGGTTTAAACGTTTAGTAGCATGCAAGAATACAAGCACTATAAAGATAAAAATAAGGTTTACACATTTGACTAGTTATCAAACACTAAGGGTATCAAACAAGAACATGTAATCAACACCAATGCAAGTCGCTTTTGTATACTACTTGTTTGATTAGTATTCCATATCAATGTTTTAACACTTACTTTAGGCATCACGATGAGACTATGTCACACCCCAAATTAGATATTCGGGATTGAACATAGCATCACAATCAAGTTATATTCGACCTAAAGTGTGGAAAACACATCGTTTGATTTAATAAAACAATCGAGTTTACAAAGTAGGTCCCAAATGAAAATCAACTTGTGCGGAAATAAGTTTGTTACAATTCAAACGATGTTTTAAAGCACGTAAAACCCAGTGAGACGCGTCGTCATCACGACTCCATGATGTGTCCAAATGCATGCCATGAAGTGAATGCCTTAGATACCGAGATAAAACATGCTAAAAGTGTCAACACAAAGGTTGAGTGAGTTCATAGAGTTTGCATTGAAATGTAAAGACTTTCAAAATCGTTTATGCAAAGAAAGGCATTGTAAATCCACTCGGCCCAAGTTCCGCCCATACAAAACTTGCAACCCTGTGTTCACAACCCACCGCCAAAAGGTGCATAGTTTATGTTCAAGTGCATGATGTCAAATGAATTCACATAATAGTGCAGGACTTAATGTATCAATGTTTACTTGACATAATTATACCAAGACATTTAGTTCAATGATGTTCCCAAGACATTCGGTTCAATGATAATCCCAAGACATTTAGCACAATGATAATCCCAAGACATTGGATCAATGATAATCCCAAGACATTCAAGACAATGATAATCCCAAGGCATTCGGTTCCATGATTTATGATATAGGATATGACTAAACATTCGATTCGATTAAGCATGTAGTTTCAAATAATCATGATAGTCATAAAAATAGTTGAGCATGTATCTCCCCAAAAGTAATTCAAAACAATTAAAAGAGTAGGGGCCATGACTCAGATATGTAAGAATTTAAAGTACTTGTGAAAGTAGTTTGAGCATGTAAAAAAATTCAAAACATATAAAGGTGGGGCTATGAAACTCACTTGATAAACCGAGGCGATGACAAAAGTGAGTACACCGAGGTATAATGTGAAACTTTAATCTTGACCTATGATGAATGATATGATATGTAATGAGTTATGATGTAATGTTATGCATGCATTTCGTATGTTATTTATACCATTTGCGAGTTTTGAAAATAATACTTATCGTCGAAAAATACTCTTTTGACGCCTTGACCTTCTTAAATCACTTTTCAAGTATTTACGTCAAAATGTCATCCTACAATGGTTTAATAATGATTTATGGTGAAATTTCCACTTTTCGTCGCAAAATAATGTCGTCGGAAATTTCATGAAATTGACAAAATGGCTTTCAAAAACTAGTCGTAAAATGGTGTACGTCGATCGTTAGGAAACGAACTCGACGGTTTTGGAAAGCTTGTATCAAAATCTAGAAGTTTCAGTTCATGAGTTTTCATCATAAAGGTCTCGATCATAAAGATAATAAGGGTTAAAGATGGTGATTTTGTCCTAATTGTTGTAAAAAGTGAGTTTCGCCAAGTTTGAACATCCGTAATTAATTTATTACAACTCCGCTATACAAACGGCTTGTCGTTTTGAAAAATATGCTCGGTGAACTTGATTTTACTAGAAGACATTCGCTCCAAAAGTTTCACATCATGGTTAAAAACAGCCTTCAACATGGTCGTTTTGACTACCGTAACACTTGTATCGTAAAAATAATATAGTTTTTCGAAAATAATAGTTACGGCAACTTTATAAAAACGTGCATATCTTTGTCGTTTCAAACCGTTTTCACGTATAATACGTCCTTAGCTTCGTATCAAAGTATACTAATATATTTTGATAAGTCGAAATAATTTGTGAAGCTTAAGGCTCGTTTTGACCCGAATAAACTAAAAATGCATGCTGAAATTTGAAAACTATATATTTCGTCGTCAAACTTTAAAAATTCATAACTTCTTCGTTATAACTCCGTTTTATCCGTTCAAGCGCCACGGATTCGTTTTAAAGTATATTTTCTAAATATCAAGGCCAAAGTTTCGTACCTACTGTCGGTTTTCCAGAAAATCAAAATAAGGACAGACCACTAAATTATAGTTATCGAAAATAGTTTTCTCGGACAAAACCTATTCTAATCCCTTCAAATCAACTCCAAAGCTAATCTAATCCTACCATACACCTTCTTAGGGTGTCATGGGTTCCTAATCACCATCAAGACCAAGAATACCATGGGGATAATTATAGGATGACCAAATATATATATATACTCTAAAATCATGAAAAAATGGTATAAATCACATATCTTGCATACTTGCTCCAAAATGAAAAGATACATATGAAATGAAAAGGAAACATGAAAATGAAAGAATCATGCTTACAAGTGAAAATGATGAGGTGAAAGAACAAGGATAAACCTAAACACTCTTGGTTTTTATTTCAAAACCTAATAAAGAGTAATAACTAGATTGTTAAAAATACTTGAGCTCGAAAAATTTATGATCCCTTTGAAAACTTATGTTGGCCGGTTTTGTGATGAAGAAGAAGGAGAGAAAACTTTGACTTGGCTTGAATTATTGTGTAAATGAATGAAGTGTGAATGATGAATGATGTTTGTAAATATGTACAATCAAAGAAAGTCAATCAAATATGTCAATAAACTTTGAAATAATTTGAGGATGCAATGAATGAAAGTGTGAAATAAGTTAGTCAAGTTTCAAAAGTGGCAAGTTGGTTTGGGGGATTGTGTATGACAATATACATAAAAATTTTTTTGTAAAAATCTCATAGTTGGTGACTCTTGTTTATAATATAAGGGTTAAATATGTGTATACTTGTTGTTGTAAGAAAAAGGTAACTTGTAATGTAAATAATATACATTAGTGTATTTAAGGAAGTTTTATGTAAAAGTAACTTTTAATGGATCAAGGTGGAGTATAATGAGATCATAAAATTGTAAAATACATTCCTTGTAAAATTTGAGTGATAAAATAATTATCGATTAGTTTTAAGAAAACGTCGTAATAATATAAATTTAACAATTTATATACAAAATAAATTTAGAACACTAGGTAAACTAAAAATATAGTTTTATAAACTAAATGTAAGTATAAAAATATATCGGGATCATTTTGGAAGTATCGGATTAAATGTTCAAAATAATAACTCACGCGATAACGTTTATTTAATATAAAATTTACGCGATGAATGTGAAATAAAATGTCATGAATGAATTAACATGATGCAAATGATGTCAATGAAATGTAGACTAATCTTAGTCCATATGAAATGTACGTGATGTTATGATCATGAATTCGCCGCTAAACCATAAAGGTTACGCGATTTGGAACACGAAACCAAGTTTACTATAAATGTTGAAATAGTGAGACATGAATTGTTTTGAGAAATGACCGAAAGTACGGGTTGTCACAAAATGGCATATTAACACTAAGATAATGTCAAATCAACTTATCGTATCAAACAAGAACATGTAATCAACACATGTAAGTGCAATGCAAGTGGTTTTAAAAGAAAATTCATATATACTACTTGTTTGATTAGTATTCCTAAAGCGAGGCAAACTATCAATGTTTTAACACTTACTTTAGGCAAGTATAGGAAAGCAAATTTTCAAGTTGGAGAATGAATATGAGACTATTACTAGCGGTGCTCAATTAAGGCTAAACACGACCATTTTACGGGTGATTCCACATACCCAACTTCTCTAGGAAGCAATTCAACCGTTAGGTCAAATTGAGTTTCTAGTGCAATAGGTTCTCCAAGAGTCATTCTCATGTTAGAAAGATGGGAACTCCTACTTTTGCATATTAAAGTGTATAAAGATGATAGTTTACCAATACTTGGCTTAATGTGACTTAACTAATATGCAATATAACTAAGGTGATGAAGACGTCATGTTATACACATGAATTTTAACAATGGTGTGTTTGATAAACGATATGTTTTAATCTTGTGTTTAGAATCTAAAGTTGTTCAAATTACAAAGCTAATTGTATGATCTAATGGATGACATCTTTTATGTTGAGTTGAAGTGTGTACTTAAAAGTGAATTGATCATCTAAGACTAGGGAATGGAATATGTTAAACTAAGAATGTTCTCAAGAAAGCTCTTTGGAACTTTATTTAACAAGAATCTAAATGAGGTTACCAACTTCAATAGATCTTGTGTATGCTCTAAAGATGTGTAGTTTTAACCTTGGATGTGCACAAGGTTTGAGCAAGGTTAGGTTATGATGTACGCTTGAAAGGAAATAGATACAAATAGTATCTTTCAACAAATGAGATTATCCCATGGGATAAAGTTATCATGCTTATGAAAACAAGTATGACAAGATGAATGGATATGCTAGTTCATAGAACTTTTAGATGTTTGTTTCAAGATCATTTAGCCAATGAGGTGTAATGAAATCTCTTGTAACACAACTATTTATGTCGCAAGAATGATGCATAGGATATACAATATCCTTTTAACAAAATGAAATCTTAACGCATGAATCTTAGTCATAATGTTCTTCAAAACATCATGTTTTCCTAAATGAAGATATGAAGCCAAAGTGTTTGAATCGGATAGTCCCATCTAAATAAACTTGGTCTCAAGATTATATTCACTAGATGATGACAAGAGGAATTCACCGAGTTTCTTATGTATACTCCTCAAAAGTCATTGTTGCTTGGGGTGTATGATGTTGGCTTTGAGATTGCATTTTAACATATGTTGTTAAAATGTTGATTTGAGGTTTAATGAAATTTATGCAGAAGTTTAACGACAAAGTATTACTAATACTTTGATAATTTGTGAAGGTAGTACTACTTATACCTAGTGGAAATTGACAACAATTACCAAGAGCACCATGCTTATTTGATAGTTGAGGTTCTAGCCATAATGAATTATCTAAGTCCTTATATGTTGGAAAGGATGTTTGAGTTTGTTCAAACGTGCATTTGATTCAGTACAAGTGTTGGACACAAGGGCTTTTTGAGCAATACACTCAACGAATTCAAATGATGGTAAGGATGGTGGATTGGTTGATCTAGGTGGTAGGTCTTCTAGTGTCTAAATAAGGATGTGGTGATGTAGGGGTTTGTTGTGCTATGGGAGTACTTAGGTTGATTATTTGTCCATAGATGTTGAACACAAAAAAGTGCGGATACTAATTCTTATGGTTCATTGGTTGCTACAACTAGTGGGTGAAGTGCTTGAAGTTTTGGTCATGTCTATGAAGCTTAGAGGCTGAGGTATAGGTTCACCTTTGAAAGGGCACGTTTGATTTAAAGGATGCTCTTGGAAGTTCATGAGCAATACGCTTAATGGTGCCAAAAGATGGAAGAGGGATAGTAGGTGTCAAAGAGGGATAAGTGGCACCGTGGGTTGTTTGTTTTGGATAAGTGTTTCAACATGTGTTGTTAAAATACTTGGGTGTTGATTTTTCGGATATGACTTTTAATGACTACAATCGTAAGTCGCATATACTTGAATATTTCGGATGAAATACTTAAGTTGTCAATCCTAATTTGTTGAGATTATAAAGCTTAGATTGAACTCAAGGATAACAAGACTTGATAGTATGTCTTTAACATATGTGTGAGTTATGACTCTATGTAAATACTTATCGTCTTGAAGGATGACACATTATTTTCATGTTAACCAAGTGAGGCAATACATGTAGATACAAAACAATGTCTATAGTCATATGATAGACTTGTGTATGTTATCTTTGCAAATAATGAGTCCATTTATTAGTCTCGGTAAGTCATCTAAGTCATCCGCAAACGGGTGAGGAGATGTTGGTGGTGTTTGCACCAAGTACAAGCTTTGGAGACTTTGGTAGTGAAGGTGATGGTGGGTGATTTTGGTGGTGGAGTTGGAGTACTCAAGTTTAGAAAGTTCACATCTTGAATGGGTGATGAGATGTTGAGAGGTAATGAGTCTGAGGATGAAGAGTTCAAGTTAATGAAGCAACAAGATCGAATGCTAATCCTAGTGGTTTTCTTAAGTGGCTTATTTGAGGTTGAGGATTTAGTCATTTTGACTTTGCTTTAAGAAATGCTAAGCTTGAGGAAAAGTAATAGTGAAGGTGTGAAAATGACCATCTTGAATGTGTCGATTTATGGAACTAAGGATTCACGGATTTGATGTTAATCCATACAAAGATGGTAGTTTTTAATGAGATGGAAGTGTCTAAGATCATGTCAAACATCCTAAGTTAATCCATTGAGGATGTGTTGAATGAGATATGAAAGATATGCATTAACAACTATCCTAGAAACGAAGTTTGGTAAATTAGATTGCGGGATTTAGTAAAATTCAACAACTTACCGTAGGATTCATGGCACCATTTCTTTACACAAGGAACCCTTAAATTGGTGCCACCTGGTCCGCCTACATGGTATGGCGGTACCAAAAGCATAACGACGGTACCAACATTTTGGTGCCGTCGATCCGTCCGTGGACACCGTAAAAGTTCACACACCCATTTTTAGGTGTCGGGAGTTTTCCAAACTTGAAATTTTGCTTAAAACATGTGACATTAATTACTTCTAGTTAGGAAAAGTCGATAACACATATACAAACATAGTGGAGCATAGACTTTGACCAATACAACGATTTTCACATAAAAGTGAAAATGGGTAAAATTTGATAACACACTTGTGCTATCCACCGCATAAACCGGTTAGCATACAACATTGTTTTAAGTCATATTATCATCCTACAAAGTAAAAACAAATAAATTACATCATACATCATTGTTTTTGTCCTTGTACCAAACACTCTCTTAAAACCTTCATTTTCAAAGTACTTGACTAATTTACTTAGTACTCATTGCTAAGTGAGTTATGACATTTCATAAGTTATGCGAGATGTTAGTATAACCTATGCAAACGAAGTGATCTAATTCTACAAGTGATGGTAAAATAATTTTCCAACTTAGTGCACAAAATCTAGCAAATAACCTATTGTGCATAAACAAGAAATCGTCAAACAAGCGAATAAATAACATGGCAAGATTGACACTTATATTATGCAAACAAACAAGTGTAAACAACAATTTGAAAAAATAAGCAACATATATGCAAACAACATAAACAAGTGGTCATTTAGCATAGCATAACAAGAAAGATACTTTTCGTCATTTAGCGTTTAAATATGACGATGTATACCAAGCTTGATTAGTTTCCTTTAAACATATTACCAAATTATTTAGTTTCAAAGGAAGTTGTATCAAAGTTCTAAGAAAACCAACTTAAATTGCTTGATTCAAAATTTGAGTTTTTATGTTAAAGCGAAACTCAATATTTTAGACATATTGTAGTATTTGGTCTATTTCACTTATTTAAAATTAGACTCAGGCCATGAGAGTATTTTTAAATGAAAGTAGACTCAATTCCTTTAAAATGATAGGTGGCTTGACTCGCACGGACTTACGGTTAATTAGTTATGATTTTTGAAGTTGCCCAAAAATCGCACATCGCAGACGGATTCCACGGAACCAAATAAAGGGATCCGCCCTTTATAAGATTTGGTGCCGTGGTCCTCGAGACAGATTCACCAAAACTAGTATTTGACATAGAGAAAACGTTGTGCGACTTACTAGATTTCATAGTAAACATATAATACACATATTTAACAACATATCTACTTATGTAACTTATCTTAAACATTTACGGAGATGATTTTTCAACTAGATTTATAGTTATCCCAAACACTCCTTTAAAATCATATTTCTTCGTAAATTTTCTATGAGCACACAATACAATACTTACTAGTTCTTTCAACAAACTTTTTATTTTACTTTTCAAGAAAACCTTCAAGCTTGTATACAAAGTTACATTTAACAAAAAATTTCTAAGTATAACAAGCAAAGCATTTTCATATTATTTTTCGCTCAATGGTAATTTGATACATGGATCGTACTCTATTTTTAAAACCATTTGTTTTGAAAATAAGAGCTACGTGGCTCGTACCAATTGTGGAAACGTAAAGGGGGTGAATACGTTATCGCTTAAAAACTTTAGATCTTTAGTATCAAATCGCTTATTAAGCTTGTTATAATATGAAAGTACCAATTATTGTTTGTGATTAATATAAAGCATGGTAAACTAAGTTGTCACACAATCATGAACATCAAACCACATCACAAACAATAGTATAGTGCAAGTATAAAAGTAAAGAGATAAAGAAAGGAAAGTGCAAACCGAACACGAGGATTTATAGTGGTTCGGTCACGGATCTCCTTTCCGCCTACTCCACTCCCGAGTACCCAACTCGAGAGTTACTTCACTAAATCAACAAGCTCCCTTCTCGCGGAGAAAACCTTACAATCGTCGCTTACACTTTTTCCGGTACAAAGCTAAATACCGGGTTCTAGTTCGAGGTAGAACCAACCTAACGCTTATACAATATTTCCGACACTAAGCTAGATGTCGAAGTTCTTTTACAAGGTACAACCACTCCCAATATGTTTTATGGCCCAACATAATAAACCTTGTGTTTTATGGCACAAACACATAAACCATCTAATCTAGTTTGGTGAAAGTGTTGTTATGATGCAATGATGTTTACACTAATGATCCATGACACAAATGTCTAATGGATATGAATAACTACTTCTAAATGATCTTCCATTGATAGGAAGCCTTCATGATGAAGATCACAAGTTCCCTAAACTTGTTGTGATAGATCTTCACTTGTGGTGAGTGGGATGGCTAGATCTCCAAGCTTTCCTTGGTTGATCAAAGAGTATGCTTACAACAAAGATGAATGTTAGAAGCATTATGAT
The DNA here is from genome assembly GCA_022545495.1 of Chrysanthemum lavandulifolium. Lineage (NCBI taxonomy): Eukaryota > Viridiplantae > Streptophyta > Magnoliopsida > Asterales > Asteraceae > Chrysanthemum > Chrysanthemum lavandulifolium. Next base: position 304,640 of record JAHFWF010000022.1, read on the forward strand.
CATGATCATTAGGGTGTTTAATGTATGTTATTACATTGTTAATGATTGATCTAAATGTATGCAAGAAGGTGGAGAAGATGTGATTTGAAGTGGTGAAGAAATGGGAAAACAACGGGCTTCTATTTATAGCCAAAGGGGACAGAGCGCCCACGGACCAAGGATCCTTTAAAGGGTCCGTCCTTTATGCAATTTGGTACCGTGGGTGCTCGACATAAAATCTAAACAAATCTTTCTTCAAATCTTTCCAAGATATTACCAAATCTTACTAAGATCACATTTGATATATTGAGTGTCAATCTAACCAATATATTCAAGAGATCTTCCAAGGATTTCAAAGATGATGCATGCCATGATGTAACATGTATTTCCATTTTAGATTAAAAAGTTTATCAAAGTAAACTTGTAAAATGTATTATGTAACTAGTTAATAAAATGTCTAGTTACCTTTTGAAATACTTGTGCATGCAAAATGTAAATGAGGTTCGAAATAGAATGGTTAACCTATTAAAATACTTAGTGACTCTAAACGTATTTTAAACATTCTAAATGATTTGTTAATGGGTTTGATCATAATGCCACATAACAAACATGTACGAACTGTGTTGTAACATATGAGGACTTGAGACATCGAGAGGTGTTGAATGTATGTTGAGACAAAGTGTGATTACAAGTAACTTGTACATTTTACGTTATGTATTACAAGTTACATGTTTGTCATCAATCAAAACAAACGAGACTGTAATAGATTAAATATCGAAATATTTGCACTAACAAGTTTTACTAAACCTCATAATGCTTTACTTAGCTTTGTCTACAAACAAAACAGTTGAATCGTAAGGACCATCAAACCTGCCTATTTACTTGTTTTATCTCTCAAGAGGAACCCAAGAACATTGCTCAAGCCTTGACTAAAGAAAGTGGGTTGAAGCTATCTTTGGAAGAACTTCTTCAATTTAAACTTCAAGAAGTTTGGTTTTATTTGATCTTCGGATGGGAAGAAAGTTATTGGAACCAGATGGGTTTTTAGAGTCAAAAGAGATGAAAGAGGTAATGTTATCAAGAATAAGGCAAGGTTAGTAGCACAAGGCTACGAGACAAAAGAAGGAGTAGATTATGATGAAGTGTTTGCTCTGTTGTACGAATAGAAGCAATTAGAATATTCCTTGCTTTTGCTTCTTATATGGGATTTCAAGTTTATCGATGGATGTTAAGAGTGCCTTTTTATATGGCAAGATTATAGAGGAAGTTTATGTCAAGCAACCTCCTGGTTTTGAAGATCCTAAACACCCAAACAAAGTCTACAAGGTGGTTAAGGCTCTTTATGGCCTTCATCAGGCACCTAGAGCCTGGTATGAGAGGCTCTCTACATTCTTATTGCAACATGGATACATAAGGGGAGCTATTGACAAGACTTTGTTTATCAAGAGAAAGAAGAAGGATATCATGTTAGTTCAAGTCTATGTTGATGATATCATCTTTGGGGCTACCAAACAATCCATGGTTAAGGAGTTTGAGCGGTGATGCGTAAAGAATTTCAAATGAGTTCAATGGGAGAGTTAACTTTCTTTTGGGACTTCGAGGTTAAGCGATCAAAGGAAGGAATTGTTATCGGTCAAGACAAGTATGTTCTTGACATACTTAAGAAGTTCAATTTTGATGATATGAAGACATTACTACACCTATTAAATCTATCTCATTCATTGGGCAAAGATGAAGATGGATGACTGTTGAAGTCAAGTTATACGGATCAATGATTGGCTCTTATGTATCTTCATCGCATCAAGGCCCGATATCATGTTTTCAGCTTGTTTATGTGCAAGATATCAAGTCTCACCAAAGATTTCTCACATGAATGCGAGAAAGAGAATCTTATGTTATTTAAAACAACAACCAAAGTTGGGGTTGTGGTATCCTAAGAGTCACCTTTTCACTTGGAAGCTTTTTCGATAGTGATTATGCGGTGATAATTATGATAGAAGATCAACAATGGCGGATGCCAATATCTTGGAAGAAGGTTAGTCTCCTGGCAATGCAAGAAGCAGACAATTGCAGCAACATCATCTACTGAAGTTGAATATGTGGCTGCTGCAAGCTGTTGTGGACAAGTTTTGTGGATGCAGAATCAACTCTTGGACTATGGGTTCAATTTCAAAAATACTCCTATAAATATTGATAATGAGAGTACCATTTGTATTGTGAAGAATCCTGTGTATCATTCCAAGACCAAGCACATACAGATTAGGCATCACTTTATCAGAGATTGCTATGAGCACATGCTCATTAATGTGGTTAAGGTTCACACAGATGATAATGTAGCTGATTTACTCACCAAAGGCTTTGATGTTTCAAGATTCAATCACTTGGTGGTGAGTATTGGCATGATTAACTACTGAGCTACATTTGAGGGGAGGACTATAAGGTGTTAGTATAGTCCTATGTATTGTTTGAGGAGGATATTTGTGTATACTTCGCTTATACTGTAAGAATTTGGAAAAGTAATCGCTTTTCCTAAAAGTCTTCGCTTGGAAAGTACTTGCTTGGGAAAGTGATCGCACACGTGGAAAATCTTGTTTGTCGAAAATCTTGCTCCAACGGTTATATTGAGGGGTAATTAATGCTAACGGTAATTTTATTTTGGGCGATGATTTTCAAATCTCACCTATAAATAACTACTTTCCGATTTTCCCTCTCTATTAATATTTTAGAATCTTTTCCATCTTTATCTCACGATTACCATCTCTTTATTCTTCGATCATCTCTTTTACTTGTGCTTACAAATTCATCAATGGCTAATCGACCCTCTGCTTTAAAGCACAATATGGTGGCTAATTTGGACAAGACCGAGGCGAATGTGGCTTTTCATGACATTATTGATTATCTTCTTTGGTCGCCAATCGCTTATGCTCTTTTAGTTGAGCGGATATTATTGAACCTTGGATTCAAGAATTTTGGGCTCTCGCAAGGGATAATATGGAGAATGAAGAATTTTATATTAGGGCTACATTGTTGGAAGAACTGTGAGGATTACCGAGGCATCTGTTGAACTCGTTACACGCACGGACCTTGATGATCTTGAGCACTCGTGGATCGTTGGTGTTGCCTATGTAATCATAAGCAAACTAATAGAAAATCTCTACAACTCGTATTCTATAGCGGAATGTAAACACAAGTTGTTATAACTAAGAACACTTAGATCCTCTATGGATCTTTTATTAAACTGAAACACTATGTTTCAGATAGTTATCTATTACAAACTATGAGGTTCCTTTTATAGACAAGGAACCCTAAACTATTACCACTCAAATGACTAAACATGCAAGTATGCACTTAATGACTAAAACACTAGATAATATTGAGCAGTACAATAATACCCATGCTAACCTCGGGCAAGACAAGAATAATGATGGGTTAACTTTTAAATAATACAACAGATGTCGATCCTAGTCGACTTCCACCCTCACCAGAAACACAAAGACGGCTTTTACTCTTGAAGAATCTCTTCATCACAGATTCTCGCTTCTACTTGCAGTAATCCTTCGGCGGTAATGTCAGTAAATCCTTCTTTGCATAATTCCCAACAATCCTCCCCTAAACTGGAATTTGACTTGGTTAAGTTCCAGTTTCCTACCTTGATAGGTCTTAGAGACTGCAGTACTAGAGGATTGTTCTCAAACATCAGTAGCAAAGAACCAATAATTATCTCATCTCTATGATGAGCACACTTTGAAACACAGATCTTTGCAGCAACACAAGACAAAGTGTACATCAATACTTATCGGTTGCATACTATTCTCATCACATCCGGTGTGTGAACTCCCGTGAGAGGTGAATCATTGAAAATAATGGATTTGATGTCTCTTTACCAATAGCCATTACTACCGGAGTAGCCGATGTTTAAGTCTAAAACTATGGTACATTGATAACCATCCGATTTATGAGCAAATCAAGAACTATATAAACGGATTTGATGTGTCTTTACCGTAGCCGTTTGCTCGGGACTAGTCAATTCTTAGAATTGGTGAATTGAAAACCAAATATGGATGCAAGTTGCCTTTACCACAAGCCATATACTTGTGGGCTTGCCAATTCTTGGATTCCAACAAGGAATAGACCATGGTGAATTGATGACCATACAACTCTCGACAATTAAGCATGGGTGGTTGAGACCCTATGATTTTGAGCAAACCATTACGACTATCAACATATTTGATGTGTCTTTACCAAAGGCTGTACTTTTGGACTAGCCAACTCTTTGATACACACAAGGTATATCCGGTGAGTTAAAACCATCAAAAAGAGCAACAAACCGCAAAGAAAGTTAGTTTTTTTTTTTTTTTTTTTTTTTTTTAACTAAGAAACTAACAAACAAAGAAAATACGACAAATAAACAAAAGACAATGTAGAATACCGCGTTTTTATGAAGTTGCAGCTTGAGCTTGCGAAGTTGAGTCTTGATCAATCCAACTTGGTCGCTCAAAGATCTGGTCTTTCATTTCCCACTGGATCCGGAGGAATTTCCAACCGACACAAAGATCCTTTCCATAAGTCTCTTGGACAATGGATAAATTCTTTCAAGAAGCATGCGATCTGTGATTCCACCCTTTGTCTCAACTACATGCACACGGTGGGGATAATATCTCCGTGACTCAACTCGCCATAGATGTGAGTTCTTCCAAATGAAATGCCCTTTACCATTGGGAGAATGAGTCAAGCGTAACATGAAGATCGCCCAATAAGCACATCCCGTAACCTTTTGGTGCGAATTGCGGTAATGTTTGGTGACGAGTGTCTGAGTAAGTATATCCGCCTGTCAACCAAATGGAGTATTTCCTTCAAAAGGTGAACTCCATTGACGTGTTGTCCATTCGATGAATGACATTCATCTCACCATCTATCGAGACCACCGGACCAACACATTTTGATATCCTTGGGAAAATCGATAGCAGACCCTTCTTGAATAAAGGTAGAGTCATCACCTTTAGGTCCAAAGGAACATTATTTTTCGATGCATGAGTCCTTGCTTTTCTCACGCATCTTCTCGAGATGTGAGTTTTCTTGGCCATCCTCTTCTTCCTTTTACCGAGCATATACATTTCGAAGATGGAATATCTTTGGATTCTTCATTAACATCAGTAGTAGGACTAGAAGAAGTAGACGTGGATTTAGGTGAGACATCATCACGAAGGGCATGCATTTTTCCCGCACCTTTCTTGCCTTTTTAGTTTTGTGGTTGTGGTTTTAGTTGCTTTAATCGAGCCGACTTCTTCTCAGATCGAGATCCCACAGATGGAGCAGTTTGCACATTAGGTGCTTGAGAGGAAATGGTGGTTGGTTCAAGAGATGAGATCTTTTCAATGAGCTAGTGACTTCGTAGTAGCTCAGAAGATGTTCGAGAGAAGTAACTGGTCATCTTCCTTAACCAAAGTACTTTCTTTGTAGCAGCAGATGCCACATTTGGGTTAGATGAGGCATAACTGGTGCTTGGGAGAAACAGTTGATGGTTCAAAGAGAGGAACCTTGTCGAAGAAGGAGTGGCTTGAAATTGCTTCGAAGGAACCATGTGAGAGAGTGTCTTTGGTGGAATATCATCAAAATTATCCACTATCTCAACAAACTTGGGTCTCTTGGCCTTTGGTGCAATTTCATTCTCGCAATTCTTTTCAAGTCGGAAGATGGTGTGAAGCGTAAGAAGAAGTCTTCATAATCATATTGTACAAGTAAAACAATCGCATCGGGTAAAGCCACGACTTGCTTCATTGTTAAACCACGGTTAAGCACAAGACAACTTTGATTTTCACTATAATCTGCATCTCGATTTCTTCCGAGCTTGAAGAGGTCTCTCTCTTTGCCTTATGCTTTGCAAGATCGAGTGGCTTTCCTTTTCGCAATGCTTCTTGCTTCCTTTGTTCTCCAATCTTCATCATCCGAGCCACAAAATTTTCACCATCAAATTCCACCTAAGATACTTTGAGCAAGTGTAGGATTTGCAGTGGTTTGCTTAATAAGAACATCCCATTGTGCAGCAGGCATCTGAATAGCTAACTCATCCAATTCTCTTCGTCTCACGTGAGGCAAAACAAAAGTAGAATGATCCGCAATTTGTTTAGCCACTGCACTTTTCTTCCGATCCGCAAACTCAAGAAACACCTTTCTTGTCCTTGCCTTTCTTGTTCGAAACCGCCGGACCAAGCTCATCTTCAAACAATACACCTTTCTCTTTATCAATAGACTCATGAACAACATCAGCTGAAGGAGAATCATCAATTTGAGCTTCGGAAGAAACATTTTGAGAGAGATCTTCAACTGGTGTGTTAATGACGTCAGTTGCAGGATCCAAATCAAAATATCTTCCACCATGAAATACTAATTGATCATCTCTTTGAAGGGTGGGACATGATGGTTCTTGAACAGTGCATGATGATAAGGTTCGAGATGTAGTGTCCTCCAATTGATTCTCGGCAGATGTAGTGTTGACAACACTTGGTTTCTTGAGACCGCAGTAACCCTTATCCAAATTCGATCGTCTTCTTCCTAGTGAACATAATTGGTGCCTTAACTTTTGATGATTCAACATCAACTGAAGATGGAACAACACTCTCTTGAGCCACATCAGCTAAGATGTTAAGGGAAGCAAGCCGAGATTCCTCATCTTCCTCATCAGAAGAAATGACTAACTTCCTTTTGCTACTCTTTTCAAGTCGCTCTTCTAGGTCCTTAACTTTATTCTGCAGTTCCTCAATCTTATCACCAAGAGTAGTCTTGGTCTCTGTAAGCTCATTTTTGAGATCAGTCACCTCAGCTGCATACATGTTAACAAGAGCATAGACAGATGTGAGAGTAATTGGGTCCTCAGCTCCACCAGCAGATTGCTCTGTGGTAATGGGAGTTTCATTGGACCTTTCAGTAGAAATATGGTCATGCTCAACATGAGGAGGTACTTCATCAACAGTTCCCTTTGAGGACCTGGGTGTGGTCATCTTGATCAGTCGGACTCAAAATCGAAATAGAAGCTCATGCGGTGGAGGACTTGGTGCGGGTGATGGAAAATGTGGAGTATGGTCAGTGCACTATGAGAAGCTTCAAGAAGATAAAGGGACCCTCATCTATATTAACCGATGGATTGCCATCGGAGCAACATTTGAAGAGGGTGAGATATTAGCAACATCCTCCTCATCGCAGTCTCATTTCCATTAGGCAACATAGTCACGACAACGGATGATGTGTCCCTCAAAGTTAGTTCTCATAGAGGCAAATAGTTTAATGAAAGAGCTCCTATGGGATGAAAGGCTTCGACTTGGGTAGAGGTGTCTATGATAATTTGTAAGAATCTAGGGTACATTAAAAACTTATGTTGTTTCCTGTTTATATTTTCAACCATATTATCAAAAATAAATTTAGAAAAATTATAAGTTAGCTGTTAGGAATTAGAAAATTCCATAGTGAAGAGTCGGTCACCCCAAATATTATCTAGCATAAGTTAGCTCGTGAGACTTGTCGTTATTTACGTTTTATGTAGTTAATTAGTTAGTCAAGAGCATAAAATAGTTTAGTGCAACACCGTGGAGGAAGGACGGGTCTTTACCCACCGTATCCCCGATCCACAGCCGATAGGAGGTCGTATTTCTTGTAACTATAAATACCCTTCCATCCATGGAAGGGTGGTGCTCATAATCTAATATTTCATACTTTGTGTAAACCTCTAGCAAGAACACCCTCTCTCTCTACTTTCTCTCTCTAAAATAGAAAACATGTATTTTGATCTCCCAAGACCACCCAAATCATCAACACAATAAATATACGATCCTACAATTGGTACCAGAGACAAGGTTATTGTGTTGTAGTGATTTGTTGTGGTCTTTTGATTATTGTTAAAACTGTTTTAGTACTTAGTTTGTGGTCGGAAAATTCTTTTTCCTGTTATTATGTAAAAACAGTTTCTAACATGTTTTTGTTGTATCCTTTTGGTCAAAAAATCGTGGTCCGAACAATGTTTACAATGTCTGTTTTGTGTCATTTTTTTGTCCAAAACAGATATGCCTAATACCATCCACTTATGTTTTTTTTACCAATCTATAACCGTGATATATTCGTGGTCCTCTGGTCAGTTTTTTAACAGTCAAACTGGTTCAAAAATGGGTTATAAGAAGCAGCGTTTGAGTCATTTTCTGGGTTTTACAACTTGTCCGGATAAAATGGTCATATGTCTCTTCATAGCGACTTATCTAAGAGTCCAGATGCAATGTTTTTTAATGTAGCGACTTGTCCTGTTATTGGTGTACTCAAAGCATGTTGACTATTTAGTCAACTGCAGCTAGCGACTTAGTCGTAGCGACCTAGTCGTAGCGACCTAGTCGTAGCGACCTAGTCGTAGTGACTTGCGTCTATCTAGCGACTTGTTTACTGGTGACTTAACTTGACAGAAAGGATGAAGAAGAAACGACCAACCAATGAATCAAAATATCAATTACCATCATTCACGACCTCAGTATTCAACATCATAAGCCCAAGAAAATTATATACTGAAAACGAGATACTGGAAAATATCCACAGATCCGAAAACATATCTATCTCAACTCTTCAACATCCAATTCATCTATCCTATCCCAACTCATCTCATTTAAAACCATGAATCAAAACGAAATGAAAACGATGTTAGATCTCAGAATGGTTCTCCTTTCCAATCTTTCACAAGATCGTTTTTAGATAGAACCAATCTCATCATTGATCTCTTAATTATGATAATATCCGAATCGTTAAGAGAAGAAAGTTAACAATTATGTTAATTTCTTTTCTTGATTCGTTCATAAATCAAACCCCATAACAACAACAATTATTAAACCTACCTGAGACCTTGAATTAACAAGACCTTGAAGCCTTACTTCTTCTTGTGACTTGCTTGTGATTCGATTTATCTTCTGAAATTAAAAGGGTGACATGCTTGTGGAGCGCCTGTTGGTTGTTATTAACGGCTATTAGATAATGGTGAGTTTGTGAGATGATGTGTTTAAAAGTTGTAGTCGGTTTGATTTTGATAATTAGGTTTGATCCGAAATGTTGAGGAGCGAAGGTCTTGATGAAGATGAGATTTATCTGTGATGAGAGAATAGATTGATGAGAGACAAATTTTGGTGGTAGGCGTTATTTGTGATAGTGAGTTTAGGGTGTGGATATTGTTAAGTGTGTTTAGGGCATCACCTTATTAATACCGGTGTGTAACTCTTATTGAGTGGGTCGTTGATTCAATGGGCCTACAACCGGATTAGCAAGATTTGCATGGTCTGGAATTGGGTCGTTTGACCAGTGGGCCGAACACAATTGCATCATTTGGACGAGGATCTTGAGATGGACTATCTCATTGGAGTTTTATCCGAATTTTTGTCATTTTGCAAATAATTCTTGGATAGATAATTTTATTATTGTTCAATTGAGAGGTATTTTTTTTGGTAAATTTTCACGGAGGATTCGCTAATTCACGGCTTAATCGAATATTTGAAAATCATGGGCTTGAGCTTCTTGACCGGTGTTACTAATTTGGTATTGAGTTTAATGCTTTAAAGGCTCTACTTGGAAGATTGGATTATTTTTTTTCTCTCATAGACCGGGCCTTGATTTTTACAAGTAACCAAGTTTGGTTTGCACACATGATTGGGTCAGATGGGCTTCTCGAGATTTGACTTATGTAAGATTTGAAGATGATGAGATTTGATCATATGATAAGATAATGAGATTTGATGATGTGAGTTGATGAAATGATGAGATTCATTATGAGGTTTGGAAATTTGGTATGATGATGATTGCTGTTGTGATATGAGGGTTGATACTTTAGTATATACATTTTCACGATGATCATTATGTCACGGCTTGAAGTGTTTATTGAAAATGTTGACTACGGGGTTTGTTTGGACGGTATTTCTTATTTGACTTTGAAGTGAGATTTTCCGGGCGTGTTTACTTATTTCGTCTTCTTTCTTTCTACCCTTCCGCGGAGATGACTTGTTTGGGCTTTTATAGAGTGTGATAAAGACTTGGCCATTTAATTACGGTTGTGATTCTTTCTCGCTTAACTCACAACGTAGCTATCACTTCAGTGTCTCACTCAGTTGAGAATGTCAAGAGGTTTTGTACATTGGGTACACCATTTCTTCTTCACAAGGACTAGTACAAGGTTAAAGTAACAAATCTAGGGAATTCTACTTCATGATCAAATTTGGTATATCGGGTTTACTTCTCCATGTGGTCACTACAATAGCCGACTGATTGCGTGAATGATGTGTTTACCAAAGTGTTGATTGGATGGTTGATGATGTTAATGATGTTGGATATTGAACCGCTGATGAACCACTGCATGTTCCCCTAAAACAGATATTCACCGAAACCAATATTGTCATAACACACTCAAGCTGACGTTGTTTGCGGTTTTGTCTTGATTTTGTAAAATCTCGCGAAAGAATCTATTTCGGTTTAAATCATAGACTTGTAAAATCCGTGACAATGGAAACATCCTGGTAATGTGCATTTCGGATCTATCTTACGGTTTATTCTTGGTTTTGTAAAATCCGAAAGAAACTATTTCTCGGTTTAAACCATAGAGTTGTAAAATCCCGTAATGATGGAACCATCTTGGAGAAGAGAAAGTGTAATTTTGGATCTTACTTGATGCTGGTGCTACGGTTTCTGCTTCGAAGAAGGGATAAAAGGGTGTACTTCATGAATTGGGTATGTGCTTGGGTTGTCTTCATGGCAGTTTGGTTATTACATGGTTTTACGGGGTTACGTGCTTTTAACCATGGTCGGGATGAAACCATTATCATAGTTCACTTAAAAGGTCAAAGGAGGCTAGATTTGAGCTTTTAACAAGACGTGACAACGGAGTTAATTCTTTATTATTTATTTGAGGCTGAAGTGAAATATCACGGGCGAGTGCACTTAGTATCTGAAGGTATCGGGGATGGTTGGATGAAGATTCTTCAAGATCCTTGTTCGTGCTTATTATCAAAAACGAAGACTTGGAAATCTAGTTATTGTTGGGTGTCTTTTACCTTTTCTTTTACCACTTGGGGGAATTGGGCTCTTACCACCACAAGATAACTATCACTTTAAGGAGTTACGTTGTAGTGCTCAGTGTCACATTCAATTGTGGATTTTCAAGAGGTAATGTACGTCTATTACTTGATGGTTGGTTGGTTGAAGAGTATAGAGTACTTAAGAGATTCAATGGAGCATGAATTCTCGGCACCGCTCTTTGTTTCATATGTGCAAGTTTAAGTCACGAGTTCGGGTTAGTTTACTTCAGGGTCAAATTCATCATATTGGGTTTTCTCCATCAGCTGTCACTACAAAGAGCCTACTGAATGATAATGGGTTGATTACATGTTTTGCCAAAAGAGATTGAAAAGAGAGATTATGATGTCCTTCACTTGATTCGGGCCTCGCTCTCCAAAGAAAAAAAGTATGCGTTTGAAGCGCTTTATCTTTGAAAGAAGAGAAATCTTCTTATGACGTATGAACACAACAGTTCATGCCTCGTTCCTCAAAGAAAAGAAAAGTGTACGTGTCGATGCGCTTTATCTTGGGAAGAAAGAAATCTTCTTATTATGACCATTCCATCAACATGCTTCATACTTTTCCATGCGATTCGGTCATCAAGTGAACCGGCTCATGTTGATTGTTTTCGATTACACTTTCTCAACTATAATGACGATGGCGACATCCCGTCGCCGATTTTATGGGGAGAAGTGTGAATGGACTACATTTGGATAATGTTCACTTGTTTAATCAAGAATGGCATCTCCGTATGCAATTCTTGAGGGGAGAAGAAGTGTGAATTTTTTTGTTGTTGATTGATATTAGAGAATACAAATGGTCATACGGCTCTAAACTCATGTAAGAACCGAGCTTCTTTATCGGGTCATCTTTACATGGAGTTTCTTGAAGAAGCCGTTGGTTGACATCTTCACTCGGATTGATGAGTTTATTGACAAAGTGCTTCCGGTTAATGCTTCACGATACATCAACATGATGATTCGAACAATCTCTGTTCTTGTTTGATGTGATTGGTAGTTTGGCGTTACCATCTTGTGTGTTCGTTCTATGCCTTATTCTTGATTTTCTTGATGAACATCTTTCTGTTCTTGTTTGATTGGGAGAGATTTTAGTTAAGGGATTTGCAAGATGTAAGTTAATTGGGATGCTTTTGGTGGGATGCTTTTGGTGTGAGTTGAAGATGTTAACTATCTATTCCCAACCGAACAATCTTGAAGAAGGTCGAGTCACAGTCATTTCTACATTTTCGCTACATGTTAGAAGACTAAAGGCGAGTTGCATTTAACGATCTAAAGACTTCTTCTTAATTCATGGCATTTATCAAACAGATTGTCGGTTTGGGGAGAGCACTAATTGGGGAGAGTGATATGTCCAATTTAATCCCCAATTAGACTTGCTCATATTCTTGACAAGTTGATTCTCACAAAGACTTCTAAGGTTCTTCTCAATGATTTCTTGTATTTGGGCTTTCAAAGTGTTCCGATTACAAGTGTCAAAACCGACAAGGGGAAGGAGACACGTATCTAAAGCGAGTAAACTTGATGAACTTAATACTTCTAAGTAATTGAAGATATCCGGGAAGACAAATGTGATTACAGAGAAACTCAAGGTTTGACTCATGCCGAGTAAACTTGATGGACTTAATACTTCTAAGTGATTGAAGTTATCCGGGAAAACAAATGTCATGACCAGAGAAACTCAAGGTTTTACTCTTCAAGGCGTTTAGTGTTCTTATTTCAACTATGTGGGGAAGAGATGTTAGAAAATGTTTCGAAGATATAAGAGGTACATTGGTGTGTGATGATCTCGATGTTATCGCAATCATCGGGAGAGAGAATTGTGAACATTGGGGATGCTGTTTGCTTTACTTGAGGGCTTAATGTGATTCGGAGATATAATCACTTATTCCGGTGTTGACATCCGCGAGATTGTCACCCGCAGAGATAATCGATGATTCGCCTGCTTCTTCAATGTTATCGGTTGTTCTCTCTTTGGGGAATGTGTACTTGGTCCTTGAGCTTCATACACGATCATCGTGGAAGAAAGCCATTGTTTACCACAAACATTGGGAGGTGTTTTCCTTAGGGCATGATGTGTATTTGGGAGAGTTCTTGGATATTGGTGTACTGCGGGTTCTTGAGCTTCATACACATTCATCGAGGATGAAAGATGTGAACATTGGGAGTTGTTCTTCATTACCCTCATGATGTGTATTCGGAGAGTTCTTGAGCATTATACAAAGAGACCGGCGCATCAATTCAACTACTTGGGGAAATTGTTCTCTTGACACCTTTGGAATGGATCGCCTGGACGTCGGTTGAAAGGAAATTTGAGAAGTGTTATTTATGTGTGGATGAAACGTTGTTGATGTTCTATTGGATGATATAACCCGAATGGAGAATCTCGATTATCGGTCTTAATAGGAGCAATGGATTTATGATAATGGTGTGCTTCTCATGCACCGGCTAAGGAAAGCTTGAAATAGAGCTCAATCTGCTCATCCAAAGGATTTTCGGTTTGGGGGAAGTCGCGAGTCTCTCTTCGGATGGTTCTACTTCTTTCAATTCAAGAGCCCTTGGAAGCTTTGGTGGTGGATGTTTAAGAGATGACGAATTCTATCTTCTACGACGTGCTGCTCGATATCCTTATCTCGGTACTCGTATCATCATCTTCTTTTACTATATCATCTATTCTATCCTTGTATATATTTATTAAAAATCCAAATACAAAATTATAAAACCAGCAAAACAAAATAGAAAAATATAAAACCAAGAAAAAAAAAGAAAATAGAAAATTATAAAACCAACAAAAATCCATAAAAATCAGAAAATTTAAAAATACCAAAAATATGTTTTCTCATGACATGTCTTCTGGTATCGATAACATCTACGGTCTTAGAAATGTCATTCAATAATGGCACGGGACCATAGATGAAGTTCGAAAGGAGAGGTGTAAATATTTTTCTAAACATGTCTCTAAATATGGCTTACGATTATTTTGATTGTAACCGGACTTCAAAAAATGGCTTGCGATTATTTCGGTGTGACCGCGCTTAATCATGGCTTGCTATTATTTCTGATAGAAACCCGTTTTTCAAGAAAGGAAAGTGTTACGCTTAAACGATTTTCACAAAATTCGTGCACTTTTCCTAAAAACAAACAAGGAAAGCATGTCGTCAAAAGGACTGTTGTTCCTACACAAATGTTTTTCCGTCTAAAATTCTTCAGAAAAACATTTGTTGTGTTTTCAAAATGGTGGTAAATGAGTTGCTTGAAAATCAATCAGATTCAGAGTTTTTCGTTAAAATTGAAAACTCAATCAATGACTTCGCCGCTTTTAAACTTTTCATAAAATGAGTCATTGATTGAGGGGAGAATGTTTTCAAATCTATATCATCTAACGAGCTTTCTTAATTATCCCACGTGCTTAATTAAAAATGATATTTGCCTGTGTCGAAGGACTAGGAATTTAGGATATGATTGTTAGGTTTAGATGATTAGAGTTTGATTAACACATAAACCCCATGCCATATATGAATTGATTGATATGTTGAATTGACTTTATTAGTCGATTGTTGTTTGGGTGATGTCGACCACCATATATTTGTATGTGTGTTCACTAACGTATGCAGGTATATTGGTATAAAAGAATGTTCCCGATCCGGATCCCACAATTGAAGATGATTGGATGCCGAAAGGAAAGGGTAACGATATCTTGGGTTGACAAATGAAGAAACGGAGCTTAATTGGACTTCTATGGAGAGTTAGCATAAATGCAACGTAAGAGGTCTCCTTGCATCGCCAGATGGTTTTCTTCTAAGTGATTGAAGAAACGAGCTTAATTTGACCTCGTTGGCATTCAAAATGCAACGAAGAAGAAGTCTCACTGCATCTGCAGACGGTTTTTCTTCCAAACCCTACAGCAACAACAACAAAAGCGGCTCAACCACCTAACGAATCTTTGTGCAGGATACAATTTTTAAACAATTTTTGAATAAATTTGAATAAAATTATTTTGAAAATGGAATATATTGTTTTGAAAATATATTGGACTAAATTTTGAAAATCACCGGACTTCATTTTATCAAAACTTAAGTCACTCAATTATCGACTTCGGTCATCGATTGAGGGGAGAGTGATTTAATTTAAAATATTTTCATACAATATATCTTCAAAAGGTCCATTTGTACAACAAAAGTGGTGATCTAAAGATTTAATGTTATGTCATGGTATGATTTTTTCTTTAGAATCAAGGTCATCAAAATGAAATTTTTTACATTCTTGTTTGATTGTGAAATTGTTTTATTTTACTAAAAGATCTCTTAAAAACTATCATACCGACACTAACAATCTTTAATGTTTAAATCTGTTCCTATCTGTCATCTTCGTAATTAAATCTTGCCACGCCTTTCCCTAAAATTTTCTAAATAATTTAAATCTTTTGGGATTACAAATCTCAAATGGTTTGAAATTTTGATCATGGGAGATCGTGATTTAAATCTCAAATCTGTTTAATGGAATTGGTTTTAGTCCTTCAAAGGCACTCCACGCCTCCATGTGCCAAACGATTTCAAATACACAATGCACATGTTGAGGAGGAGGATTTATCCAAAACCGGATGAGTATTTAAACAAGGCCACATTTTCTCCCATGTTTTCTAAACCTAATTAAATCACTTGGGATCCAAAATCTCAAAGGATTTGATATTTTTGATCGGGGGAGAATTTGTGATTTAATAATGAAATTTGATAAAAGTTGATCGTTTTGATTCAATTGTGCCGGCTGCTCTCTCATATGTGCTAAACGCTTTTGAGTCTCGAAGCACATATTGAGGGGGAGCAAAACCATCGAGGTACAAAAGTTTTTTAAAAGAGATTTATAAAGTACCTTGATTGTGTTTTAAAATGGTTTCTTAATGGCGCTTGTGATTGTGGATGTGCTTCAAAAGAACTCTTGCCTCTATGTGATAAAAATGATTTCAAATATCCTACGCATTATATTGAGGGAAAATTTTACCATGAAAATCAAATGGCTTTTCGTATGAAAATTGTGATCAAAGAAAATATTTCAAAGTCCTCTTGTCTCCTTGTGCTAAACTATTTCTAAACCATACGCATGTTGAGGGGAGGTTTTCTAAATGATCAAAACTATTAAGGTACAAAATGCTTTGATCTCGTATCACAAGTACCTTGATTGTTTTTCCAAATGATTTTTCAATTGGTTTCAAGGAAGAATGAACTGTACCAAAAGACCGACCATTTTACTTTATGTATGGAGTTATAAGGATGGTTAGGTTAGGTATTAGTTCCCACGATCCGCCGAACCGGAGGATCTACCCAGGACAATCCACTAGATAGTGTAGAGTCTTTAGGTATGATGAAAAAGGAGAAAAGTGAGATATGGGAAGAGTGCGGATCGAGGCGAGCTAATCTTTGGAATAAACCCAACAAGGTTCTAGTTATGAAGTCTCGGTAAGCTTCAAGGGGTGAAGAATGAAAAGAAATGAATGAGAAAAGGGTGAAAAGAAATAGCCTCCATCAATTCAACCTTAGGGCAGAGCCGGGTTCAATACATATGCTACTGGTGTTTACTAAGGTAACACTGGTATTGAAGACAAGACGTCATGGACCCAAGTGACGATCTTGCACTAAACTTCCCAAGCCACTCAAGTTCCTCTTAAAAGGGCTTGTTTCATTCTCACGGGAACCGACATTATCTATCGACTTTCTCTTAGAGATTGTTGATATTGAAGAAGGAGACCCTCTCCCTAGTCTCCCAAGACAGAACCAAAATGCACTATTGAGTCTAGAGCCAAGAGATCATCCACAATATCTCGTTAGGACACTAAATTCTTGAAAACTTGTCATTTCACATAACGTGGAAAGTAAGTATATATTAAGAGTCCCACGATTATCCTTGTGGTATTGCGTAACATCCGAGTGGTATGTAAAAGTATTCACGATGAAGATGGAAATCCTTCTAGAGCCAACATCAAACAAGCTCTTGGTGGGTGACATGAGATCTTTCAAAAGATCAAACTTGTGACAACCGGATAGAACGATGGGCGATTCACTCGTGAATCAACCTTGGTCCAGAATGGAATTGTGAATACTTTTGGAAAACCGTTCGATGTGCAAACCTTCTTTTCTCTTGCACGTCGAATGTGTACTCATTCTCTAATACAAAAGTATTTTGTTTGAAAATTGATTTTCTCATAAAACCTTCGTTGTATTGCAAAACTCTTTCTTCAAGCAATACGCGATTGTTTTTCAAATCATTTTCATCAATCGATGAATCTCAATTCCGGTTCACTCACCGTGTTGTCTTCTTTGAGACGTTCGGTTTGAGAACGGACTAGAACACCGCGAAACCACGTCAAGGAGATTCTTAGGAATCCTACCGATCACAAAAGATTTGTATCGATCAAGCGGGAACCGTGGGCGTGTACCTCAATTCAACGAAAGTGATCAAAGACACTTTCGTGCGCTTTATTGCTAATCGTCGATGCAGTACATTCCGACGATTGCGGTGATCGTAATTGAGGAGTCAATCCAAAGCCGCATGTTCACGGCAACCACACTTAATTGAAGAAATCATGACGGTGCATATCTACATAACCCGGTTCGATATTTTATACTATGCTTACGCTTCGCCGCAAATATCATGAACCGATGAAGGCTTCCGCTACTCGATGGAAAGATGTCATGATTCAAAGTGTGAGCATGTCGGTCCAAATGTCACAACTTCACATGAAGGCAACACTACTATGGATGATCCAGAGATTTCTTGTGGTGATGATCTCAAAGAAAGCTCAAGATCATCAAAGATGTGGATCGCTTAAAGGCCTCCACTAAAAGTACAAATCAATGGACTTTGAAGAATCGCTACAAAAGCACAAAGATTGTTGAAATGAAGAATTGAAGTCTCACGAGCTCAAGAACAAAGACAAGAATAGAATGCTAGGATTCGAAATGTAAAACATGGGGTGACCTCCTTGGGGAGATTGTTAGGAATTAGAAAATTCCATAGTGAAGAGTCGGTCACCCCAAATATTATCTAGCATAAGTTAGCTCGTAGACTTGTCGTTATTTACGCTTTTATGTAGTTAATTAGTTATTCAATGGCGTAAAATAGTTTAGTGCAACACCGTGGAGGAAGGACGGTCTTTACCCATGATCCCCGATCCACGAGCCGATAGGAGGTCGTATTTCTTGTAACTATAAATACCCCTTCCATCCATGGAAGGGTGGTGCTTCATAATCTAATATTTCATACTTTGTGTAAACCTCTAGCAAGAACACCTCTCTCTCTACTTTCTCTCTAAAATGGAAAACATGTATTTTGATCTCCCAAGACCACCCGAATCATCAACACAATAAATATACGATCCTACATTAGCCCTTGAGAAAGACACACAATACCACAAGCCAATTGCGTAGAAAATTGATCCCACGCTCCAGATTTGTTGCTAATGCACTGAAGCAGAGTGTGAACTAAAAATCTCCACTTAGGGCAAAAATGCTTTTTCAACCATATGTCCGTTCTTGTACCTTGATACCCAATGGCCCTTAGCCCGGAGAGAATCACCTCTGTAGAGGAGTGATAAACCCCATTAGAATCATCCAAACAAAGCTTTCTCCTTATTAGGTCCTCCGTCACCACGTGCTCTGTTTCATCAATCAACGCAACAATCTCTGTTTCACTTCGTTTTTCAGCAGATACCCAAAATTGTTTAACCAACGGTTCATAAATAGCATTAGGGGAATGTGTTAGGGCAAAGTGAATCTTAGACCGCTTCAGGAACTCCACCATTGGTTCATACAATTCATCGCCCTTTGCTTTACCCAGAAATGCAACTTTATTGTGATCTTTCTTGAATTGAAGAGCCATGAGAGATATGTGATTTTAGGGTTATGATTTTGAATTGAAGAGGGAATAGTTTCGTTTGAAGTGGAAGAAATGCGTTTGGAAGAATGGTAACCGTTACCAAGAATATAGTCAAAAGTATGAGAACTTTAGTTGACCATATCCTACGTGTACTTCAACTTGACCAGTGCTTCAGCAGAAACAACTAGCCAATCTGCTGAAATAATACACTTCGGCAGAAACCAACCCAAGACTAGAATATCTTCGGAAGGGTTCTAGAATTCCTGTGCCATCTAACTCGCATTAAATTGCATTAACCCTTGCATCCGTCTATATAACCATCGCAATACATACTTCCACTTCATCAAAAATCCCCAAATATCATCACAAACCCTAATTTCAACAATGCTCCAAAATTAACCACAATAAACCATGAACACTATACCAGAGGTTGTTAACCTAAACTCTTCTCCATCATCATCATCATCCAGTGATTTCCTCCAGTTTTGGTCACGTCCACCTGACCCTCGTCCTTTGACATCCCCTTTTCTCCCTTCTTTTGAAGATGATAGCGTAGTAGATCCAAGTGATTCTTCTGATGACTCAGAGGAACCCACTACAGAGATAACTTCTTACTCCCAACCTCCAGCACCTCAACCTCCACAAAGGCCTCGTGCCGAAAGAGAGGTGGTGCTAACTCTACCTGCGTCAATCTATGGTGCATCTTCACACTTCGTATAGAGGAAGAGCTAAAGGAAGGTGGATGGATTGCATTTTGGTTGAAATCGATAGATGAAACACAAACGAAACATTATGTTTCTTCAACACCATTTGTGGTCATCGCCATCTTCATCGTTTGCATCAATCCATCTTTCCATTTTGATCCTTAGCATCTTGACGATCGGTCAAGCATATCCGACCATCGAGATAGAAGGAATGGGTGGTTATGCAAGTTTTCTAAGCGATATCCAGATCTAGTGTGAAAGATGTGAGCGATCATGCATATCCAACAGCCCGTTAGATGTTGGAATAGATGATATGTACTAGATTAGGATAAGAAGTATAGCTATTTTCATGTAGTTGTATTGAAGTTGATTGTAAGTTGTAAGCTGTAAGCTGTAACTTGAATGAATGAATGATCAATTTGACTTCAATTTCTTCTCTGACAAGACTTTATTTTCGGAGAAACGGTTTTAAGCATCTTGGATCATATACCAAAGGACCACTCTTGATGAACTTAAACCGAGCAGGCATTCGCAAAACAAACATGAGAGAAACACAAGAACAAACAGACTAAACCAAAATTATTAGAAAGTTAGAGTTAGCAAACAGAATTTATACAAAGTTTACTAAAAATCCTCCCACGAGGCATATGCCTCCCCGAGGCCTATGCCTCCCCTTAAAATTTGGAGTTAAGGAAGAGAAAGATCCACCATTTTCTTGGGTTTCGGTGAAATTTAGGTCCTTTATCTGTGAAGAATTGATGATGAGCCCCAACTTCTTTTCCCATTATTCATAGAGTCAACATATGCGCCAATAACCATGTTTAAAATATGGGCTAGTAGGTTGCACATAAGGTCTATCACCGATCTCCTCCAAGGAGAGTCGGTATAAGTAGTTGTGGGACATAAGGTGGAATATTCTTAACATTGGTCCACACAGTCTAGGTTTCACGAGGAGCACATGCACCCAATCTTTGCTCATAGAAATTACAATCCTTAATTAAATGAAGTTTACTTCCACACAAAACATGTCTTCCTTTGGAAGATTTATTTAATAAAATAGATGTTCTATTACATGTAGAAGAACTTAAACCGAAACATTAAAGGAATTGTTTTAACAGACAAATTATGCAAGATTTAAAGGACAAGTCTTCGGGAAACAGGTTTGGAAGTAGATTCTCGTGACTATCCTAGAAGGCTTGTAGATAGACTTGGGTGCGAGCTTGGGTGTAGGCTCGGTGAGGGCTTGGGAAGGTCGACTTATCACTTGAATCACAAATGTAAGTAGATCCTTGATCCGATGAATTGTCACGTCGAGAAAGAGACAAAGTCATAAGATGAAGCATCGTTGTCTGCAGCAAGTCTTTTGACTTTTGCCATACAGATGGTGTGATCCATCAAAGTCAACATTAATGGACGGTCGGTGGGCATGAATTCACCTCTAATAGGCCGTGACGCATGTAAATCACCTTCCTTTTAAAATGTTCTAAGCTGCGGTGTAGATTTACACCATCTTGCCTTGCTTCCAATCCTACATACTTTTGAAAGCCTAAACCTATTCCGAGTTCACCTGATCGACTACTATAAAGTGCTCTAGCTAGATTGTCACCGATATTAACCATTGTTTATGTCTAGCTATTTCCTCATTA
This sequence comes from Chrysanthemum lavandulifolium, assembly GCA_022545495.1. Taxonomy (NCBI): domain Eukaryota; kingdom Viridiplantae; phylum Streptophyta; class Magnoliopsida; order Asterales; family Asteraceae; genus Chrysanthemum; species Chrysanthemum lavandulifolium. Next base: position 325,919 of record JAHFWF010000022.1, read on the forward strand.
GTTTCTCTTTAAGCTCTATGTTCTCAAGACTTGGCATCATCTTTTTCTTTTCGGTCGTTTAAGTTAATATTAGCAATATCTAGATCAAATTGAAGCACTTAATCTTTTCTTCATAAGCTATCTCGATTCTTTTGAATCCAAACCTTTTGTCTTTCTAATGTTTTAACGAAAGTTTATAAGCTTCATTATCAACATAGCATTCATTGTATCGAGGTTTCATAGTATCATAAGCTTCTTTAAGTTCATTGTATCTTTCACTACAACAAAATATCTGATTGTGTACCGAGAAAGTCCCATGAAGGCAAACCGATCATGCCTATCTTCCGAGGTACATCTCGCCAAGAATCCAAGCTTCTCCGTATCGTGACTTCCTCATTCCTGTGTTCATGTGCACCCATTGACCTGTTCATCCATGGTGACTAGAGTCAAGTGCTAACTCCCTTCGATTCTGGCGATAGGAAATGTAGTTAGCTCCTCTCCACTCTTCCTGTCTTTGCATTCCTTGAGAAATGACCCATCGGTGACAAGAGAAGCACTTGACCTTTCTCCGGTCAAAAGCGAAATGGATCCTTTCTCTTGAATCCAAACTTCCTTCCGCCTTCTCTTCAAACCTCTTGATATCATCGAAAGCATGGCCACCGCCATTTCGACTTCATTTCCTCCATTTCAAGTGGGTCCACCGATCAAAGTCTTCATATACGATGATCTTTGAGTATCATAATCAAGAACAAATGAATGAAGAACATCCTCTAGTATACTTCAGATTTAGCTTGAGGATGTGATGGAGGGACGATAGGATGATGATGGTAAGTAAGATGGACTTGAAGCATGCATCATCATATTGGAGTGAGATGTCCCAACAAAGGTGAATGACCGTAAGAGGATGCACGGTAGGTAGATCGACATCGGGTTTAAGAGATTTGAGTTTGTTGTACACTCATCAAAAGTGAGCATGTCCAACCCACCTTTAGCTTTAAAGGGCTATACTCACATGTAACCATGATGGAGGCAAAGATCGTAGGAACTTTGAATTGCAATCATCATTGTCGGGGCTTTGCATTCATTGGTTTAGTGACTCGTAATCTTGTAAAACCCGTCAGATCCTTGTGGATACCTTCTTCTTCAGAGATATTGAACTCTTGGAAGTGTTGTCTCAGCATGGACTTCCTCATTCTCCTGGACTCTTCATTTCCACCAAACCTAGCTTTAAGAGCCATCCATATGTCCTTCGCATCAACCATGTGGTGAAAATCACCCAAGTAATCTTCAGGAATAGATTGAAGAAGGATGGTTCTTACTTTGTGCTCTCTTTGCACTGCTAGAATCTCTTCAGAAGTTTTGCGAGGAGCAATGGTAAACTTACCATCAAGATCCAGGATAGTCTTCTTTAGACCGTTACCATTCTTCACAATCTCCCCTGATTCCAATCAATATTGGAGATCCGCTCGCATCTTCATGGTCCATGATCATATTCTTCCTTTTTGAGATAAGGAAACTTACCATTCTTGTTGGAGAGACTCGATTGTTGATAGAGGTGGTGTTTTTGATGTTGTTGTTGGTGACTTCGATTCATCATCGTTCAGCATGGTGAATATGTTTTGGTTGTATGGGGTGAGGTAAATAAGGTTCTCGGTATCGTAGAGACTCTCCGAGGCTCGATACCATTGTTGAACTTCGTTACACAGGCAGACCTTGACAGATCTTGAGCACTCGTGGATCGTTAGTGTTGCCTATGTAATCATAAGCAAACTAATAGAAAATCTCTACAACTCGTATTCTATAGCGGAATGTAAACACAATTTGTTTTAACTAAGAACACTTAGATCCTCTATGGATCTTTTATTAAACTGAAACACTATGTTTCGGATAGTTATCTATTACAAACTATGAGGTTCCTTTTATAGACAAGGAACCCTAAACTATTACCACTCAAATGACTAAACATGCAAGTATGCACTTAATGACTAAAATACTAGATAATATTGAGCAAGACAATAATACCCATGCTAACCTCGGGCAAGTACAAGAATAATGATGGGTTAGCATTTAAATAATCTGAGACATCTCGATCCTAATCGACTTCCACCTTCACAGAAACACGGACGACTTTTACTCTTGAAGAATCTCTTCATCACAGATTCTCGCTTTACTTCAAAGAATCCTTGGCAAGATGACAAAGAAATCATTCTTCGTGATAATTCCCAACAACATTTATTAGAGAAGATTTGTTGTTTAATGATGATGATGGTGCTATTCGCTTTGCTAAGGAGTTGATTTGGGACACTTTTGGGCATATTGGTTATGAAGGTTCATTATGAACAAACATTAGAAACAACTATTTTGTCCTCAATGGAAGTTTTTAGTACATGTGTTGTTACATTGTATTAGTGCTAAAGTACTTCTTGGGAGCGGTTTGGGTCAAACATAGCATCCGCTATGGTGGGATTGGCTGAGATCGTGTTTTTAATTTTTCAAGGCTTATTACGGATGGCATGCTTTCTCACATTACTCATGGATCAACATGGTTAATGTATCCCAGTTTGTACAAGTCTTTCCGAACAAGCAACTTGTCGATGTACCTAAGCCCTCTGATTTACTTCTGTAATTATACAACAAGCAAAGATTTTTACTTTTATGGCGCGAAGAGTGATTTATTCAGAGGTCCGGATACATCATTAACTACTTCCATGATGGAAGTTGTTCGTCGTTAGAGTCGATGTTGAAGAGGATGAAGCCGGTGAAGGTCTCACCGCAAGCATCGCTCGCAGCAATCTTTATACGCAATCTTGGTTCTCAAAGTGTTGCATCTTCTCCGGTCTTGCATCTCCGGAAGGTACTGCAACTCAAGGTACCGCTTCTCCAAGTATTGAAGTTCAAGAAGACGTTGTGTTCACCTTCTCCATCTCCACAACGATCATTTCGCTTCTCAATCAGGAACATTCACAAATTCAAGGAGATGATCTACATACTATACCTCGTGAAGGTTTAACATTGGATAATTATGCTTTGACAAGGGAGATAATCAAGTTGATGAAGACTTCTGAGGCTCAGGCAAAACATATTAAGAAATTGATGCTTAAGTATAAAAGGTTGAAGAATTTTGTTGCGCCTTTTATTAAATGTTATACCTTATGGGTTAAGAAAGAAAACAAGCGCAGAAGGAAATTTAAGAAGACTTCAAAAGTCAAACAGGTTTCTAAACCATCTTCATCAATTTGGGAGGAATTTAGAAGAACATAATTTGAAAGAAGATGCGGTTAAAAAAAATGAACACGAAAGTTCTAAAAGTCTAAAGAAAAGATCGGTCAAGATCTTGAGGAGCAAGTTCAAGTTCAAAGTATCAACGATGATCAAGTCTTGAACAACAAAGTCTTGGTTTTCAAAGTACTTTTAGACAAGAAGTAATAACTCAAGAGTGTTAGATTTTGAAGAGGAAGTCGGTCCTTCTACAACAGCTTGTACAAGAAGAGGAGGATATTCTCAAATCTATTCATTCGCAAGTGATGATGAGTTTATTGCTACAATTTTAGAGATTTATCACAACCAAGAGGTGGAGTTACTATTCGAGAAGTACAAGAAGAAGAACAACAAAGAACTTCTCAACTGCAATTGATCCTAAGGATAAAGGAAAGGGTGTTCAGTTGAAACTAAGAAGAAAAAGCTAACTTTGGCGAACTTAGAAATTGAAGTTGCTAGGAATGAAGTCTGCAGACTAGAAAGGTTCAAGAAGAGTTAAATGCTAAAGATAGAGAAGCTCAGAAACTAAGAGTAGAAAGCGGCTAATAAGTTACAAGATGAATTAGATGTCAAGTCATTAAACATTACTGATCACCTACTCTCGTTAGATATATGTCAAGAAGACCTAATTTAGCTAAAGAAAGGAATGCAATGATGGCATATTTGAAAGCGAGAGGATATAAAGGATTGCGTGTTTGAATTATGTTGATATGAAAAGACTTTATGATTTCAAACAGAGGCTTATAAGAAAGATGTTGCATCAAAGACTTTAGAGAAGAAGTTGCTTGGACTGAAGCAGAGAGAAAGAAAAGTTTGAAAAGAAAAAGGAAAACTGAAGTTACAGATGTTCAATTTTCAAAGAAAGAAAAAGTTGAATTAAGATCTGAGACAAAAGATGAATTAAGAAATTATCTCAGAGTGGTAGATTTTGAATACTCAAAAGAAGATGATGACATGAAGATGAACAGATCAAAGATTAGTGCTTTTGAAGTTGTGAAATCCAAAGATGGAGATTATATGATTTTTCATAAAGAAGATGAAAGTTTAAAAGTTTTCAATAGGCTATGGGACTTATTGCACATTATAGATAGAGTAGATTTATTCTATTTATATCATGTGGTGAAAGCTTACTTTGAACATAATCCATTAGAAGGGATTGGTTTAGTTTACATGGTGATCTCATAACTACATGGGAAGCTCAAGAAGAGAGCATCGATGATATTTGGAAGAATCAAGAAAATTGGGAAATTGTTTCTTTGGAGATTCTTTGAAGAGTCCGGAGTTCATGTTTTAGAACCGGAAAATGGAACAATGATACACATGTTTGCAGAAAGAAGATACCCTCTCACAATCGAGCTCATGAGAAGAATGCTAGAGCATGGATTGGAAGTAGAAGAGGATAATGAAACCGCTTGCATGGTTATCAACTTGTTTATCAACCGGACTACTATTGTCAAGATGATGAAAAGCGGTATGAGACTTAATTGAATAAATTATTTTTGATAAATCAAGACTATATTCAAAGTCTGGCGATCAAACAAGATTTCATCAAAGTATCGCTTGAAAATTTTAAAAGCGAGCCATCGATTTTGAAAAACTTTTGTTAAGTGATAAATGTTTTGAAACAAAGGTTAAAAGAAATAAATGGTTTTGAGATGGTAATACAAATAGGTTATCAATCCACCATGGTTACAAAAGGATTGGCTAATCCATGAGCAAACGGCTCGTAAAGATATATCAAATCGCTTTTAGTTGACAACTTGCTAATAAGTTGGATGGTAATCAACTCACCATATCAAGAATGTGAAGAGTTGGCTAGCCCACAAGAAAATGGCTTGTGGTAAAGGCCGTGGAAAACCATTATTGGTAATTAGTTCACCACTGATAGAAGAACTAACTAGTCCGTAAGGTACAACTTTGGTAAAGACAAAACAAATCTGTTGATAGTCGGTGATTTGCTAAAATCATATGGTTATCAATGTACCATGGTCTTACACACCAAAACATTTGGCTACTCCGAGATAATGGCTTTGGTAAAGAGATCTAAATCCATTAAGTTTTCAATGATTCACCTCTCACAGGAGTTAACACACCGAAGTGATGAGAATAGTATGCAACTTTAATCGAATTAATGTACAAATTGTCATATGTTGCTATGTTGTTGAAAGATGGAGCTTCTTTGGATCTTTGTTGTGAAAGAATCATTCTAGAGATACTTTGACAAGCACATACACTACGAGATACAATCCAAAGATTAAGAAACAATCCAAAATAAAGATGAAGTCATTAAAGATATATTCATAAAAGGAACTTGAAGTCAAGCAAGTAGAATTCAAGTTAGGGAGGATTGTTGGGATATGAAAGTCTTCAAGATATGAAAGTCACGAACACATGAAAGTCTTGTGGTTGAAAAGCATGGAAAAGTCAAAGAGTCAAAGTCTTCGCTAAAGACAAAGTCAAAGTCTTGCACTATGAAGTCAAAATCGCAAGAACAAAGAACTGTTATATTCGTTTATGGAAAGTATTGTAACTCTAGAATATTCTATGTTTAGATTACTTGTCATACAAGGATACAAATTGTAAACCAACTAGGATATCCTTGAGCCTATAAAAGGACTCCTAGATTGGCATTAGAGGTACGAGTCTATGAGTTTTAGAGTTTACAATTCACAAGTTATTTAGTGTTTTAGAGAGAAGTTCGATAATCTTAGAGTTGTTTAGAGTATCCGCATAATAAGCGATTTAGAGTTTATAATAAAAGTTATTCTTCTTAGCTTTGTTAAGTAAATTCGCGTACTTAATAAAGATTGTTCAGTGTTTCTTTGTTAATAACTTAGGATTTATCCGAGGTTATTAAACCTTAACAAGCTAGTTAAGTTAGTTTGATTAAAGTATATCGATCCAACAAGTACCAGAGCCAAGAACGATCTTCAAAAGTGATACCAATTGTGATGATCGTTGTAAGCTCTTAGACGAGGTCTAATATTATATCTAGGAATACATAATAATGAAAGCGGAATATTCAAACATATAATCAACATTATTATGAACAAGGTTTTTTATTATCATAAACTAACTAACTAACTATAATAAAGATCAAAGACTTGATCTAACACTAACTAACTAAACCCTAGGCGTTTTCCCAAATCCCTACGCCTAGGTTCCCACACACACACACCTTTAGATGTCTACATCTTGTACGTACTTTAAAACTAATGACCCTATGTCTCTTTATATACTAAAGACATCTAGGGTTTACAAGAGGAATCATAATAGAATTAGAAAACTAAATATTCTTTTAAGCATATCTTCTAGAATCTTCCAAATCCTCCATCTTTTTATAGTTTCCCATCTTGTCACTTTTAGTCCTTCATGTTTCATTCTTCTTGTTTTGTATCATCAAATCCATAATAGACCCAACACATAATTTTAGTTCAAAAACCGGTTACCCTAAAAATAGGGGATATAAGTACTCACCAAGTCTCTCATAACCCTAAAAAAACTCCAATCAAACCCTTATCACATAATAATTCGCCTCCCATAAAATATCACATTCCTGTTCACTGCTCCCATTATACGCAGCCTACCAAAGACGGATCATCACTTATCATAACTTCAATCTTCTTCATTAGATCATAGTTCAATATGACCTCACCACAGGGATGGCATGAGAGTCATCACATGGCCACAGGGATGTCATAGATCTTGAGACGGCTTCAATAACACACAAATGATTTCAGGTTTGTTTTATAAATCTAAGTCTATAGTGTTATGATGAACGAATCAAGAGAAATAATTAACATCCTTGTTAATTGATTTGTCTTAAAGATTCGGATATTCAAAAGGAGTGAAACTCCTAAATAGATCTATGAGGTATATATTCATATGTGAATGGATCTTCTGAGATCTTCGTGTTTGTAGAACCTCACATACAACGGAACATAAACTGAGATCGAGACAATTATTTTATTATTATTTTTTCTTAACCTTGATAGTCCAAAATCCAAATATCTCGAAAGGTTTTAAGCACAAGTTGTTTTCATTTACAATTCGACCATTAAAACTGAAGCACATCTTCTCACTTGGATCTATGATGAGGAAGTTTTCGTGGGTATTGCACCATTGATGTAGCCATGAATCACCCCAAAACGATTCTGAGATCCATATAGTGTTTTGTTGGAGTCATTTCATTTTCTCGTAAAATAAAAAAACATGGATCTGTGATGAATTAATTTCGTGTAAAACCTTGAATGGTTGAGATTAAATACCAACTTAGCACGAAAGAAATCTGAGGTCATTTATGTTATTATTGTTTAAGTGTTGAGTCAAAGATCATTGATGATATATTTCGAGGGTTTTGATCTTGAGAAGTGTACATAAAGTGCATAGCTAACCCTCGATGTAAGCTGAGATCTTGAAAATAATTTTCATTTATGTTTGAGTCTTGGTTGGTTGTATCCGTGATGATAGAGTCTTGAGATCAGTGATGGATTTCTATGGGGTTGACGAGATCTGAAAGATGATCTTAAAGTTATCATTAACCCATAACGAATCTGAGATCTTGAATTAATTACCCTTTAATCATTGAGTCTTGTTGAAGTAGTTGAGATTAGGATGGTTTGAGTACAGTAGATGTTTGATGAAAAATGAGATCGGCTTTGAGTTATATGGTAGTTGGTGTATGGTCTTGTGGTCGTGGTCATTCCTTCTTTTCATCTTCTTCTTCATTCATTTCTGTCAAGTCGCTAGCCTAAGTCGCTAGACCAAGTCGCTAGTCTAAGTCTCTAGCCTAAGTCGCTAGACCAAGTTGCTAGATCAAGTCGCTTTCAATAAAGCGATTTAGACAAGTCACTGCCTCCCTTTTTAACATGACAACTCGCTAACTTGTAAAGACAAGTCGCTACTAGATACAACTCGCTATGACTTGTAAAGACAAGTCGCTAGGCATATTTTTGACTTAACTCGCTACACCAAGTCGCTATAAATAAGGTACAATGAATCTGGACACTTAGACAAGTCGCTAACTTGAAATTTGACATTTTCCGATGAGTTTTCCGACCATATTCATATTAACCCAGAAAACTTGCATAAAAATGTATCCTTTTTGACCCATTTGACCATGAAAATAGATGGTTTGACCACATAATAAAATAACCAGATTACCACAAAAATATAATTCACAGAATTGGTACCAAGTCAAAAAGATGCTGCTATTTGGATATACGGATGACACAAAACAGACACAAACAGGATAGACATGTGACTTGTGACCAATAAGAGACTACAAACATGTAAAAACTGTTATACCACATAAATAAAGAGAAACAAAATTTTCCGACCATAAATTGAACAAAAACAGTTTTAATCATGATTCAAAAATGTTGGATCATGAATATTTATGTTGTTTGATGATTCGGGTGGTCTAGGACAATGATTAAATAAGAAAGCCATTAGAGAGATGAAGAGAGTAGAGAGGAGGTTTCTTGAAAGAGAGTTGCTTTACAAAATGAAAGGTTAGATTCAAAGAAGCCACACCCCTTCCAAGGATGGAAGGGGTATTTATAGTTACAAAGCATACGTCCTCCTAACGGATCTGTGGATCAAGCATACATGGGTAAAGACCCGTCCTTCCTCCACGGTGTTACACTAAACTATTCTACCGCAAACTAACTAATAAACTACTAAATAACGAATAACTACACGCTCACGAGCTAACATATGCTAGATCATAATTGGGGTGACCAACACTTTAACATGGAATTTTCTAATTCCTAACAATCTCCCAAGGAGGTCACCCCATGTTTTACATTTCAAATCTTGGCATTCTATTTTGTCTTCGGTTATGAGCTCGTAGACTACAATTCTTCAATGTCCCATTCTTTGTGCTTTGTAGTGACTCTTCATACTCCGATTATTTTGTACTTTCGGTGGAGGTCTTTGAACCGATCCACATCTTTGATGATCTTCGAGCTTTATGGAGATCATCACCACATTAAATCTCGGATCACCCTTTATTGTGTTGCCTTCATGTGATGTTGTGACTTTTGGACCGACATGCTCACACTTCGGGATCATGACATCTTTCCATCGAGTAGCGGAAGCTTTTATGGTTCATGATATTTGCAAAGAACAGATAGCGAAGCATAGTATAAAAATATCGTAATCGGGTTATGTAGATATGCACCATCATGATTTCTTCAATTAAGTGTGGATGTTGTGAGCATGCGACTTTGGATTGACTCCTCAATTCGATCACCGCATCGTCCAAGTGTACCGCAAACAACAAGTTAGCAATAAAACACACGAGTGTCTTTGATCACTTCGTTGAATTGAGGTACATGGCCCACGGTTCCCAGTTGATCATTACAAATACCGCCTGTGATCGTGTATGATTCCAAAGAATCTCCTTGATAGGGTTTCGCACTGTCCTAGTCGTTTCTCAAACCGGAACGTCTCAAAGAAGACAACAGGAGTGAGTGAAACAGTGAATTGAGATTCACCGATTGATGAAAATCGATTTGAAAACAATCGCGTATTGCTTGAAGAAAGAGTTTTGCAATACGACGAAGGTTTTATGAGAAAGATCAACTTTCAATCAAAATACTTTTGTATTTGAAAAGAATACACATTCGATGTGCTAGAGAAAGAAGAAATTTGCACATCGAAGCGGTTTTCCAAAAGCATTTTTTCAATCGGAGATACTTTTTGAGTTTGAAATATGAATACACATTCGATGCGCTAGAAAAGAAGATTTGCACATCGAATAGTTTTCCAAAAGTATTCGCTAATTCATTTCTCGGACCAAGGTTGATTCAAGAATGAATCGCCCTATTGTTTCAATCCAGTTGTCACAAGCTTGATCTTTTGCAGGATCTCACATGTCACCCACCAAGAGCTTGTTTGATGTTGGCTCTAGAAGGATTTCCATCTTCATCGTGAATATTTTCATATCACTCGGATGTTCTGGCAATACCACAAGGATTATGCGTAGGATAATGGTTCCTATGCCGGAGACTAGGGAGAGGGTCTCCTTCTTCAATATCAACATTCTCTAAGAGAAAGTCGATAGATTATGTAGGTTCCCGTGAGAATGAAACAAGCCCTTTAAGAGGAACATGAGTAGTTTGGGAAGTTGTAGTGCGGTCGCCATCGGGTCCATGACGTCTTGTCTTCAATACCGGTGTTATCTTAGTAAACACCGTAGCATATGTATTGAACCCGTTTACGCCCTAAGGTTGAATTATTGGAGGGCTATTTCTTTTCACCCTTTTCTCATTCATTTCTTTTCATTCTTCAACCCTTTCAAGGCTTTCGAGACTTCATTACTAGAACCTTGTTGGGTTTATTCGGTTCTGCTCTGTCTCACCACACTCTTCCCATATTCTCATTTTCTCCTTTTTTCATCATACCTAAGGACTCTACACTATCTAGTAGATTGTCCTCGGTAGATCCCTCCAAGACTAGCGGATCGTGGGAACGAATACGTAACCTAACCATCCTTATAACTCCATGCATAAAGTAAAATGGTCGGTCTTTTAGTACGCTTCATTCTTCCGTGAAACCAATTGAAAATCATTTGAAAATCAATCAAGGTACTTGTGATATAATATCAAAGCATTTTGTACCTTAATTGTTTTGATCATTTAGAAATGCTCCCCCTCAACATGTGCATAAGATTATGAAATTGTTTAGCACATAGAGGCAATAGTTCTTTAGAAATAATTTCTTTGATCACAATTTCCTTAGAAAAAGCCTTTTGATTTTCTTTGGTAAATTCTCCCCCTCAATATGTGCGTTGGATATTTGAAAATCATTTTGCACATAGAGGCAAGAGGTTTTTGAAGTACATTGATGATCACAAAAGCCATTAAGAAACCATTTGCTCCCCCTCAATATGTGCATCGATAAACGAAAGAGTTTAGCACATATTAGAGAGAACTTGCACTTTGAATCAAAACGATCACCATTTATCAAATTTCATTATTAAATCACAAATTCTCCCCCGATCAAAAATATCAAACCCTTTGAGTTTTTGGATCCCAAGTGATTTAATAAGGTTTAGAAAACATGAGAGAAAATGCGCCTGGTTTAAATACTCTTCTGGTTTTTGGTTAAATGCTCCTCCTCAACTTGTGCATTGTATATTTGAAATCGTTTGGCACATGGAGGCAGGAGTGTTTTGAAACAATTACCCTTTAAAACCTGATTTGAGATTTAAATCACGATCTCTCCCCCGATCAAAAATTTCAAACCAATTGAGATTTTGGATCCCGATTGATTTAAATCATTTAGAAAATTTTGGGGAAAGACGTGGCAAGATTTGATTTTGAAAAATGACAAATAAGGATCATTTTAAGACATTAAAGATTGTTAGTGTCGTATGATTGTTTTAAGAGATCTTTTAGTAAAATAAAACAATTTCACAATCAAACAAAACAGAAAAATTTCATTTTGACAGATCTTTGAGTTTTAAAGAAAATCATACCATGACGTAACATTAAATCTTTAGATCACCACATTTTAACGCATAAACGGACTTTTATGAAGAAATATTGTTTGAAAATAATTTATTTTAAATCATTCTCCCCCTCAATCGATGACCGTATCGATGATTGAGTGACTTATATTTTGATAAAATGAAGTCCGGTGATTTTCAAAATTTAGTCCAATTTATTTTTAAAAACAATATTTTTCCATTTTCAAAAAGATTTTAATCAAATTTTTCAAAATTGTTTAAAAATGGTATCCTGCACAAAGATACGTTAGGTGGTTGAGAAGCTTCATTGATCTTTGTAGGGGTGAAGAAAACCGTCTGCAGATGCGGTGAGACTTCTTACGTTGCGGTGAGAAGACCGAGGTGGAGGAGACTTTTGTTGAGAAGACCGAGGTTTATCGATAGAAGACTTTTTATGAGTCAGGTGGTAACTCGGAATCGTCCCGAGGTTTATCGATGAAGACCGAGGTGGAGGAGACTTTGTTGAGAAGAAGTCCGTGGTGGAGGAGGTGGCATCGAGTGATTTGCCGATCGCTTCGAATTTTAGGTCAGAGTCCTTATCCTTATCATCGTCATCTCTTGGTCGTTTGGGTTGATCGGCCGACTCCTTGCATGATGATCCGAGTTGAAAATCAAGTAGATTTTGAAAATTTAGCTTCATCCGAGTAAACGTTCCGAGATCGCTTTGACATTTGCATCACTAGTTTAGCGATTAACTTCAGTTCGAGAGATCGACTTCATTGGCCATTATATGTTTAACCAATGCGACGATGTTAGGGTGAGTTGTCGGAAAATACTTCTCTAGTCACACCGGGGCAAGTGTCGAGAAGAAACTTGTGGGTATGATCTCTTTGTCTTCTCTAGTTCCTTTTGGACTTTAGGAACGATATCCACGAAGGTACTTGTTAGTGTAACCTTCGATCATTTCGTTCGGTTCCTCTTACGATGACTCTTCATGAACTTGAACAAATTCCCTTTCTTTCTCCATCTTGTCTTTCTCATCATTTAAATCTTGAATCTGGTCGACAAACCAATTCGGTTTTCAGAAATATGTCCTTCTTTCGACTTGTTGGACAACTTTCACAATCTTTACATGAGTCCGAGAAATCCAAGATTTAGGTGGTTTCTTCACCGATTTGGATGATGATCTGGTTGACTTCGTTGATGGTGGTGGTGATGAATGAGATGAAGAGTCGATGATGAGGAGACATGAGGAGACTTCATGTCCTTAGGAGTTTCGAGGTTTTCTCCTTTGAGTGTGTTGGACCGTCTAGAAGAAACTTTGTATAATCATCCTCGTCATCTCTAGACTTTTCTTTCTCGGTTCAGTTTCTCAAAATCATACACAATAGTATCCTCTATGTGCTTTTGTTGTTGCACAAGAGTGGTGGCACGGATCCCTTATCGGGTCGATTAACCGCATCGGGATCTCGGAGAGGAGGCGGCACCACTTGATCCTCGGGCCACCCATTTGATCTTTAGCAAATTCTTCACCTTTTGAAGGTGTCGACGTTGTGAAACTTCTTCTGTATGATTGATCCAGTTGCTCTTCTTCATCTTGTAGCTTTCATCATGTGACACAAGTGCGGAGTCTTCCTTTTCCTTTATTAGTTTGAGGACTTGGAGGTTTTGCACCGAGGGATTTTCATCCTTTGCGGTTTGAGTATGTGATCTCTTCATACATGTCGGTAGCATCGAGTCCTCGTCCCTGAAGCTATCTTTGCGGTTCGGTGAAAGGATCGGAGTGGCTTCACGAGAAGGAACTTTTCTTAGGGGTAGGTTTCCTCTTTGGAATAGGTTTCTTCTTTGGAACATTCCTCGACTATCTGAACTTGTGACACTTCGGCACTTCCTTTTCGGTTCTCCTTACAGTGTTCGAAGATTTTTCGTCGAGATGACCAACTTTGCCTTGTCGACCGCTTCGGATACCTTTTGTACGTTTGAGCTTTCGACATCTTGATTAGAAGGAAATCTGCAAAGACAAACACCTTGTTTCTTTGTAGACGTTTCCTTGATTACGGCAGATAGAATAGGTTCCGTCAACATATCGTGATTGTCGGGGTCATTGAGCCTCTTGGGAATATCGGGATGAAGTCCAAGTGCTCTCGGATCAACAATTTAGTATATCGATGTAGGGAATCTTTGAGCCAAGTTTGTTGAGAAATGACATCATGTCATCCCAAATCGAGCTTCGATAGCGATGTGTTTCTGCTGACCAATGCCCATAATATTTGCGGTTCCATGAGCTTAGGGTGCTCATAGTCATTGTCACGACCGAAATGGACTTGGTGATGATCATGTAGAGAGTTCTCAAGTTTGAGGAATACTCTTAAGCTCTACGTGAGAATGCTTGGTGATTACTCCTGTAGCCTCGTCATAACCGATATCGATTAAGAATGGGAGAGTGAGCTCTTCAACGGTGTGGCATATAGCTTGGTTGGATCGACATCGAGAATTAGGAGAACAACCCTTAAGTCTGCGGTGTAATGGTGACTTGTTTGTGATTGAGTCACCGTCACGTGATCGTCGCTGACCCTTTCCATAGTGTTCCGTAAGGCTGGATATAGATCTCGTGGACGGTTGCGAGTGAGTGAGCATATTACGATACGGATGAGTCCTCGAATGTCAATAGCAATTAAACACGATGATTCGAGCAAGTGAGGGTGTCAAAGTCTACACGAGATTATTCTTTCCTATCTTCATTGGATAGCCATGAGGATAGATATCAAGAATGGAGAGAACTTGGTGCATCCACATTCATTTGTTCACCATGTCGTGATCTCGAAATAACATTAGCCAAAAGAACCAACATATCGAAAGACATAATGTTAGTCAATAGAAGGTCTTATTGTCTAGTTATTGAATGTACAGTGATAATGATTGTTACGAGTCCTAAGTCACTTGTATGTTCAATAGTTCAATGATGTCGTGAAATGTTTCGTGAGTTAGTTAACTTTAAGCTTTAAAGTTTATTTTATCACTTATTGTCCACAACATATCAAACGATTTCAGTATATTAGTGACAAATTTTTTGGATTCGTGATGATATGATTAGTTTATTTACAAGTTTGTACACGTAACAATTCATAATGAAGGTATGATCTCGGCTTATGCGTAGGATTGGTAAAGTTATGCGTGAGACAGAATGATATATGCGTGCGTAAACTTCACGCGTGGGATCCTAACTACAGCAAGAAGCATTACGCGAGGAAAGGAGACCTTATGCGTGGAGCTTATGCGTAGGCATATATTAACCTACGCATAAGGCTACTCGTAAGAGTTGACCTTATGCGTGAGGTCCTTTGCACGCATATCCTTCACGGGATCGCGTAGTCCCATATGTAGAACCTTATGCGTAGAAGCTACGGCGTAAGACTAATCTTACGCATAACAAGCTACGGTAAGGTGATCCTTATCGTGATTAACAACAACCTTGATTCGAATATTAAGTGTTGCAAGCACGAAATAAAACATCATATTATCAATGTTAAACACATAACATTCATTATATGCGGATCAAAACACAATTGCACAGATTAACAGTTACGCGTAAAAATCTTACACGTAGCTTTAAAACCCTAAATCTACGCGTATGAATTTTAGCCATGGATTATGCACCAAAGTTTTTCTGGTATATCTTAGATGTTGTGAGAGCATAATGACCAAGTTTTAACACTTAATTTGCAGTGAATCAAAAATACCCAATTTTTAGAACATTAAACCCTAATTCCTAATTCTGAATCAATTAAGGTTTCTGGGTGGTTATAAGGCATGGATAATATCAATTCAACATCACATAAGCATAACACAACAATCTTTTTGACCACAACACTTCACATTCGAAAATACCCAATTCGACTCATAAACCCTAATTTTCAAAAATCATCAATTCGTGTTTCTGGGTGGGTTTTGATGGTTAAAATGGTATCATGGATGTATTATGAACGTTTTGACACAAACCATTTCACCACAAACAGACACACATTGATTGTGTGTTCTTACGCATAAGCGTAGAACACCTAATCACGCGTAGAAAACGTTTTAGCCGTAGGATTTACATGAAATTCAAAACCTTATCTTAAAAACATGTTGTAATCACGAAAACACTTACAAGATGAAGATCAAAAGCATGGTTTTCTTGAGTGAATTTTAAGCGTAGGATGGTTTTAGGTTTTTTGCAATAAATGAGAAGTGAAAGTAGGTGGGAGGGTGTTTTATTAAAAGGGAGTTTAACCTTTTGACAGTTTTGGTCCCTCCACCTTTTCCATTTTTCAAACAAAGCCTTTTAACTTCCATTTTGGTTACCAAACAAAGTTTTTAGGAAAGAAACATGACAACACTCCCTCTCGACTTGAGAAAAATAATGAAAGGTTATTAATTTAAGTCCGAGGAGTGTCTTTGAGCCAGAAAGTGTACCACCATTTGTAAAAGAATCAACCGAGATGAGATAACATGCAAGTACACAGATGTTTTGAAACAGTTAAGAGATTATTTTCTCCCCCTCAACACTTGATTGGAAAAATATTGAATTTTGAAAGATTAGAGTGTTGACGGAAGAAATGTGCTTGCCATGTTGAAAGAAAGATAGATAAGGAGAATATTTTTGTTGTTTTATCAGATTTTATATTTTTGTATTTTGTTTTGAAAAGATATTTACGAGGAAGATGGTTTGGTGTTTGATGGGTTTTTAAGATTTGTTTTAAGAGGTCATCCAATTCCTCTTGAGTCAACACCTCATACCAATTCGGTGGACCAACTCATTAAACCTAGCGGGAGGCAAGGCTTTGGTGAGCGGATCGCCAATTGGTATTCAAGTACCACAAAGTATAATTCAACGGTACCTGTTCCACGTGGTCCTTGATGAAATGATAGCGTAGATCGATGTGCTTAGATTTCGATCTGAGCGAGTTGCACGAGATCGCAATGGCACTCCGATTGTCATGAGACATCGGGATTACATCAAAACACGTAACCATAGTCTTTGAGTTGTGTTCTCATCCGGATGACTTGAGCACAACACGCGGACATGGCTACATATTCTGCCCGGTTGATGACAATGACGTACAATCCTGCTTCTTTGATTGCCAAGACACGGTTTATCACCGAGAAATTGTAGTGCTCCGAAGTACTTTTCTTGAGTCTAAGCATCCTGCGTGATCGGTCACCAAAAGCGATTAGTTCAAAACCGTAATCCTTGGATACGGATCCCCAAGTTAATGGTTCCCTTGATGTATCGGAGTTCTTTTAGCCTCGAGAGGTGGGTTTCATTGGTCGCGATCGATAACGGGAGCATAGATAAGCAGCAAAGACAATATCGTGTCCGCTAGTGTTAGATACATAGAGACCCAATAATACTCGGTATTTGGTAGGGTCAACCAATTTCCATGTAAATCAAACATCTAGCTTTTGGTATGAGCCATTGGTGTGGCATAAGTGTCACAAAGTTGTCATTCCAAATTTGTTTAACAGTTCAAGGGCATATTTGGGTGACTCAAGAAAATACCAGGGTGATTGATGAACTTGCGTCCTAGAAAGAGCGTAACTTCACCCATCATGGACATTTCAAAATTTTTCTTCATTAGTTTTGCAAAAGCGGTTGAAAACTTTTATGTGTCGACCCAAAATGATGTCATCCACGTAAATTTGAACAATTAAGATATGTGCCCCGTGATATTGTATAAAAAGAGTTGGGTCAACCGAGCCTTTGGTGAAATTATTGGCAATGAGGAAAGATGATAGCTTATCGTACCATGCCCGAGGGGCTTGTTTGAGACCATAAAGAGCTTTGTTCAGGTTTGTAGACATGGTTCGGGAACTCGGGATCAACGAATCCATCCGGTTGGTGACATAAACCATTTCTTTAAGTTGTCCATTGAGAAACGCCTTTTGACATCCATTTGATAGACCGTCATATTCATATGAGCCGCGAACGAGAAATATCCGAACGACCTCAAGGCGAGCACCGGAGCAAAAGATTCTTCAAAGTCTATTCCTTCTTCGACAATAGCCTTTAGCAACTAGGCGTGACTTGTTTGGATGACATTTCCTTGACATCAATTTGTTTTCCAAATCCATTTTAGACCAATAGCGTAGACCCCGTTGGTCTTTCAACCGATTCCCATACTTCAAGGCGTTTGAATTGGTTGAGTTCTTCTGCATGGATTCAATCCGATTGTCTTTTGTCATTGCGTCTTTAATGTTTTTAGGCTCAGTTAGCGAGACGGTGAGAGCATAAATGCAATGTTCACCATCTGTGTGAAGACGTTGTCTCGTAACGACCGTTGATTCGGGTTGCCAATAATGTTAGCGGAGGATGGTCTTTTGTCCATCTATGTTTAGAGGTTGATGTTGGTATACATTGTGCAGATTCTCGAGGATTCAAATGGTTTGTTGAAGATTCCGCGACATCAGTCGTGATCTCATTAGCAAGCGGGTTGAAGAACGATTTGGATCAAAATCTACGGTGGGGTACTTCATTCGAATATCATCATTTGGTTCATCATTGTTGGAAGCGGTGTGTTCAATGTTGTGTTGGAGTCAATGGTGTAGGTGCATCTTCAACGATGAGTTGTTGTAGCAGTGTATCGGTATAGGAATATTATCGGGTTGTGCGGTGAGCAATGGATACACCGAGCACGTTCATCAATATCATCACCGACGGAGGAGCAAATAACCTTTCCATTTGTTGTGAAAGTGAGTCAGAGTTTGTGCGGTGATGATGGGGTTGAGGAAGTTTAAACGGTTGTGACGGGTTCTAAGTGTTATACTCGAAGCCATTTCAGTGAGTTCATCGAAATGAGCATGAATCGTTTCCATTACCTCCTTAGTTCGACGATTCCAGTTGAAACCTTTAGAATTGTCACGAGATCCAATAAAGACCCAATATCGCTTTGGCTTTGAGCTTTCCAAAATCATCACGATCATTATTCGGATAGCAAAGGGATCCAAATACATGAAAGTGTTTGAGGTTCGGTTTATATTTGTGGACAAGCTCGAAAGGTGTTTTGTTGTGGCGTTTGTGATCATAGAACGGTTTTGAGTATAGCATGCACGATGAATCGACACGCCCATAAGTGTCTGGAAGTTTAGCATTGATTAACATTGTTCTTGCGCTTCCACTAACGTTCGGTTTCGTCTTTCAACAACTCTGTTTTGTTCGGGGTGTACGTGCAATAGATGTTTGATGTTGAATTCCACTTTCTCATAAAATTCACGAAGGGTTTGGTTAACAAATTCGGTTCCTTTGTGCGTCCGAATTATCCGGCGGTGTTGCGAGTCGAACACATATCTTTGTGAGAAAGGTGATGATCATTTGTGGAGCTTGGTCTTTGCTCTGAAGAAAGTAGACCCAAGTCCATCGTGAGTAGTCATCAACAATTACTAAGATGTAGCGTTTGCCATTGATCGTTTGCACGCATTGGGCCACACAAATCCATGTGAAGAAGATGTAGTACATCTTGAGTCGTGTTCCACCTTTGAAGGAAAGTGAGCACGAGTGCTTTTCCCTTGTTCATGGTGAGCAAAGGTGATCTTTTGAATACGGAATCGTGGGAGTCCTTCAACTAGATTGTGTCGAGCAAGGTTGGTGATGGTTTGAAAGTTTAGATGTGAGAGGCAGCGTTGCCATAGCTGAGGATTTTGTAGATGTTGCCTTTGAAAGTAAGCAAATGGGAGAGGAAGCAACCATGTCTTGCATAGAGATAGTGTAGAGACTAGAATTACGCGAGCGGACATAAGGTCATTTCCTTGTAGATCACGAATGAAACAAGTTTTCTCCCGAAAGCAACCTCAAATCTCCATCACAAAATTGACCTCACGAAAGCAGTTGTGACCGAGGCCTTCCACATAGTAAACCCTAGCTGATTTTGATGTTCCCATTGACATAATCTCGTAGCCCATGATGGCTGCAGTGATCGTTCGAATCGGCGGTGTCAATGAACTTTGCAATAAAGTTTGATAACAGCTTAAGGTTGCTGTCATGTGTCGGGAACATCCGCTATC
The DNA here is from genome assembly GCA_022545495.1 of Chrysanthemum lavandulifolium. NCBI lineage: Eukaryota > Viridiplantae > Streptophyta > Magnoliopsida > Asterales > Asteraceae > Chrysanthemum > Chrysanthemum lavandulifolium. Next base: position 345,651 of record JAHFWF010000022.1, read on the forward strand.
AACAATCCAGAATGATCATACACACGCATTACACATGCACGACACGGATGGAATAGAAGTAGATGTGGAACCCGAAATGTTAGAGGGTTCAGGCGTGTATGTTAGACATACACATTGATAATTTTAGGAATCCATTTAAATCCTAGTGTGTTATATATCCATTTACGCCATCTATAACTACTCTTTGCTTTAGTCTTAGTGAATGCACTAGGTGGTACTACATTCTTAGGAGGTGAATCGGGAACTCTTGTGATAGCAATGGTTGCCTTAGAATCTAAAGAAGGTGGTTTACCAAGCACGAGACTTAGAATGATTAGTGGGCCTAGAGGTATTCGATTCTTAGGATTCCGTAATCGAGAGATTATAGCTTTAGCAACACATTTGTCATGACAATCGAATTCATACTCTTTCGACAAATAACACAAGGTGCATCGATGAATATCAAAAGTACTTAGCGGTTTAGCATTCGTTACATCACTATTTCTATTACATTTGCTAGGCGTAACATCTATAGTGGAAGCAACATGATTTTTATTCGAGTCCTAGGGTGTTCTTCTACTTTAGCATTCCTTATTGACCTTTTCTTAGGTCGCAACTTCCTATTCTTGATTGAGTGCTCCTAGGTTGTGAAGTGCGGACGTTTGGAAAAGACATAACTATTCTGTTTCAAAGAGAGGGAAACACATTAGCAACTTGTGATTTGGCGGTAGGGATTCTAGGTTCACGATTACTAAGTGTGACATGTGCTAATCTCTTAATCACGATGGCGGAAGTTGTTCATACTTTCCTAACATTTCCGTAACTTAGAGATAGTGTGTATCGGATCTTGATTTTGAGCGAATATTTCCAAAGAAAATTCATGACATCTCTAGTGTGAGCAAGATAGTGATCAAGTTCGTTTGATGCTTCAAGTCGAGTCTTTTGAGTAAATCAAATATGACACCATATTCTGTTTAACTTTTAAAAGTTCTTGTTCATATTTTGAGATTTGACTTTTCAAAGACACGTTTTGATCATCCATTGCTCAATTTTAGGATCGGAAGATTTTGCACTCAATGAGCGATTTTCTTTTGAAAACTAAGTTGATGGTTGTGAATATCTTTTCACACCAATGAAGACGACGTTTTGCATTGTAAATTTCAAAGTGAGTAATCGTTTATTTTCAGCTTTTAAAGACTCGATCTGAAGCACATTATCGGTGTTCTCAACATAGATAACAGTTTCAACAATATCGCAGAGATATGATCGGATGCATATGGCAAAGAATAGAATAACACAACATTATGGATATCAAGATGGATAACATCTTCCAAGAGTCGATCAACATCTTTTCTCAAGAGTTTCTTTTACGTTTAGTATTAGAGATAGATGTTTGTTTTCTCAAAGCGTTTTCATTACCCCAAGTTCCTTATGAAAATCCTTTTCCGTGCAATTGCACAACTTTTCAAGTTTTTAACATTAGGTAAAAGATTTTTACGAAAATGTCTCTTTGTTCTCGCGAGGCGATTGAAAATGTTCAACTTTGATTTCGGATCGATATTCTTTCTCATGTTGTAAAATTTGAGGTCGACCATGAAAATGTCAAAATATCGAAGAATTTTTCGATTTTCAGTTGTGAGTTTACTTCACTAATGGAAGGTAACGGACCATAAGTTTGTGCAAAGTCATTTTGGGATTAACTTTAGAAGACTCGGTGTTTTGATGATAACCCTTGGTGTGTTAGAAGAATCCGTTGGTGTGACGAAAGTGACCGCGTTTTATAATTAAAAGGTTTGTTGTAAACAACGTTTTTTAATTTTGATCGACTCTCGTCTTACGCATCTAATTCCTCTTGACGATGATATTCAACAACACTCATGACAAGTATTATCAATTTTGTATTACCTTTGGAAACTTGAGTTGGTTTGAATGTTTTTAGTGAAAGCTTTGGTTTGTAATCACTAGATTTTTCCATATCCTTTTGGATTGGGTTTAAGGTAAACTTTTCAATAGTCATACGGATTCACCATGTTTGTAAACTACGTTTTAAACTCTTTAAGTTTGTTTTGCAAGCCGAGAATTTCGTCAAGAAGGTCATCTACCCGATTCGTTGAATGCTTTTTGTATCACGGAGAACTGTTTTGACAATTTAACAACTCAACCTTAGCTTTTTGATTTTCCAAGGTGAGGCGTTAATTTGTTTTTATGTTCGTGTTTGATTGTTCTAATTCGAGACAACAAAGCATTCTTGAGGCGGCTAGATCACGATCTGTCTCTCTAAATATTTTTCATTTTGATGAGATTTTGCAAAGCGGCTTCAAAACCTTTTCACTGTTCTCTTGAGTTTTGAAAAATTGAGTTGCATTTGTAAACATTCAAAATCCTTGGTTATGATGCATTTTACTTTTAAGGACTGATTTAATGCGACACATGCAAAGAATTTGGGATTGTTGGTCTTTAAGTATGAGAACAAGATCCGGATGGGGCAAGGTTCATCGTGTTCAACGTGAGTCACAACATGATCATTATTTAGATCTCAAGTATAACCACGGAGTCAATTTGATTATCAAGGAAACCATAAGGTCTTCGGATCGTCAAATGTAACTACGGGTTTATTTGAAAATCGCGAGAATGAGATGTAGATGACTCATTTTGAACATTCCGAGCCGTGCGGATTCGGATATTGATGGAGATATTAGTTCGAGATATGATGATGGTTTGTTCGGCACACGAGACAAGCCATCGATGTCATACATCGGGCTGTTTCACTCATGTGTAACTCTTGCATATTAGCCATCAACATAATAAATGCATTGGCACGCAAGTCCTCCATATCATCATCCGAGTCCGCATACGCTATAAAGCTTTGTTCTTTGTGCATGAGAGATCCACCACTTCATCCTTAAGAGCCAAAAGTAAAGCCTCTTTGAAATAAGCACGCCCTAGTCCTCGGCTTTGGGCATGCATTAGCCAGTGTCCTTCTCATTGCGGTTGTAGCATCTAAGACCATTTAACCGATTTTGAGCATTTCCTTGTTCCACCACTGAGCTATGTTGTTATTCCTACCCATGACATTGAACCCTTGACCACCGCCCATCGGCGACCATAATCACGATTCGAACTTCAACCGTCCATTGTTCACGACTTGAGTCCGTGTGTTTGATGAGAACGAATACGATTGTTGGATTTGTTGGTGTAACGCCAAAAGCATTAGCAATCATTACAAATCCTTGTTGAAATGCTTGAACGGATCTGTTTCCTCGTCCTTCAACGACATATGCTTGAGCATTGTTCTTTGTATGGAACCAATTGATTTTGTTGAGGTTGTTCTTTGTGAAGGTGTGTTTGAAGCAGTTGGTTGAGTTCTTTGGTTGAGAGGATAATTACATTGAGCATACAAGGCAAGTTGATGATTATCCGGTTGTGATTGTTTAGCAAGTTGAGCACGGAGAATCCTTTCCGGTCAACTTCCTTTTCATGAGGCTTCAAGTAATCGTACAACAATCCATAAGTAGAATGATGCATATTCTTCGCTTGACGGAGAAAGATGACATACTTCTCCCATTCGGGACCAAGACTACTCGGGAACTTAGTATTCACCGCAATTCTTGGCATGATGATGTTGTGTTTATCCAAATCATTGATGATGTCTCGAAAATCGATGATGATAGGACTCTAGTGTCTCTAGGTTCAATCATGAAGTGTTCATAAGCCAAGTAAATTTTGGATTCCAAATCCTCTGATTGAGTCTGAGATCCTTCCATAAGAAGGCGAATATGATCCCACGATGATGATAGGACTCTAGTGTCTCTCGGGTTCAATCATGAAGTGTTCATAAGCCAAGTAAATTTTGGATTCCAAATCCTCCCGATTGAGTACATATCCTTCCATAAGAAGATGAATATGATCCCACATTTTTGTGCGATCTTTTGAGCATCAACACTACGAAGAATTGGGTTTGGTAATCCTAAGAGGATGTATTCCATTGCAAGTTCATCGCTTCATAGTGTAGAAGTTCAGAGGATTTAAATCGCACTGTGATAGCAATGTTGGTTTGTTCATCTCTTGGTGGAGCAATGAGTTGGATCTCGGGTACAATGACAAGAGGCATCTCAAATGGACCTTCCAAGATAACCTTCTTTAAGAACTTTCCATGTGGCTTCTTGGATCACAAAACCTAAAGAACCTTATCACCCATTGATCGTAGTTTCTGGAGTGAGCATTGGAGGTCTATCAGTGATCCGACTTCATGAATTGATTGTTGGTCGCTTAAAGCTTCACACATCTTTGCAAACCAAGTGGGTTCCTTCATAGTGTTCCTTGATGGAAGTTGATTGAAATCATTTGTGTAGGTTTGAACTTGAAGGCTTGGTGGTGGTTGTACCATTTGTGGTTGTGGAATTGCACCAAGTTGTGTAGTATGTTCTTGATTAAATTGTTGTTGATAAATAGCTTGTTGTTGATTCCATTGTTGATGTTGTGGAGTTAATTGTTGTTGTTGTTGATGATTATAAGTGTGAGGAAATAGTTAGAGTATGGTGGTTGAGACATGATGATAAACTTGTGTGGTAAAAATGGATCTTTGTAGTCGAATGAACCTTTGTTGATGAAGTGTCCTTAGGCGAGAAAAGACAAGAAACCAAGTAGTACTTATGCGTAAAACACCAAAAGATACGCGTAACAATAAGAAGTTCTGGCGTAGGATTTAGCTTACGCGTAAGTAGGATAAAAGCACTAAAGTTATGCGACGCAAAAGTTAGGCGTGGGATTACCTTATCGAGACCCAAGTTTACGTAAAGTGAATCTTATGCGATAATTTCTACGCCGTAAGCTTATGCTTATGCGTAAGTTTAGGGTTTTGCCCAAATGATCTTTTACACTTCACAAATGCAAAAGATATCCAAAGTCGACGATTTTCGGACTTATCCAAGTAAGAAAACACGGAATAAACCGGAAAATGAAGATCAAACCAAGGAAAAATCTTACAGCGTAATTTTAGGGTTTTGATACGCGTAGGATTACTCGTAATTTTGATTTTGCCCAAAGATGTTTCTAAACCGAGTTTTGTGTGATGAAATAGCTTCAATAACACCAAAATAACACAAAAGTGTGAAACTTGATGATCCAAAACTCTCAAAGCAGTTATGCGTGAAACACACACGAATAAAAACTAGTTCAAAACAATGATCCACGATAAAGTTTGAAACTTTTGCCAAAAACAAGTATTTTAACACCTTAAAACGTTGAAAGTACAAGAATCTTGGATTAAAAGTGCAAAAACAAGTTTTAAAAGAGCTAAAGAATGCGTTAACCTTACGCGTAAGACCCAAAACCAAAACTTCAAAAACAAACGAGTACACCCAACTATTTGGCGATTGATACCATTGTTAGGTCACTAGTTTTACAAACACAAGTTATAAAGAAAGGAGATGAGGCGATTGAACAAGAACCAAACACACACACACAATAATATGAGACGGTTATGCGTAATAGAGTGAATGAAAGGAAAACTTGAACAACCAACCTCAAGTGAGGTTATTACATAGTTTATATAGGCAAGGAGCTAGGCAACACTCCTCTCCTTCCCTATTCCTTATTGGGCTTGGGCCTAAGCTTATGGGCCTTCTACATAAGCTTGACCTTAAACAAACATAAAGGCCATAATAAAGCTACCTATTACATATGAAATATAAATACTTGAAATCTTGTTAGGAGTGATTCCAACAAGGATACACATGAGGAAGTAGCTAGAGTGGTGGTTGAGACATCTTGAAACTTGTGTTGATGATGGATCTTTGTAGTTGAATGAAACTTTGTTGATGAAGAATCTTTATGCGTAGAAAACCAGCTTATGCAAAGGAAATAGCTTATGCGTAAAAACACCACCTTACGCGTAGGAATAGCTTACGCGTATACTTGGTTAAACCTTAGGTTATGCATAAACTAAAGACTTAGTAGTAAGAAACTTATGCGTAATATTTCCTTAGGCGTAAGACGTGCTCATGCGTAGGAAATGCTTAGGCGTAAGATTTTTTACTCGTAAGCTTTTATGCTTAGGCGTAAAACTAGGGTTTTATCCCAAAAATCCTTTACACTTATTCAGTGTAGAAGATATTCAAAGTCGAAGTGTTTTCAGGCTTATCCAAGGAAGAAAACACTGAGTAAACCAATATCTCTGAAGATCAAACCTAGAAAAAACCTTATGCGTAGACTTTGAGCACATACGCGTAAAACTAGGGTTTAGATATGGCGTAGGAATAGCCAACTTTTGCTAAAACCGATTTTAAGCACACCAATATTTCTAAACCAGATTTTTGTGATAAAAAGCTTCAATATCACAAAATAACACAAAAGTGTGAAACTTGATGATCTAAAACCCTTATGCACCTTACGCGTGAGACGAACTACTCGTATGAAACCAAGCTCAAAACAATGAAAACACATAAAGTTTCAAACTTTTGCCAAAAACTTCAACTTTAACACCAAATAACCTTTAAAGTACAAGAATCTTGAATTTTAAAGTGTAAAATCAAAGTTTTGAAGCGTTTGAGGTTAGTATACGAAACTTACGCGTAGGAAGAAAAACTTCAAAAACAAATCGCTCACCCAACTATTTGGCGAATGATACCACCGTTAGGTCACCATATTTGTAACACAAGCATTAATATAAGAAATGATATGAAGAGATAGATCGGTTGAACACTTAACACACACATACGAATGAATATGAAAGTTTATGCGTAAATGAAATGTGATAAAATGAACAACCAACCTTCAAGTGAAGGTTACAAGAATATTTATAGGGAAGGAACTAGGGCAACACACTAGTTCCCTTCCTTTCCTTATTGGGCTTTTGGATAGGCTCATGGGCTTTCTACATGAGCCTAGCCCATGAGCCTAACTTTGATTACTAACTTAAAAGCCTTAATTAAGCTAACTATTACATATTGATTACAAACACTTGAGATATAGTTTAGAGTGATTCCAATATATATATATATATATATATATATATATATATATATATATATATATATATATATATATATATATATATATATATATATATATATATATATATAGGATAAAGATCAAATAAAAGACAAATATCCGTAAAAAGTATAAAAGATTTTTTTTAGAAAAGTTCGAAAAATTCCAAATTTTTTCACAAGATCGGTATGATGGTGCATGAAAAGTTGTAAAAACTTTTTTCTAAAAGTGGATATTTTTTCGAAAAAAATTATGAAAAAATATGTTTGCGCATTAAATCGTCTTTTGTGCATCAAAATTGGTTTTGCACCCAACTTCTTTTGACTTTTTCATCAAAATAACATTCGCATCTAACTAAAACAAGTTGAAAATTTTGTGCATCAAAATTTTTTTGCATATAAAAATTGTTTTTGTGCATTAAAAAACGTATCAAAACTCAAAATTATAAAAATATTTTCACAAAGTTATATGCACAAACATACCCGATCTTGTGGATTTTTTCGAATTTTGGAGAATTTTTGAAAAAAACAAATCTTTTATTCTTTTTACGGATATTTGTCTTTTATTTTAACTTTACCCTATATATATATATATATATATATATATATATATATATATATATATATATATATATATATATATATATATATATATATATATATATATATATATATATATACGTTATATATAAGATGAGGCATGCCACATATAATTCCACTTGGTATCCCATAATGCCACTTCATAAAGGCATGTCATCATATATAATACCACCTAAGCAACTATTAATCCTATGAAAATTTCGTAATAAAATTTTAAAAAATGATGCTACCTGGATTCGAACTTGAATGGTTTGTAAGATTAAAAAAGTTGACAACCACTAGAGCAACTCAATCTTTGGAATATATTTTGCAACTTTAAATCTATAAACCACAACAACGGATATATTAACCTAATTTAATATATATAAATCCTAGTCTCATATTATAACCATAACGTATTACATCTACACAATTAGAGAAGTTATTGAAGCTTATGTGACGTTTTGTGTTTTATCCATTCTTCAAAACCCTAATTTTTTCCACAACCATATGAATGTTAAACACGTAATTATTATTTGAAAAATTATTATTTTATGGTATGATGATTGATGGTGTTTTGTTGTTAACCAACAAGATTCCTCTAACATCGGAGATTCACAAGCTAGAGCCTTTCTGTTAGGATCTAATATTTATGTTGTTAGATGATTCGGGTGGTCTAGGACAATGATTAAATAAGAAAGCCATTAGAGAGATGAAGAGAGTAGAGAGGAGGTTCTTGAAAGAGAGTTGCTTATCAAAATGAAAGGTTTATTCAAAGAAGCCACACCCCTTCCATGGATGGAAGGGGTATTTATACTTACAAATTACACGACCTCCTATCGGCCTGTGGATCAGGTATACAGTGGGTAAAGACCCATCCTTCCTCCACGGTGTTGCACTATGCTAAACTAGACTAATAACTAACTAATAAAACAGTAAATAACGTAACTAACGATTTGTCTACGAGCTAACTTATGCTAGATAACACTTGGGGTGACCGACTCTTTACTATGGAATTTTCTAATTCCTAACAATCTCCCAAGGAGGTCACCCCATGTTTTACATTTCGAATCCTAGCATTCTATTTTTGACTTTGTTCTTGAGCTCGTAGACTTCAATTCTTCAATTCCGCAATCTTTGTGCTTAAGTAGTGCAACTTCAAAGTCCGAATGCTTTGTACTTTAAGTGGAGGCCTTTAACTGATCCACATCATTGATGATCTTCAAGCTTTCATTGAGATCATCAGTCACAGTAAATCTCTCTGGATCATCCATAGTTGTGTTGCCTTCATGTGATGTTGTGACTTTTGGACCGATATGCTCACACTTTTGGATCATGACATCTTTCCATCAGAGTAGCGGAAGCTTTACTGGTTCATGATATTTGCAAAGAACAGAAGGAAGCATAGTATGAAATATCGAGCCAGTTATGAAGATATGCACCGTCATGATTTCTTCAAATTAAGTGTGGATGTTGTGAGCATGCGGCTTTGGATTGACCGCTCAATTCGATCACCGCAACCGTCCAAATGTACCTACAAACAACGATTAGCAATAAACACACGAAAGTGTCTTTGATCACTTTCATTCGAATTGAGGTACACGCCCACGGTTCCCGCTGATCAAGACAATTCTTGCTGTGATCGGTATAATTCGAGGAATCTCTCGCGTGGTTTCGCACTGTTCTAGCCGTTCTCAAACCGAACATCTCAAAGAAGACAACACGGAGTGAGTGAACCAATAATTGAGATTCACCGATTGATGAAAATGATTTGAAAACAATCGCGTATTGCTTAGAAGAAAGAGTTTTGCAATACGACGAAGGTTTTATGAGAAAGATCAATTTTCAATCATAAATACTTTTTATATTTGAAAGAGTACACATTCGACGTGATAGCGAAAAGAAGAGATTCGCACATCGAACGGTTTTTCCAAAAGTATTTTTTTTTTTCAATCAGAGATACTTTTTTAGTTTGAAAATAAGAATACACGTTCGACGTGCTAGAGAAAAGAAGATTTGCACATCGAACGGTTTTTCTAAAAGTATTCGTCAATTCCATTCCTGGACCAAGGTTGATTCAAGAGTGAATCGCCCCATTGTTTCTATCCAGTTGTCACAAGCTTGATCTTTAGAAAAGATCTCACATGTCACCCACCAAGAGCTTGTTTGATGTTGGCTCTAGAAGGATTTCCATCTTCATCATGAATATTTTACATATCACTCGGATGTTCTGGCAATACCATAAGGATAATGCGTATGACTCTTAATATATTCTTACTTTCCACATTGTGTGAAACAGCAAGTCTTCATTAATTTAGTGTCCTAATGAGATATTGTGGATGATCTCTTGGCTCTAGACTCAATTGTGCATATTTGGTTCTTGTGCCGGAGACTAGGGAGATGGTCTCCTTCTTCAATATCAACAATCTCTAAGAGAAAGTCGATAGATTATGTCGGTTCCCCGTGAGAATGAAACAAGCCCTTTAAGAGGAACTTGAGTGGCTTGGGAAGTTTAGTCAGATCGTCCTTTGGGTCCATGACGCCTTGTTTTCAATACCGTGTTACCTTAGTAAACACTAGTAGCATATGTATTGAACCCGGATTATGCCCTAAGGTTGAATTATTGAGGGCTATTTCTTTTCACCCTTTTCATATTCATTTCTTTTTCATTCTTCAACCCTTGATTGCTTACCGAGACTTCATAACTAGAACCTTGTTGGGTTTATTACAAGACTAGCTCTGTCTCATCCGCACTCTTCCCATTTCACTTTTCTCCTTTTTTCATCATACCAAAGGACTCTACACTATCTAGTGGATTGTCCTCGGTAGATCCCTCCGGTTCGGCGGATCGTGGGAACTAATACCTAACCTAACCATCCTTATAACACCATGCATAAAGTAAATTGGTCGGTCTTTTGGTACAGTTCATTCTTCCTTAAAACCAATTGAAAATCATTTGAAAACAATCAAGGTACTTGTGATACGAGATCAAAGCATTTTGTACCTTAATAGTTTTGATCATTTAGAAAACCTCCCTCAACATGTGCGTATGATTTAGAAATTTTTTAGCACAAGGAAGCAAGAGGACTTTGAAATATTTTCTTTGATCACAATTTTCATACGAAAAAGCCATTTGATTTTCATGGTAAATTCTCCCCCTCAATATGTGCATAGGATATTTGAAATCATTTTATCACATAGAGGGAAGAGTTCTTTTGAAGCACATCTCCACGATTACAAAAGCCATTTAAAAAACCATTTAGAAAATCAATCAGGGTACTTAATGTTAAAACATAAAAGCTTTTGTACCTTGAAAGTTTGTTTTCTTTTTGAAATGCTCTCCACAATATGTGCTTCGACTTTTGAAAGCGTTTAGCACATATGGGAGAGCAGTGCACATTTGAATCAAACGATCATCTTTTATCAGATTACATATTTAAATCACATTTTCTCCCCCGATCAAAAATATCAAATCCTTTGAGATTTTGGATCCCAAGTGATTTAAATAGGTTTAGAAAACATGGGAGAAAACGGGTTCAGATTAATTTAATTTCGATAGTGGAACATTTAGACATTAAAGATTGTTAGTGTCGTGTATGATAATTTTTAAGAGATCTTTTAGGTAAAATAAAACATTTTCACAATCAAACAAGAACAGAAAAATTTCATTTTGAAAGACCTTTGACCTTTGAAGAAAATCATACCATGACATAACATTAAATCTTTAGATCACCACATTTTGTTGTACAATCCGACTTTTATGAAGAAATATTGTTTGAAAATAATTTATTTTAAATCACTCTCTCCTCAATCGATGACCGTAGTCAATGATTGAGTGACTTATAGTTTTGATACAATGAAGTCCGGTGATTTTCAAAATTTAGTCCAGTTTATTTTCAAAACCAATATTTTCCATTGTCAAAACAATTTAATCAAAATTATTTTTCAAAATTGTTTAACAATGGTTTCCTGCACAAAGATATGTAAGGTGGTTGAGAAGCTTCCATTGTTGTTGTTGTAGGGTTTGGAAGAAAACCATCTGCAGATGCAGTGAGACTTCTTTCGTTGCATTTTAATGCCAACTGAGGTCCAATTAAGCTCCGTTTCTTCAATCACTTAGAAGAAAACCATCTGCGATGCGTTGAGACCTTTACGTTGCATTTATGCCAACTCTCCTTGAAGTCCAATTAAGCTCCGTTTCTTCATTTGTCAACCCAAGATATAGTTACCCTTTCCTTTCAGCATCCAATCATCATATTATGTGGGATCCGGATTGGGAACATTCTTATACCAAAATACCTGCATACGTTAGTGAACACAAACAGATATATGGTGGTCGACATCACCCAAACAAAGAATCGACTAATAATGATCAATTCAACATGTCAATCGATCATATAAGGTATGGGAATAATGTGTTAATCAATCTATAATCATCTAATCCTAGCAATATATCCTAGGCACCTAGTCCTTCAACATAGGTTAACATCATTTTAATTAAGCATATTAGGATAATTAAGAAAGCCCGTTAGATGATATAGAATTGAAAACATTCTCCCTCAATCAATGACTTATTTTTCTAAAAGTTTAAAAGCTACCAAGTCATTGATTGAGTTTTCAATTTTTCGAATACTCAATCGATTGATTTGTAAGCAACTCATTTTCCACCATTTTGAAATACAACAAATATTTTTCTCAAGAATTTTAGACGGAAAATCATTTGTGTAGGAACAATGATTCTTCGACATACTTTCCTCAAATTAGTTTTTGGATAAGTGCACGAATTTTGAAAAATGGTTTAGCGCAGCACTTTCCTTTCTTGAAGAGCGGGTTGCTATCAGAAATAATAGCAAGCCATAGTTTTAGGCATGGGTTACAGTCTGAAATAACTGTAAGCCATCATTTGAAGCTCGGGTTACAGTCAGAAATAACGGTAAGCCATTTTTTTTAGACATGTATAGAAAGAAATATTTACACCTCCTGCTTGAACTTCATCTAAAGTCCCGTGCCATTATTGAATGACATTTCTAAGATCAGAGATGTTATCGATACCGTAAGACATGTCTTGAGAAAACATATTTTGGTATTTTGAAATTTTCGATTTTATGGGTTTTGAGGGTTTTATATTTTTCTATTTGGTTTTTATAAGTATTTACAAAGATTGATTAGATGATATAGTTTAAGAAAATGATGATACGACAGTGCGAGATAAGGATATCGAAGCGACATCGTAGAAGATGGAATTCGTCATCTCTTAAACATTCACCACCAAAGCTTCCAAGACTCTTGAATCGAAGAGAGAAATTGAGCCACTTGAAAGTGAGACTTTGGTAGCTTCCCCCCAAACCGAAAATCCATTAGATGAGCAGATTCGAAGCTATATTTCAAGCTTGCTCTAGCCAGGTGCACATAGAAGCACACCATTATCATAAATCCCGCTGCTCCTTTTAAGAACGATAATCTAGATTCTTCGTTCGGGGTTATATCAACAACAAGAACAGCAACGTATCATCCCACTCTTTAAATAATCTTCTCAACTTCCATTACCACTGAAGTCTGAAGCAATCCATTCCAAAAAAGTTGTCAAGAGACCACTTCCCCCAAGTAGATGAATTGATGCGCCGGTCTCTAGACTAGAGCTCACGAACCCGAGCACACAAACCCGAAGACAAAGAAACTTATACCATCAAGTAGCAGATTAAGTCCAATAGCCAAAGAATAACCCCGATGTATACTTTTCTCTCCTCAAGAAAGTGCATGAAGCTCAAGAACCCGGCACCGAATGTCCAAAGAGAGAATAACCGATAACATAGAAGAAAGGCCGAATCATCGATTATCTCTGCGGATGACAATCTCTGCGGATGTCCACTCCGTAATAAGTGATTACATCTCCGAATCACTGATTAAGCCCTCAAGTGAAACAACTGAGCATCCCCAATGTACACAATCTCTCTCCCCTGATGAATGCGATAGCATCATCACACTCTTGTGTACCTCTTTTTATCATCAGAAACTAACTCTTCCATCTCTTCCCCTACATAGTTGGAATAAGAACACTAAACGCTATGAGTCAAACTTGAGTGTCTCTCGGTAATGACATTCGCCTTCCCGGATATATTCAATCACTTAGAAGTATTAAGCTCATCAATGTTTACTCGCTTTAGATGCTTGTGTCCTTCCCCTTGCTGGTTTTGACACTTGTAATCAACAACATCTTATCGACCCATATACTCAAGTCTTTTGAGAAGAACATTAGGAATCTTGTGAGAATCAACTTGTCAAGAATATGAGCAAGTCTAATTGGGATTAAATTCGACATTTCACTCTCCCCAATTAGTGCTCTCCCTAAACCGACAATCTTTATGATGAATACTTGAATAATGAAGAAGTCTTTTGATCAATAAATGCAACACGCCTATAGTTTTCTAACATGCAATAGAAAATGTAGAATAGATCGTAGACTCGACCTTCTTCAAGATTGTCCGGTTGGGAATAGATAGTTAACATCTTCAACTCACACCAAAAAGCATCCCACCAAAAGCATCCCAGCTTAACTTACTTCTTGCAAATCCCTTAACTAAAATCCTCCCAATCAAACAAGAATGAAATATGTTCATCAAGGAAATCAACAATCAAAGCCATAGCGAACACACAAAATGGTAACACCAAACTACCAATCACATCAAACAAGAACAGAGAGATAGTTCGGAATCATCATGTTGATGTATACGTGAAGCATTAACCGGAAGCACTTCGTCGATAAACTCATTAATCCGAGTGAAGATGTCAACCAACGGCTCTTAGAAGAAAACTCCATGTGAAGATGATCCGATAAGAAGAAAATCAGTTCTTTCATGAGTTTGGAGCCGTTTGACCATATATTCTCAAATATCAATCAACCATGCAGAAAATTCACACTTCTTCTCCCCCTCAAGAATTGCATACGGAGATGCCATTCTTGACTAAATAAGTGAAATCATCCAAAAGTATTCTATTCACACTTCTCCCCAAAATTAGCACATGATGTCGCCATCGTCATTATAGTTGAGCAAGTGGAATAAGAAAAGCAGTCAATGGTAGCCCGTTCACTTGATGATCAAGCGCATGGAAAAGTATGAAGCATGTTGATGAGAATGGTCATTAATAAGAAGATTTCTCTTCAAGATAAAGTGCACTCGACACGCACACTTTTCTTTTCTTTGAGGAACGAGGCATGAACCGATGTGTTCATACGTTATAAGAAGATTTCTTCTTCTTGAAGATAATGCATCAAACGCATACATTTCTTTTCTTTGAGTACGAGGCCGAATCGATGTGAACAGACGCCATAAATCTCTCTTTTCATCATCTCTTGGTAAAACATGTAATCATCACCATTATCACTCAAGAGGCTCTTTGTCGTGACGGTGATGGAGATAACCCAATATGATGAATTTGACCACAAGTAAACTAACCCGAACTCGTGACTTATACTTGCACATATGTAACAAAGAGCGGTGCCGATTTCCATTAGCATCTCTAAGTACTCTAAGTACTCTATACTCTTCAACCAACCAACCATCAAGTATAAGACGTACATAACCTCTTGAAAATCCACAATTGAATGTGACACTGAGCACTACAACGTAACTCTTTAAAGTGATAGTTATTTTGTGGTGGTATGAGCCCAATTCCCCAAGTGGTAAAAGAAAAGGTAAAAGACACCCAACAATAACTAGATTTCCAAGTCTTCGCTTTTAATAATAAGCTCGAACAAGGATCATGAAGAATCTTCATCCAACCATCCCCGATACCTTCGGATACTAAGTACACTACCGTGATATTTCACTTCAACCTCAAATAAATAATAGTGAATTAACTCCGTTGTCACATCTTGTTAAAGGCTCAAATCTAGCCTCCTTTGATCTTAAAAGTGAACTTTGATAATGGTTTCATCCCGACCATGGTTTAATGAGCATATCCCCGTAAAACTTTGAAGTAACCAAACCGCCATGACGAATATCCAAACACATATCCAATTCATGAAGTACACTCTTTTATCCCTTCTTCGAAGTAGAAATCGTAGCACCAGCATCTATAATCACGGGATTTTACAATTCTATGGATTAAACCGAGAAATAGTATCTTTCGCGGGATTTTACAAATCCAAAAATAAACCGTAAGATAGATCCGGAAATGCACTTTACAATCACCAGGATGTTTCCATTGTCACGGGGATTTTACAAGTCTATGATTTAAACCGAGAAATAGATTCTTTCGCGGGATTTTACAAAATCAAGAGAAAACCGTAAACAACGTCAGCTTGAATGTATTATGACAATATTGGTTTCGGTGAATATCTGTTTTAGGGGAACATGCAGCGGTTCATTGTCCAACAACAACAATATCATCACCCATCCAGTAAAAATTTAGGCAAACACATCATTCACGCATTCAGTCGGCTATTGCAGTGACAACATGGAGAAGGAAACCCGATATGCCAAACTTGATCATGAAGTGAAATTCCCCAGATTTATTACTTAAACTTGTACTAATCCTTGTGAAAAAGAAACGGTGTACCCAATGTACCAAAACCTCTTGACATATCCTCAACTGCGTGAGACACCAAAGTGATAGATACGTTGTGGGTTAAGTGAGAATGAATCACAAACGTAACTAAATAGCCAAGTCTTTATCACCCTCTATAACTGCTCAAACAAGTCATCTTCGCAGAAGGGTAGAAAGAAAAAAAAAAGACGAAATAAGTAAAAGCGCCCGGAAAACCTCACTTCAATTCCAAATAAGAAATACCAAATACAATCACCCTGAAATCAACTTTGTTCAGCCATTAATTCAAGCCGCAACACAATATCCTTTGTGAAAATGTAGAAACCACAGTATCAAGCCGCATTATTCAACAAATCTCAGCAACATACCAAATCTTATCATCAAATCTCGTTAACATTAAATCTCATATAAGTCAAATCACGAGAAGCCCATCTTGACCAAATCATGAGTGCAGTCCAAACTTGGTTATGTGTAAAAATCAAGGTCCAGTATGTGAAAAATAATCTAATCATCCAAGTCCAATTGTCCAAATAAAACCTTTTGAACATTCAACTCAATACCAAATTAACAATACCAGTCAAGAATCTCGAACTCATTCAATAACTCATGCCTGTGAACACATATCCTTGTGATAGTCAAATTACCACTCATAAAACAAGTGATATTAAAACATTGTCCAAGTATGAAGGTAACAAAAATTCGGATATCGAATAATTCAATGTACCCATTTCTCAGGAATATATCACTTGCATACCAATTATCATCAACATATGTATCAAAACTATATCATTCGTATACCATTTTCCAACCCGATCTATCATAAATTACATGCAGCCCAAGTCCATTATTTGAGTGATAGTTTCGGCCCAAGTAGCATAATAATTCAAGCATAATACCCGGTCCATCATGACAATAACCATATCCGACCAAATTTAACGGACCGACCAAATTTAAGCATAATAATTCAAGGCCCATTACAGTACCCCTAAAATCTCGGGTATAAAATGCTTATACATCTTACTTTTAACCTAATAATCTCACGAAACCCAAATAATTCTCATCTGATTTTCTCCGCCTCCCACCACATATCAGTGAACAAAAAACAATATCATTCCAAAATCACTCATCAAATCCAATCTCTTCTCCATCTCTTGCAATATAACGAAACGGACATCAACACAATAAGTCATTAACAAACCATGTATGTGATGTTCAAGGACATCTAGCCACAGAGATGGTTAGAGATGGCCACAGGGATGGCACGAGTTCACCATTAACGCCTCAGGGATGGCTACGGTTTTTTAGACAGGCTTCGATATAACACACAACGAATCAAGGTAGGTTAATCTTTGTTTTGATTTTTCGAATCATGTTTTGAGTTATGACCGAACCAAGATAACGTATTAACAAATTTGTTAACTACTTATCTTTGAGTGTTCGAATAAAGATTAATAGTTCTATGAAGAATATCTATTTCGTGCTATGGACCCTTGGTCTTGATGATACTCTTGAGTACCACGAAGGATAGTAATCTGAGAACAAAAGAATTGATTGAATATTATTGGTCTTTGAAGTCCTCGTGGTTTTAATTAAATTTTTTGTGTCTTGGATATGAGATGGGGATTGATTTAGGATAAATTAAAGGTTGATGTATGGTTGAATCGAAACCGTTAGACCTTCTTTTTGCTTTATACTTCAACTGCTTTTCTGTGACAACTCGTATTTTCAGGTCATTTTTTCAAAACATTATTCATGCTTCACCATTTATCGTTTATCGTAAACTAGTTTTACGAGTATCAAATTCGCGTAACCTTAATGGTTTAGCTGTGAATTCATGAACCAATCATCGAGGACATTTCATATAGACTAAGTTTAGTCTACATTTCATTAGCATCATTATCATCATATTAGTTCATTCATGGTTTTGCATTTTACATTAAACGTATAAATTTCATATTAAATAAACGCTATCGCGTGATTAATTATTTTGAACAATTGATCCATTACTTCCAAAAATTATCCCGATATATTTTTATACTTATATTAAGATTATAAAAATAATATTATGAGTTTACCAGTGTTTTAAATTTATTTTTATATAAATTGTTATATTTATATAATTACTTACGGTTTTCTTAAATACTACACGATTATTATTATTTCACTTAAATTTTGCAAGAAATGTATTTTTATAATTTTTATGATCTCAATATATTTTATCTTGACCCGTTAAAAATTATTTTTATCCAACGATACCCTAAATACTCAAATGTGTATACAACTTAACACATGTCTTCAATTAACTTACAATTAATTATACTTATACATAATATATAAAAAAAAAATGCATTATCAATGACTAATACCCCCCCTTGTCGACAAAGGGAGGGTGAGTCATTTGGTTGTAAATATCCTAATCAAGTATATTGTATTATACTTCAAAATATCACACATTCACTTCATTATTTTGCAAAGTAAAAGATCAAACATTTCTTTCCTCTCCTCTTGCTAGAACCGGCAACCACAAGGACCAAGAAGGAGTCCATAGATTTTTCTCTAATCAAGTTTTAAATACTCTAGTATCACTCTTGTTTAAGGTTTTGCAATATAAACCTTGGGTGATTAGGAAAAATCCTTTGATCATAAACCTCATCAAGTTACTTGTAAGCTTTTCATATTCATGATCATATTTCATATTCATTTTCATGTTCATTTCATTAAATTTGAGAAAACATGCAAGTCATATGATGTTTATACCACTTTTACATGGTTTTTAAGACTTATATATATTTATGTCATCCTATAATTATTCCTTGTAATATATCACTCTTGGTGATGTCTAGGAACCCATGACACCCTAAGAAGGTGTATGGTAGGATTAGAATAGCTTCGGAGTTGTTTTGAATGGGTTAGAATACGTTTGGCGCGAGAAAAACTCATTTCGACAAGTTTTAAAAAGGGTCTGTCCTTATTTTCGAAATCTGGAATTTTCGACAGTAGATAGAAATTTTTGGCCTATATATTTAGAAAATACACTTTAAAACGAAACCGTGGCCGCTTGAACGGATTAAAACGGAGCTATAACGAAGAAGTTATGAATTTTTCAAGTTAGGCGACGAAAACTATAAATTCTGAAAAATTCAGCATGTTACGTCTATTTTGTACAAGTTAAAAATGAGGCTTAGGCGTTATAAATTATTTCGACTTATCAAAAATATATTAGTATATGTTAATACGAAACCGTGGATATAAAGAACGTAGAAAACGGACTTAAAACGAAGAAATTGTGGCCAATTAAAGTTTAACGAAACTTATATTTTTTAACAGCAACTTGTAAAAATATACATGCTGATATCATTTTAAATCGAGGTTTTGACCCCTTTTGGGTCCGAATTGGCTTAAGCGTAAAACACGAAAGTAGTCCGAAATGATGTTTTACTATTAACCGTGAGATTTTTAAGCTTAAAAGTGTAAAATGAGAGATTTAAGCATGGTCAAAGACGGACGATTTTTCTGAAAAAGTCAAAGTACCCATTGCTGATGGGAAATAAAATTGATGTTTTAAGCGTTTTCGAGTCCGTTTGAGCTTTGAAAACTTTACCAAATATTATTGTATCACCTATAAATTATTAGGGAACGTTAGAAACCTTATAAAAACGATATTTTATAAGCACAAGGGTTTATTAAAATATAATGGAGTGTTTGGATTGCTTACTTAAATTACTCATTTTAGAGTCCATAAAGGAGCGTATGGATCGGTGTTGTTTTAGCAAACGAGGCTAATCCTATGGATGGCTTGTTGTGGCTTAACGAACCGGATTAATATTTTTGAATGTGTAATTGTAATTGGGATAAATTATGACTTTCGTACTTATTTTTCACAAGTATTAACACTTATATATTTTCTACTAGACCAAAATGGTTATCGCAAGTGACCATGTTTGGAGCCATTTTTCATATCGATAGAATACTTTTGAGAAAACGATGTCTTCTAGTAAAAGTAAGTTCGCCAAGAATATTTTCCAAAATGTCCGACCGTTTGTCAAGATGTTATAAGATTATTTTTAGACGATAAGTGTTATTTTCAAAAATTCACAAGTGGTATAGATATCATACGAATTGCATGCATAACATTACATCATAACTTATCATAGAACATATCATTCATAATAGGTCACGGGTAGAGGTTGCGCCTCATTTCTGCATTGCCATTATATCATCATTATCATTGCAACAGGTGAGTTTTCATAGCCCCGATTTATTCAAGTTTTTACATTATTTCAAACCTACGGGGGAGAATACATTGCACATCATTTTTATTACGATAGCAAGTATATCAAATTCATTACATTGCTTAAGTTACCTCATTGCCAGTTAAATGTCCTCATTTCATAATCATGAACCGTTAATTTCATAGAAGCGAAGGTGAGTGGATAGATCTATCGAGGGTGACACCTCCATCCGGGTTGGCGGATGGAGACCGGACGGATGCATTTCACTTCATTATCATTATTAAGTTGTTTGGCAAAACACTCTGTTGGGGTGAACATCAGTCAAGCTTCGGTGTCATGTGCTTAAGCAATTGTAACATTTTATGTGACACAATTGTCATACATGGCCTATACTTGTGGTTGTCGTATAAAACATTTTACATGAACTCTATGAACTCACTCAACCTTTGTGTTGACACTTTTAGCAATGTATTTTCAGGTAACTAAGGCATTCACTTCATGGCATGCATGTGGACATATCATAGAGTCGCGGTGACGACGCGTCTCACATGGATTTATACATATTTAAACTTATTTTCCGCACAAGTTGATTTTCATTTGGGACCTATCTTTGTAACTCGAATGTTTTTAATATATCAAAAGATGTTCTTTTCAAACGACACTTTAGGTCGCTCAATATAACCGTGATTGTGATGCTATGCGGTCATCCCCCAGAATTCCATTCCACGCAAAGCAGTAATTTGGGGTGTGATGATTAGCATCGAGCTTCGTTATAGAGAACTAGGTTGCATCATTGACCCTAGACTATAACTACATCATCATAGCATCTCATCATTTCATCATAAGTGCATAGTCACTATACATGCGGTTTCATACGCACGTTTTGTGAGTTATTTACTTTCATCTCAAAATCGATTGTCACATAGATGCCTTCAAATACCCATCCCATTATACTCACATCAGACTTTGACATGGAGAATGCCCTGTCATTCCCTATCACAATTTTAACATCAGTTGACTTAACACCGATAACATCAGATGACGAGACTGAACCCTTTGAGAAGGGCAAAGTTGCACCTACACCATCACGATCACTATTGATCCACTGTAGGATCAGGACAATTTTTATCATTCGGTTGGGACAGATTATATCATTTGGTAGAACTTATAGGCTCAGTCCTAATGAACCTATTTTCTTAACTCACCACAAGGATTTCCATTATCATCATTGTCATCATTTTCATCACCATTACCATCTATCACTAAGACTATAGACACTACACCATCTCATAGGTTTGAGGACTGTGAGAGTTCTAGGGCTATTGCCACTAGACCGCCTACTACTTTTATACTTGAGACATGATTAGACTACCAACAGGAACATATAATAAGTACCTTTTTAGCTAATGTAATCTGTATCATATATTATCTCCACGATAATCACAACCTTTGTTTATTCCATTCCTTATTCCAATTGCCCAATTTTCAATCATTTCGCAACAATACCTCACTATCTTACTAGGGGTTAGGCCAACTTTATTCTTGACCCATATAAGAGACTATTACCACTCTATGAAGTTCTCCCATGTATCCTACAAACCATTCTACAAATTTTATTTCAAGTTATTCTGCTACTATTTCATGAAATTATTTCACTTAATTTTATTTCGAGCTATTTTATCACCATCTTAGAAACGTTGTTTCACAAAGTTTTAAAAAAAGTTGTTTTGTTATCACCCTATCAATTGGCTTTCAGTCATTTTATCAACTATTTAACACCATCATGCGAAACGATTTTCATGTTACTTTGAAAAATTATTGAGCCATTATTTTACAAAACAAAACGTTGAATACCATTTAAAACTTCGGAGAAACATAATACCATGCCAACAAAACTAAACATCACATCATTTTTCCTCGATTATACATAGCCTGATCACCTATGTATAATTCAGGAAGAATTATGTCATGAAAGTAACAAGCATCATTTCAAATCTCTTAAAACAATGTTCACTCAAAAGCAAAGCTTTGTAATCAGATAAATTGTTCATAAAAATTTCTTTTTGTTAACACTCTATAGAAGCCTACGACATTCATCCCTCACTCAACCGATAAGTTGAAAGTTTACCAGTGACTTATTTTAGGAAAGACTTTCTATACTATCTACGAGGAGGATTCCTCGATACAAGAAAACAATGAAAGGATTTCAGAACTACCAACAAGGATTAGAAGTATATAGTAAGACATTTCAAAACTCAACAAAAATCGTAAGACATCACGAGACATTCCGAAACACTAGTTTGGACTAGAAGCCAAATTATATCATTTCAAAAACATCAGCTAGACCGAGTTACGAGATTTAATACGAAGCGAATACCCACGAAGAAACACTATAGAGATAAACCAAGTCTTCTAACCAAGACTATAGAACATTTCGTTAAGCATGACCTCAAAAATATGTGAACTTCCCTACAATGAGTTTCCCTTAAAAGAAAAAGTTGGTTAAGTTAAGGTTATCGATATAAACTTCCCCTAAGGCATTGCGTTCTCTAGAAATTACGGATAACCTACTTCTATATCAAGAGATGCAACAGGTTTAAACATATCGGACAATCAATGACTCTCCACCTACAAGTGAAATTAGAACAAACATTCTTCGACATAGTACGAGCTGATATCTATTTTCTTGCTAGCATGATAACAATCTAGGTGATGAACTATTTTAGAAGCACTCAATATCGGAACAAATCATGAAAACCAACCACATTAGACACATCATACAACATTGAATTAGCTAATGGTAACTTAATTAGCACCGACACCATTGTCCGTGGTTGTACACTCAATTTTCTAAATCATCATTTCAATATAGACCTTATGCCCGTAGAACTTGGTAGTTTCGACGTCATCATCGGCATGGATTGGTTATCCAAACATCGCAAGAATCATTTGTGATGAAAAGTCGCTCATCTTCCTTACAACGCGAAACTTTGATCATTCGTGGGGAACGAAGTGGAACTAGACTAAGTATTATATCATGCATCAAAACGGAGAAGTACATAAAAAGGTTGTTTTTCTTTCTTAGCACATATAACCAGAAAAGTCGGAGGAGAAGCGACTTGAAGATGTACCGATTGCTCGAGAATTTCTCAAGTCTTTCCCGAAGACTTACCAAGACTTCCACCGCACGTCAAGTAGAATTTCATATTGACTTAGTGCTCGGAGTGCACCAATGCGAGCACCTTACCGATTAGCACCATCGAGATGCAAGAGTTGTCAATCGGTTGCAAGAACTTTTAGACAAAGGATTCATTAGGCCAAGTTCCTCGCCTTGGGAGCACCGGTCTTATTTGTGAAAAAGAAAGATGGATCCTTCGAATGTGTATAGATTATAGAGAGTTGAACAAGTTAACGGTGAAGAATCGTTACCCACTCCCCAGGATCGATGACTTGTTCGATCAGTTGCAAGGCTCTAGTATCTACTCAAAGATTGATCTAAGGTCAGGTTACCATCAACTTAGAGTGCGGGAGGAGGATATCCCAAAACAGCGTTTAGAACACGTTATGGACATTATGAGTTTCAAGTAATGCCGCTCGACTAACTAATGCACCCGCAGATTCATGGATCTCATGAATAGGGTATGTAAACCGTATTTGGACAAGTTTGTTATAGTGTTCATCGACGACATATTGATTTACTCAAAGAGCAAAGAAGAGCACGAAGGGCATTTAAGAACGATTTAGGACTACTCAAGAATGAGAAGTTGTATGCCAAATTTTCAAGTGTGATTTTTGGAATCGTAAAGTACAATTTCTTGGTCATGTCATTGATAGTCAAGGATTACAAGTAGACCCGCAAAGATTGAAGCCATAAAAGATTGGGCTACTCCAACAAATCCTACGTAAATCCGACCATTTCTAGGACTCACGGGTATTATCAAGATTCATCAAGGTTTTCAAAGATAGCTAAAGCTTTGACCAAGTTGACATAGAAAACAAGAAGTACGAATGGGGAAAGAAACAAGAAGTTTTCAGTTGTTGAAGCAAAGCTTGTAGTCGCCAATTTTGGCACTACCCGAAGGAATTGAGAACTTGAGTATAACGCGATGCTTTACATAAAGGGCTTGGAGTCGTTTTAATGCAAAACGAGAAGGTGATAGCGATGCTTCTCGACAACTTAAGGTCCATGAGAAGAATTACACCACTCATGATCTTGAGTGGGGCCATAGTTTTGCACTCAAGATTTGGAGACACTACCTTTACGGTACAAAGTGCACAGATTTACGGACCACAAGAGTTTACAATATGTTCTTGATCGTAAGGAACTTAACATGAGACAAAGTCGTTGGTTGAATTACTCAATGATTATGAATGTGAAATCAAGTATCACCCGAAAAGCCAATGTTGTGGCCGATGCTCTTAGCGGAAAGAAAGACCCAAACCTTTAAGAGTCCGATCATTAGGAATGACGATCGCCCACCTTTACCATCAAAAATACTCGTGGCACAAATCGAGGCACACAAGGAGGAAAACCGACCAAGTGAAAAGCTTTATGGTATGCTTAAAATGCAAATGGCTTTGTAAAGAGAGCGAGATGGAGTATTATGCTTCAAGGATAGAATGCGGTACCATTTTATGGCGGGATACGAGAATTGATTATGCATGAGTCGCATAAGTCAAAGTATTCTATTCACCTGTGTTCGATAAGATGTATCGTGATCTCAACAAACTTTATTAGTGGTCAACAGAAAGCGGAAATTGCCACGACGTTAGCGAGATGCCTTACTTGCTCTAAGGTAAAAGTCGAATATCAAAACCTTCGTGATTACTCCAACAACCGAAATTCCCCAATGGAAATGGGAACGATTACGATGGACTTTGTCACGAAACTTCCTAAGACAATGGAGGTTACGACGCTATATGGGTAATTGTTGATCGCCTTACCAAATCACCCCATTTCATACCCATTTAGAGACTTATTCCATGGAACAACTCACTAGACTTTATGTCAAGGAAATAGTCTCGAGGCATGGAGCACCAATTTCCATCATTTCGACAAAGATAGTCCAAATCCGAGATAGACTGTAACCGCCCGGCCGACGTAAAAGTTACGCGGATGTTAGACGAAACCATTAGAATTTCAAGTTGGCGACAAAGTGATGTTGAAAGTATCGCCTTGGAAAGGCGTGGCACGTGTTGGAAAACGCAGGAAGTTGAACCCGAGGTACATTGGGCCATTCAAAATTTTGAGCGTAGTCGGCCCCGTAGCTTATCGACTTGATCTACCGTCGAGCTTAGTCACGTACACAACACGCTTCACGCTTCAAACCCAAGAAATGTCTTTCGGACGAATCACTCGTTATTCCATGGAAGAAATTCAACTCGACGATAAACTAAATTTCGTGGAGGAACCGGTAGAAATCATGGACCGCGAGGTCAAGCAGTTGAAACAAAGTCGTATTCCTATCGTGAAGGTTCACTGGAATTCTCAAGAGGTCCCGAGTTTACTGGGAACTGGAAGATCGGATGCCTCAAATATCCTCATCTTTTCACCGACAACACCGTAGGACCCAATAAGGATTGAATTGTGGACCTAATTTTTTTTTGGATGGGCGAATGTGACAACTTGTATTTTCAGGTCATTTTTTCAAAACATTATTCATGCTTCACCATTTATCGTTTATCGTAAACTAGTTTTACGAGTATCAAATTCGCGTAACCTTAATGGTTTAGCTGTGAATTCATGAACCAATCATCGAGGACATTTCATATAGACTAAGTTTAGTCTACATTTCATTAGCATCATTTTCATCATATTAGTTCATGCATGGTTTTGCATTTTACATTAAACGTATAAATTTCATATTAAATAACGCTATCGCGTGATTAATTATTTTGAACAATTGATCCATTACTTCCAAAATTATCCCGATATATTTTATACTTATATTAAGGTTATAAAATAATATTATGAGTTTACCAGTTGTTTTAAATTTATTTTGTATATAAATTGTTATATTTATATAATTACGACGGTTTTCTTAAATACTACACGATTATTATTATTTCACTTAAATTTTGCAAGAAATGTATTTTTATAATTTTTATGATCTCAATATATTTTATCTTGACCCGTTAAAAATTATTTTTATCCAACGATACCCTAAATACTCAAATGTGTATACAACTTAACACATGTCTTCAATTAACTTACAATTAATTATACTTATACATAATATATAAAAAAATGCATTATCATGACTAATACCCCTTGTCGACAAAGGAGGTGAGTCATTTGGTTGTAAATATCCTAATCAAGTATATTGTATTATACTTCAAAATATCACACATTCACTTCATTATTTTGCAAAGTAAAAGATCAAACATTTCTTTCCTCTCCTCTTGCTAGAACCGCAACCACAAGGACCAAGAAGAGTCCATAGATTTTCTCTAATCAAGTTTTAAATACTCTAGTATCACTCTTGTTTAAGGTTTTGCAATATAAACCTTGGGTGATTAGGAAAATCCTTTGATCATAAACCTCATCAAGTTACTTGTAAGCTTTTCATATTCATGATCATATTTCATATTCATTTTCATGTTCATTTCATTAAATTTGAGAAAACATGCAAGTCATATGATGTTTATACCACTTTTACATGGTTTTTAAGACTTATATATATTTATGTCATCCTAAAATTATTCCTTGTAATATATCACTTTTGGTGATGTCTAGGAACCCATGACACCCTAAGAAGGTGTATGGTAGGATTAGAATAGCTTCGAGTTGTTTTGAATGGGTTAGAATAGGTTTGGCGAGAAAACTCATTTCGACAAGTTTTAAAAAGGGTCTGTCCTTATTTACGAAATCTGGAATTTTCGACGAGAGATAAAAATTTTGGCCTATATATTTAGAAAATAAACTTTAAAACGAAACCGTACGCTTGAACGGATTAAAACGGAGCTATAACGAAGAAGTTATGAATTTTTCAAGTTAGGCGATTTAAAACTATAAATTCGAAAATTCAGCATGTTACGCCTATTTTGTACGAGTCAAAATGAGGCTTAGGCGTTATAAATTATTTCGACTTATCAAAAATATATTAGTATATGTTAATGAAACCGTGGATATAAAGAACGAGAAAACGGACTTAAAACGAAGAAATTGTGGCCAATTAAAGTTTAACGAAACTTATATTTTTAACAAAGAACTTGTAAAATATACATGCGATATGATTTTAAATCGAGGTTTTGACCCCTTCGGTCCGAATTGGCTTAAGCGTAAAACACGAAAAGTAGTCCGAATGATGTTTTACTATTAATCGCGAGATTTTTAAGCTTAAAAGTGTAAAATGAGAGATTTAAGCATGGTCAAAGACGGACGATTTTTCTGAAAAGTCAAAGTACCCATTGCTGATGGAAATAAAATTGATGTTTTTAAGCGTTTCGAGTCCGTTTGAGCTTTGAAAACTTTACCAAATGTTATTGTATCACCTATAAATTATTAGGGAACGTTAGAAACCTTATAAAAACGATATTTTATAAGCACAAGGGTTTATTAAAATATAATGGAGTGTTTGGATTGCTTACTTAAATTACTCATTTTAGAGTCTATAAAGGAGCGTTTGGATCGGTGTTGTTTTAGCACACGTGGCTAATCCTATGGATGGCTTGTTGTGGCTTAACGAACCGGATTAATAGTTTTGAATGTGTAATTGTAATTGGGATAAATTATGACTTTCGTACTTATTTTTCACAAGTATTAACACTTATATATTTTCTACTAGACCAAAATGGTTATCGCAAGTGACCATGTTTGGAGCCATTTTTCATATCGATAGAATACTTTTGAGAAAATGATGTCTTCTAGTAAAAGTAAGTTCGCAAGCATATTTTCCAAAATATCCGACCGCTTGTCAAGATGTTATAAGATTATTTTTAGACGATAAGTGTTATTTTCAAAATTCACAAGTGGTATAGATATCATCGAATCGCATGCATAACATTACATCATAACTTATCATAGAACATATCATTCATAATAGGTCACTGTTAGAGGTTGCGCCTTTATTTCGCATTGCCATTATATCATCATTATCATTGCAATGTGAGTTTTCATAGCCCCGATTTATTCAAGTTTTTACATTATTTCAAACCTACGGGAGAATACATTGCACATCATTTTTATTACGATACCAAGTATATCAAATTCATTACATTGCTTAAGTTACCTCATTGCCGCTTAAATGTCCCCATTTCCTAATCATGAACCGTTAATTTCATAGAAGCGAGGTGAGTGGATAGATCTATCGAGGTGACACCTCCATCCGGTTGGCGGATTCCAACCGACGGATGCCTTTCACTTCATTATCATTATTGAGTTGTTTGGCAAAACACTCTGGGGCTAACATCACCAAGCTTCTGTCATGTGCTTAAGCAATTGTAACATTTTATGTGACATAATTGTCATACATGGCCTATACTTGTGGTAGTCGATAAAACATTTACATGAACTCTATGAACTCACTCAACCTTTGTGTTGATACTTTTAGCAATGTATTTTCGTAACTAAGGCATTCACTTCATGGCATGCATGGACATATCATAGAGTCGCGGTGACGACGCATCTCACATGGATTTATACATATTTAAAATATCGCTTGATTTGTATCAAACTTATTTTCCGCATGTTGATTTTCATTTGGGACCTATCTTTGTAACTCGAATGTTTTAATATATCAAAAGATGTTCTTTTCAAACGACACTTTAGGTCGTTCAATATAACTGTGATTGTGATGCTATGACACTCATCCCCCAGGAATTCCATTCCGCTGCAAAACAGGTAATTTGGGGGTGTGACATTTTCATAAAGAGTCATGGACTTATGATGGATGTTACAAACTGAGGTTCATGTGTCTTGGTATATGGTTGCTTGAGGTCGAGTCTTGTATCATGATAAATGATGTTGATGTTGTTAGCATGTCACTTAGATGTATGTTTCAAGTCGCTTCATTCTTTTGCATATACAACTTGCATTTTTCCCAACTCGCTTAAATAACTCGCATCTGCTTTGCATTGATATCAACTCGCATCTGATTTTTTGGTAACTCGCATTCGATTCAAAAGTCAGCCCGTGAAAGTAACAACACGCTCAAAAGCGAGTGCAATAAACCTTATGCGAGTTAAGTAACTCGCATTGAGACATAACCAGAGACCAACTCGCTCATAACTTCATGTACTCAACTCAGATTCAAAATGCGAGTCCACAACATCGCGATACAATTATGCGAGTACATTAACTCGATCGAGTTCCTGAACTCGACAAAGATCTCAACTCGCATTTTAACAGATTAGACAACTCGCTCAATAGCAAGTCAGAACTCGCATCCAGTTTAACCCTACGCGCATCCAAACAGGCAATGAATAGCATCCAGAAACAAAAATAACGGACTCAAGTTTAGACCTATTGATTTAACCAACTTGGACCATTTAAAACTGTTTAAAAATTTTAATCCAGAAACTGTTAAAAACTGTGTAAACTTTTAAAGAGAACCATTTAACCACAACTCGCTTGTATGAAAGCCAGCAACAACAGACCATAAAAAATGTGACCAAGGATGATAACACAACTCGCTTATAAAAATGACCCATAAAACCAGTTTAAGCAACACGAGAAACGACCAATCAACAACAAAACCATGTTATCACAACTCTTATGACACAAACCACATCAAAACCGCATACATGAACCGAATAAAAACCATTCAAATGAGACCCAAATCAACACAAACAACACAACCTGGGCTCTAATGCCAATTGTT
The DNA here is from genome assembly GCA_022545495.1 of Chrysanthemum lavandulifolium. Lineage (NCBI taxonomy): Eukaryota > Viridiplantae > Streptophyta > Magnoliopsida > Asterales > Asteraceae > Chrysanthemum > Chrysanthemum lavandulifolium. The sequence continues at coordinate 375,798 of JAHFWF010000022.1, forward strand.
AGGATCTAATATTTATGTTGTTAGATGATTCGGGTGGTCTAGGACAATGACTAAATAAGAAAGCCATTAGAGAGATGAAGAGAGTAGAGAGGAGGTTCTTGAAAGAGAGTTGCTTATCAAAATGAAAGGTTTATTCAAAGAAGCCACACCCCTTCCATTGATGGAAGGGGTATTTATACTTACAAATTACACGACCTCCCATCGACATGGATCGGTATACATGGTAAAGACCCGTCCTTCCTCCACGGTGTTGCACTATGCTAAACTAGACTAATAACTAACTAATAAAACAAAAATAACGAATTAACGATTTTCTACAAGCTAACTTATGCTAGATAACACTTGGGGTGACCGACTTTACTATGGAATTTTCTAATTCCTAACACTTTCTGATGCATGCCCTCACAATAGCTTGAAGTTGAGTCTTTATTACCCTTTAATCCGATTTTGTAGAACTTGTATGTCATTATGGTATTGATTTTAATGGCGTGTCATGTAAGTTGCATATTAAAGTGCGAGTTGTTTTATGATGATTAGTTTTCGCTTTCGGTTACATGTTTTATTTGTATATAAGGTTTTGCATGATGGAACATAACCCATGAAAAATCTTGATGTCTTATATTGTACCAGGCGAGTTTGTATAGCGTATGCTATTACCGATGGAATATCTCCATATGCTTGTGATTGTTTATCGTGACCTTAAACCAAAAACATTATGGGTGGAAGATGGACATATAATGCTCTCGTGATTTTGATCATACCCTTCGTTGTAATGTTAGTCCGACTTTAGTAAAGTATTCATCTATGGATTCTCGAGCCCTCCACAAAACATACACCTTTTGTGTCCAACCGGCAGATTGAGCCCTCTTGCATTCAAATTTTCATGTGTAGTCCCAACATCTTGCTATTTTTTTTTTTTTTTTTTTTTTTTTTTTTTGTTTTTGTTTTTTCCTCCAAGCAAATCCAGAAAGAAAGGAAAAGCAAAACCGCTTACGACATTGAAACCAAGTGAGCCCATTACCGAGCTCATGGTTAAAAGCATCATGCGGATCTCGCTATTCATGGAACCCATGGGTACTTAGCCACTGAAATCATTAAAGGTAAAGGTCATGGAAGTGCCGTAGTCCTATAGATTTGTGGACTTTTGGAATATTCCTATATGAGTTATCGTTTGGTAGAACTCCATTCAAAGGTCGTGAACCGAGCCACTTTATATCATTTTGTGGGTCACCTCTTAGGTTTCCGAATCACCATCCGTGAGCTTTTCAAAGACGGGATCCCATCGAGGTTGCTTGTGAAAGAACCTCACTACCTCAGCACATATTGGCATATAAAAGAGGAGCCACCGAGATTAAGCAAGACCCTTTCTTTGAAGGTGTTAATAGGGCCTTGATCCGTTGTGATACACCACCAGATGTCCCGAAGGCCATTGAGTTTGAAAGATTTTATGCTCCTTTTTGCATCAACAAGTGAAAGGCTAACATACCCCCTGTGGCTGCTCCAAACCAAAAAGGTTCAGACAATTACTTGGAATTTGATTTCTTCTAGCGATTGAACTAGAATACCTATAAATTTTTGGTTTGTTTCTAAAGTATATCAGTTGGGGAGGATGGTGTATTTTTCTTCGATTAATCACATGAGATTTGGGAGTGGTAATTGTTTGTTGTATTGCATTTGCATTGTGTCATATGTCAATTTTATCGAAGACGGTGATCCGTTATGAACATATAACACCAACTACAACTTTGTTTACTGTTTATGAACATGAAATTTGTAAAATATTTCCAGATAGCAAATATGGTTTCTGATCGCGTCCAAACAGTCAAGTTTAACAGACTTAAAACAGCTCAGACGCAAATGCAATTAAGATCGAGAGAATATAGGAATTCTGGTCGTTAAGTCCCACGGAGGATGAATTGGTGTTAAAACACTTAATCAGATAGTAGAATGATCACTAAGGATAGCAATCAGTAGGGTTTTCGATGGAAAATTATACCTAAAGAGAAAATCTACAAATTAAAGCGACTTAAATGCAAATTAAAAAGATTAAAAGATAAAATCTATTAAATAAACGCTATCACTATTTTTAAAGGCGATGAACGTTTAAAACCTACAACTTAAAACTTACGTTTAAAATAAAATTACGTCTACGTACAAAATAAAAAGTGAGTTTTAAAGAAATAAAAGGCCTAAAAAGATAAAAATTATACTTTTGGAATCCTAATAATAAAAGAAAATTATTAGAAAAGAAAATTATTTTACAACTATTTATTTATTTATTATTAATTAAAACTATTTATTAAGTATTTAAAATGCACTAAAATACAAGAAAATACAAAATTAACCTAGAAAATGAAATTATAACTTAGAAAATCTAAAATATGATAAAACTTATTTTAAAACTAAAATTATATTTTTAGACTTATTATGTATTTATTATTAATTTAAAACTATTTAAAACTAATAAAATGCTAAAAATACTTTTTAAACTAAGAAAATTATGGAAAAATACTTTTTATTACTTTTGTATTTATCTTAACCTAAGAAAATTGAAAATCATTTTTTTTGACTTTTATAATTTTTAGTATTAAAAGCTATTTAAAATACCTAAAAACTGCTTTTAATTACTAAAAATAGCAAGCAGCTTATGAAAAATAATGAAAATTTCAGGAAAAGTCTATTTTAAGATGCTGAATCTATGAAAAATAGAAAACATGGTCTTGTGTAGAGAAATAAGCTATCGCTATAAAGCGCTTATTAATAAGCACTTAAAATACCAAATGATAACCAAAAGCTACCAAACCTACACGAAGCTATATTAAGCTAAAATAACCCTATTTCAATCAAAACAACAAGCTTGAACTTCGTATACAAGTTTAACACGATTTGATGTTTGAACTTTTGATCAAAACAGAATTGGTATACTACTTTAAGCTATTGACAAGACACAAATTAAGCTAAAAGTGAAAAGAAATGATTGAACTTGAAAAGACACAGTTGACTACCTATAAACCAAATATGATGACCAAATAAGCTAACATGAGCTTTTGAGAAGCTTTTCCAAAATCGAAACCCATCGAGTAAAACTCGATTAATACTGAGTAAAATGGGACAGAATGATAAGCTTATGCACCGTAAATAAGCTCCAATTTGAGATTTTAACTTGGAACCTAAAAGGACCAGCTTGGCTATCCAAAGAAACAAAAATCACTGATATTGGCCAACTAATAAGCTTTTTAGAAGCTTATGATTTGGGTATCAAAACTGATGCACAGGACAGATATTGACTTTTTTAATGACACACTTAGTTTGACTTTTATGAACTTTAAAATGATCTAAAACACTGATATTGATGTATTAGGGTGTAATAAAGTTATACTAAGCTATGTTAACTACTCTTGAGCTAATATGATGATTCTTGCAAATCAAAATCCCAACAGTGACTGATTCAAGACCAAAAAAGAAAGATTTTGACTTTTAAGCTAATAAGGACTTGGTCTTATTGTTTGTTTGAGTTCTTTAGACCATATGAGATATGAAACAAGCAAAAGCAAGGACTGCACAACCTCTGGTACAGATAAACACACAAATCCAAACAACCCTTTTATGTAACTGATTTGGTGTTTTACAAAGAGTTTCACTGATTCAGATCATGAACATGATTTCAAACCTTATATAATCATTTTATAAGACTGATGAAACATAAAACACTAGCCATAACAACATTAAACTAAGAATTACTAAATAAGCTAAATTAATCATAAAATAAGCTTTAAAGTAACTACCAATTTAGAAGAACAAGCCACCGATTTTAATTATTAAATATGCTTAACCACACTTAATCAACAGTAAACACAAAGATTTAAGCTTATAACCCGACTTTTAAAGTTAAAAGCCAAAATGGATAAAATTGCTTACAAATGGATTGAGGTCACAAACTGAGAATTAAGACCAAATAACCAATCCTATAGCTTACCAATAAGCACTATACCCAAGGCAATCCAAAAGCTACCTTGCTCCGACTTCTCTGAACACACTCACCATGGATTTTTATTTTTAAGCTATTTATTTGTTATTTTGTGAATTTCGACCGCTAACAAAATGCTTTTATAGTATCTAAAAGCTTGTATAAGCTTTATATGGAGCTTATGTGTGATTCTCATTCAAACTAACATCTTCTAACAACATTTCATTATATTGAGATTTTGGTTTAATTAGTAAAATTGCATAATACGAGATAAGAACTCAAAACCGAAATTGATGATATCAAAAGTTTTAGGTTACACAGAAACATGAAATACAAGATTTAAAGCTTTAAAATGCAATCGATATTAAAGTTTAAGCTAAAACGACAATGAAAATTAAAATTATACTAGATATCTAATTACATTGGTTCCCTTCTATTTATTGACTTCAAATATCTTCCTTGTCGACCTCAAGATATCCCACCAAATCGACCCTTGAAATTAGCCAGATAATCATATTTGCCAAATGTCACTTTTGGCGCCAAAATGTCTTGAGCGTGTTTTCCAATTAATGGCTTTTGGATTGGTGTGGAGGTGGAAGGAGAAAGGTAATCAAGTGGTGTAACAAATTGGAGTTGTTGAAAATGAGGGAAACCACCACCGGTTTTGGCTAAACCAAAGGGAGAGATGAGGCTACAGTGCCTGCGGTTTATTTTGATTTAAAATTTGGGCGGTAATGCTTTTTGGGCTTCAGGTTGGGCTAGTTATTAATATAGGGTCCGTTTGGTATAAACTAACAACAAGGACTAATCATGCAATTTAGCCAAAGTTGAAGGGCTGGTTTGACAAGTTTCAAGCATATCATAAGTATCAAACCTGCCAAGTAAAATTAGTTCAAGGACCATTGTTGAAAATTTCTATTTTTACAAATCCAGGGACTAAAACTGTCAAGTTTAAAACTTGAGGGACCAATATTGTAAATTCTCAAAAAGTTTATCATAAGGACCATTTTTGTCATTTATTAATAGAACAAGGTTAAAACTTGATAATTTTCACTTTTTAAATTAACCAAGGACTATTTTTGACATTTTTCAAAGTTGAGGGACCAAAGTTGTAAATTTGTGATTTTTAAACTTTAAAGGGTTTATTTTGACAACTTTTGAATCTCAAGGACCTAAAATGATATTTTACAAGTTTTTGAATTACTGTGGACCGATTTTGACAACTTTTCAAACTTGGGGACTAAAGCGCCAATTATGCAAACTTAATATCGTTTTCACCGATTTTGATGTTTTGCATTTAAAACATATAAAACACTGTTTTGTGATATTTTATCATTTTGAAGCATTTCGAGTGTTTTCGGATGTTTTGGCATTTTAACAAGATAAAATGATGAGTAACACTCATCAGTTTGAGTATTTGAGTTTACAAAGTTATAAATGTATAGCACAAAATCTATAGATCCGATTTTAGAGCTTGAAGCGGTGAAATTAACAAAACCAATGGTTTTGCCTGCTGAACCCGCATAGTCTTTTGGCTATCAACGTTAATGTCGCTCGAGATGGGCGATTGAAGATGGAGGGGGTGGCTCGGAAGTCAACTGGTCTTACAAGGACACTTTGTGTCCTTCACATATGAATTTAACTTCACAAAACTATGGAGCATTGTGTACTATTTGATCGAAAGTCCACCTCCCTTTGCCTCTTTCTTGCTACTCTTGAGTTCTTGTCATTAAAGGCGGCAGGATTACATAGAGAATTAGGTAGGAGTGAAATCAAAGCATGAGATAGGGAGGTTTAGGCACCTTTTAACGATTTTGTGGCACCCAACACCGGTTTTCTTATATTAAGAATTGGAATGAGGTCGAGAATGGCTTTTGCTTCCATGTCACTCTCAATAAGAAAGGTTTCAACTAGAACCTATAACACCATGAATACTAATAGTTAATATTGGCAATGAAGAGAATATTGTCCAATAAAGAATCGATGATGATCTAAAAACAGAACATTCAGTATGTGGAATGTACCTTTGAGGAAGAGCATAGAGAAGGAAACTTTTGGAGGTATTCACTTCTATTGCTTCTTTCTTGAATCAGGTATCTTTCCTTCTGTTTCGGGTTTGCTTGATTTATTGGTAACCTTCCCTTTGTACATTCGAACATTGGTCACGTATAAGATAGTGGTATACAACATCTGACACATAACTTCATTGTTTTAAGTTCACGTAGTATGTTTTTTTGCATCTGTTGGAAAACATACGATCAAAGTGCAATGATCGCATGTGATAACTACATGTCCTAGCAGAGTTTGTTTCAATTTCACTTATCCTGGATATTTTCTTTTTATTAACCTGGCAGGAAACAAAACCTTGGTGCTACCTGTCCCAGCACTCAATCGATCAACGAATTTCACATGCAAATAACAAGCTTGCAATGCAGGAGTTTATGATTCTTCCAGTTGGTTCACATGTATCACACCTTGAAATATGTGATCAAGAAGAAATACGGCCATGACGCCACCAATGTTGGCAATGAAGGTGGTTTTGCTCCTAACATTTAGGTTTGTCTCTTCTTTACAATATATTCTTATAATCAAAGTTCAATATCGTTTTCTTTGGTTTCAGCATAACTTGATAATGGTGGGTTCAATAGGAGTCCATCAGATATTGATCTATGATCCTTCTTTCCCGAAGGTGAAAGTGCATAGGATGGTGTCATAATAGGGGTTCCATTTATGCTATAACTTAAAAGGTATTCCATTATATTGCCAATGTTAATGACATAATATTGGGTTTTCATGCATTGACAATGTTGTTATTCAAGACCAAGCAATAAAACACTTTTGTTAGAGGAATCGGTATCACTAGAAGGATGTCATTTGTAATTAATTTTTAAGCATGATAACCAATACTTATGTGTGAACAGCTGTTCGATATCACTAGAAGGTTGTCATTTGTAATTGATTTTTAAGCATGATAACCAATATTTATGCGTGAACAGTTGTTTTCATTGGTGGATGACTAATTAATGTGCGTTTGCTATGCAGTTGTGGTAGTATGATACCACATATGAATAAATAAGTTGAAAGTTCTTGCTATATAACCTTAAAACCAACCAAACCTATAACCTCTTCACAGTCAGTTATGCATATAGCAACAGGCTAAAAATGAAGGCAATATTACATGTAGGATATGTGGTTATTCATAAAAAAATCATCAATGTTGTTCAGCTTATTTAAAGTTTATGTTACAAGAGAACATAGTGCAAACACTGAAGAAAGAAGTAGACAGGTCTGTTACAATGGCAGAACTTATAGAATACAATTTGGAAGATGTGGATGCACTATCATGGTGTTCGAGTAGCTCTTGCGAGTGGTATGAGTTGGGATGATTTAACTCGCATGGTAAAGTGAAGAAGAACTGGAAATCTGTTGCGGGTCTTATTGACAAACTACATATTGAAAAAAATCCATGAGTCTTCTTTTGAGTAACAATCTTGATAAAATGGATGATGATGAAATTACTCGACCCGTTGAAAAGGTGTTCTACCGGACTTCTTATCATCAAAGATTTATTTTTATCCGTGCATATACTGTGGTAGTTTAGTCACGATATCTAACTATTCAAAAGAAGAATGATGGATGGTTCTCATATGACTCCTTATTTACGTTATTTGGAGATATATGTTCTTTGTTTAACATTTCATTTCTATTTCTTTTACTTTACATCTTTTGTCTTCAATATCATTATACTTAACTCCTAAGTTAAAATTGTGAGTGCATGTTATTCTTTTCTAGGTAGTAGTTGATATAGCACTCTCGCTCATGCCAATGCTCGATGGTGGTATGAGCAAAGAAAAAGCTCGAGCAAACAAGAAAAGGCTATTACGGCTCATGTAAAGGCCTTTAAAATTTCTTGAAAAGAAGACTACTCAACAACTCACTAAGGTAATTTACATTAGGAATTGGAAATTCCATAAGTGAAGAGTCGGTCACTCCAAATATTATCTAGCATAAGTTAGCTCGTAGACATATCGTTAGTTACGTTATTTATCAGTTTATTAGTTAGTTATTAGTTCGGTTTAGCGTAGTGTAACACCGTGGAGGAAGGACGGGTCTTTACCCTGTATACGATCCACGGAGCCGATAGGAGGTCGTTTTGTGCGTAACTATAAATACCCTTCCATCCATGGAAGGGTGGTGCTTCAATCTAACATTCCATACTTTTGTATACCAAGTCTCTAGCAGAAAACACCCAACTCTCTACTTTCTCTCACTAATGGCAAACATGTATTTTGATCATCCAAGACCACCTGAATCATCAACACAATAAATATATCGATCCTACAATTGGTACCAGAGCCAAGGTTCTTGTGTTGTGTTGATTTGTGTGGTTTAGTATCATGATTTATGGAGTTTTGATACATGTTTTCAAACTGTTTTGGGTATTTTTGTTTGTGGTCGAAAAAGGTAAACTGTTTTATACTATCTGTTTAGTTTGGTCAAAAGAGTCTTGTGCTATCATGTATTCAATATCCATGTTCATCATATGCCCAAAAGCACATTCTTGTGACTTGTTTCTTTATACCAAAAGCGTTAGATGGTATGCGATCAAACATGGTCAAATGGTATGTTTTTAATGGTCAATTGGGTCATTTATGTCATTTACCTTGATCTTTGTCACGTTTTTAGGTGTCTTTGAATATGGTGGAAAACTGTCGGAATATCATATTAGCGACTTGGCCTCATATTTGTCGATTCACTTTGGTTCTCTGTAGCGACTTGGTTATTCGTTGACTTTCTTGAAAGTCAATAGCGAGTTATGTATAAAGCTAAGTAGCGACTTGATACTGAAAATGACCTAGCGACTTGCTTTTGTGCATGGCGACTTGCTTTTGAGCATAGCGAGTTGTGTGACCTAAATGACCTAGCGACTTATATTGATAAGTTAGCGACTTGTGTCTAAATCTGAAATAGCAACTTGACTCATGTTTTGTAGACCTAGCGACTTATCAGTTTTGGGTAGCGACTTAGCTAGCAACTTGACAGAAAATGAAATGAATGAAGAAGAAGTATTGACCTCGACAACAACCAAAATACCCAGATTGGAAGTAAGGTTTTTCGGACACGTCTACTTATTTCATCTTCTTTCTTTCTACCCTTCCGCGAAGATGACTTGTTTGAGCATTTATAGAGAGTGATAAAGACTTGGCTATTTAGTCGCGTTTGTGATTCTTTCTCTTAACCCATGGCGTAGCTATCACTTGATGTCTCACTCGATTGAGAATGTCAAGAGGTTTTGTACATTGGGTACCGTTTCTTGTTCACGAGGAGTAGTACAAGTTTAAGTAACAAATTTGGGGAGTTTTACTTCATGATCAAGTTTGACATATCGGGTTTAACTCTCCATGTGGTCACTACAATAGCCGACATAATGCGTGAATGATGTGTTTACCAAAATGTTGATTGGATGGTTGTTGATGTTGTTGATGTTGGATAATGGACCGTTGATGAACTGCTGCATGTTCTCCTAAAAACAAATATTCACTGAAACCAAAGTTGTCATAACATATTCAAGCTGACATTGTTTACGGTTTTGTCTTGATTTTGTAAAATCCCGCCAAAGAACCTATTTCTCGGTTTAAATCATAGACTTGTAAAATCCCGTAACAATGGAAACATCCTGATAATAGTAAGGTGCATTTCCGGATCTATATTACGGTTTATTCTTGGTTCTTGTAAAATCCATGAAGAAACTATTTTCGGTTTAAACCATAGAGTTGTAAAATCCGTAATGATGGATTCATCACGGAGAAAGGAAAGTGTATTTACGGATCTTATCGATCTTTGGTGCTCGATTTCTTCTTGAAGAAAGGATAAAGGGGTACTTTATGAATTGGATGTGTGTTTGGATTATCGTCATGGCGGTTTGATTATTATATGGTTTTACGGGTTATGTGCTTTTAACCGGTCGGGATGAAAACCATTATCATAGTTCATAAAAGCGTCAAAGGAGGCTAGAATTGAGTTTTACTAGAAGATGTGACAAGGGTTAATTCACTATTATTTATTTGAGGTTGAAGTGAAATATCACGACGCAAGTGTACTTAGTATCCGATGGTATCGGGGATGGATAGATGAAGATTCTTCAAGATCCTTGTTCGAGCTTATTATCAAAAAACGAAGACTTGGAAATCTAGCTATTGTTGGGTGACTTTTACCTTTTCTTTTACCACTTGGGGGAATTGGGCTCTTATCATCTCAAAATAACTATCACTTTAAGGAGTTACGTTGTAGTGCTCAGTGTCACATTCAATTATGGATTTTCAAGAGGTAATGTACGTCTATTACTTGATGGTTGGTTGGTTGAAGAGTATAGAGACATAGAGAGTACTTAGAGATGCTAATGGAAATCGGCATCGCTCTTTGTTTCATATGTGCAAGTTTAAGTCACGAGTTCGGGGTAGTTTACTTGGTCAATTCATCATATTGGGTTATCTCCATCGGTTGTCACTTCAAAGAGCCTCTTGAATGATAATGGTGTGATTACATGTTTTGCCACGAGATGATGAAAAAGAGATTATGGCGTATGAACACTTGATTCATGCCTCGTACTTCAAAGAAAAGAAAAGTGTACGCTTGAGGCGCTTTATCTTACGAAGAAATCTTCTTATTATGACCATTCTCATCAACATGCTTCATACTTTTCCATGCGCTTGATCATCAAGTGAACGGGCTACCACCGATTGTTTTCTCATTCCACTTGCTCGATTATAATGAAGATGGCGACATCATGTCTTTGATTTTGCGGGAGAGAAGTGAATAGAACATTCGGATGATTTTCACTTATTTAATCAAGAATGGCAACTCCGTATGCAATTCTTGAGGGGAAAGAATATGATAATTCGCATGGTTGATCGATTTACGAGAATAAATGGTCAAACGGCTCCAAACTCATGTAAGAACCAAGCTTCTTCTTTTGGTCATCTTTACATGGTGTTTCTTCTAAGAGCCATTAGTTGACATCTTCACAGGCGATATGAGTTTATCGACAAAGTGCTTACAGTTAATGCTTCACGTATACATCAACATGATGATTCCAAATAATCTCTGTTCTTGTTTGATGTGATTGGTAGTTTGGTGTTACCATCTTATGTGTTCGTTCTTGGCACGATTCTTGATTTCCTTGATGAACATCTTTCTGTTCTTGTTTGATTGGGAGGATTTTAGTTAAAGGATTTGCAAGATGTAAGTTGATTGGGATGCTTTTTGGTGATGTTCTTGTTTTGGTGAGTTGAAGATGTTAACTATCTATTCCCCAACTAGACAATCTTGAAGAAGGTCGAGTCTGATCTATTCTACATTTTACATTGCATGCTGAAGACTAAAGGCGTGTTGCATTTATCGATCAAAAGACTTCTTCATAATTCAAGCATTCATCATAAAGATTGTCGGTTTAGGGGAGAGCACTAATTAGGGGAGAGTGAAATATCGAATTTAATCCCCAATTAGACTTGCTCATATTCTTCAGCAAGTTGATTCTCACAAGATTTCTAATGTTCTTCTCAAAAGATTTCGAGTATATGGGCTGATAAGATGTTGCTGATTCTGAAGTGTCAAAACCAGCAAGGGGGAAGGAGATAAGCATCTAAACACGAGTAAACATTGATGAGCTTAATACTTCTAAGTGATTGAAGATATCCGGGAAGGCGAATGTCATTACCGCGAGAGACCCTCAAGGTTTGACTCATAGCGTTTAGTGTTCTTATTCCACCTATGTGGGGAAAGAAGGAAGAGTTAGTTTCGATGATAAAAGAGGTACACAAGTGTGATGATGCTATCACATTCATCGGGGAGAGAGATTGTGTACATTGGGATGCTCAATTGTTTCACTTGAGGGCTTAATCGGTGATTCGGAGATGTAATCACTTATTCAGAGTGGACATCCGCAGAGATTGTCATCCTTGAGAGATAATCGGTGATTCGGCACCTTCTTCAATGTTATTGGTTGTTTCTCTTTGGGCATTAGGGTACTTTGGGTTCTTGAGCTTCATGCACTTTCTTGAGGGAGAGAAAAGTATACATCGTGGTTATTCTTTAGCTATTGGACTTAATCTCCTACTTGATGGTATAAGTTTCTTTGTCTTCGGGTTTGTGTGTTCGAGTTCGTGAGCTCTAGTCTTAGAGACCGCATCAATTCATCTACTTGGGAAGTGGTCTCTTGACAACTTTTTGGAATGGATTGCTTCGGACTTGAGTGGTAATGGAAGTTGAGAAGATTATTTAAAGAGTGGGATGATACGTTCTTTTCTTGTTGATGATGTAACGAGCGAAGAATCTAGATTATCGTTCTTAAAAGGGCGGTGGGATTTATGATAATGGTGTGCTTCTATGTGCACTGGCTAAAGCAAGCTTGAAATATAGCCGAATGCTCATCTAATGGATTTTCGGTTTGGGGAGAAGCTACCAAAGTCTCACTTTCAAGTGGCTCAATTTCTCTCTTCGATTCAAGAGTCTTGGAAGCTTTGGTGGTGAATGTTTAAGAGATGACGAATTCTATCCTCTATGACGTGCTGCTTGATATCCTTATCTCTGTACTCGTATCATCATCCTCTTAAATTATATCATCTACTCTATCTGTGTATATATTTTTCAAAAAGCAAAATACAAAAATATAAAACCAGAAAAACAAAATAGAAAAATATAAAATCAACAAAAACCCATAAAAATTAGAAAATTTGAAAAATACCAAAAATAGGTTTTTCTAAGACATGTCTCCTGGTATCGATAACATCTACGGTCTTAGAAATGTCATTCAATAATGGCACGGGACCATAGATGAAGTTCGAGCAGGAGGTGTAAATATTATTTTCCAAAACATGTCTCAAACTATGGCGTGCAGTTACTTCTGACTGTGACCCGCGCTTAAAACTATGGCTTGCTATTATTTCAGATAGCAACCCGCTCTTTAAAGGAAGGAAAGTGTTGCGCTAAACAATTTTTCAAATATTTCGTGCACTTATCCTAAAACAAAACAAGGAAAGCATGTCGTCAAAAAAACTGCTGTTCCTACACAAATGTTTTTCCGTCTAAAATTCTTCAGAAAAATATTTGTTTTAACAAAATGGTGGAAAATGAGTTGCTTGTATATCAATCAGTTTCAGAGTGTTTATAAAATTTGCAAACTCAATCAATGACTTCAGCATTTTTAATTTTCAAAAATGAGTCATTGATTGAGGGGGAGAATGTTTTCAAATTTATATCATCTAAAAGGACTTATCTAATTATCCTAAATGCTTAACTGAAAAATGATGTTAACCTATGTTGAAGGACTTGGTGCCTAGGATAAGATTGTTAGGATTAGATGATTAGAGTTTGATGAACACATAATTACCATACCTTATATGAACTGATTGATATGTTGAATTGACTTGAATTAGTCGATTGTTGTTTGGGTGATGTCGACCACCATATATATGTATGTGTGTTCACTAACGCATACGGTATATTGGTATATAAGAATGTTCGATCCGGATCCCACAATTGAAGATGATTGGATGCGAAAGGAAAGGGTAACTATATCTTGGGTTGACAAATGAAGAAATGGAGCTTAATTGGACTATGGAGAGTTGGCATGGAACAATGCAGCGGAAGAGGTCTCATTGCATCGTGAGATGGTTTTCTTGACAAGTGAAAAGCGGAACTTAATTTGACCTCGGTTGGCATTAAAATGCAGCGTAAGAAGTCTCACTGCATCTGCAGACGGTTTTCTTCCAAGCCTACAACAACAACATCAACATAAGCTTCTCGACCACTAACGTATCTTTAATAGGGATACCATTTTTAAACAATTTTGAAATAATCGATTAAATTGTTTTGAAAATGGAAAATATTGTTTGAAAATTAATTGGACTAAATTTTGGAAATCACGGACTTTATTTTATCAAAACTTAAGTTATCAATCAGCGACTTCGGTCATCGATTGAGGAGAGTGATTTAAATTAAGATATTTTCAAGCGATATTTCTTCTTAAAGGTCCGTCGTACAACAATAAGTGGTGATCTAAAGATTTAATGTTATGTCATGGTATGATTTCTTTAAAACTCAAAGATCTTACAAAATGAAATTTTTACTGTTCTTGTTTGATTGTGAAATTGTTTTATTTTACTTAAAGGTCTCTTAAAACAATCATACGACACTAACAATCTTTAATGTCTAAATCATTCCTATCTCGTCATCTTTCAAAATTAAATCTTGCACGTCTTTTCCTAAAATTTTCTAAGTGATTTAAATCAATTGGGATCTACAAATCTCAAAGGTTTGAAATTTTGATCGGGAGAGATCGTGATTTAAATCTCAAATCTGTTTTCATGGAATCGGTTTTAGTCCTTTATAGGCACTCTGCCTCCATGTGCCAAACGATTTCAAATACACAATGCACATGTTGAGGAGGAGGATTTATCCAAAATCGGATGAGTATTTAAACCAGCACATATTCTCCCATGTTTTCTAAACCTAATTAAATCATTGAGATCCAAAATCTCAAAGGGTTTGATATTTTGATCGATGGAGAATTTGTGATTTAATAATGAAATTTTATAAAGGTGATCGTTTGATTCAATTGTGCAGTGCTCTCTCATATGTGCTAAATGCTTTGAATCTCGAAGCACATATGGAGGAACATTCAAATGATAATAAACTATCAAGGTGCAAATGCTTTTATGTTTTAATATAAAGTACCTTGATTGAGTTTTAAATGGTTTCTAAATGGTAGTGTGATCGTGAAAGTACTTCAAAGAACTCTTGCCTCTATGTGATAAAATGATTTCAAATATCTTACGCACATATTGAGGGGGAGAATTTTACCAAGAAAATCAAATGGCTTTTTCGTATGAAAATTGTGATCAAAGAAAATATTTCAAAGTCCTCTTGCCTCCTTGTGCTAAACAATTTCTAAATCATATGCACATGTTGAGGGAGGTTTTCGAATGATCAAAACTATTAAGGTACAAAATGCTTTGATCTCGTATCACAAGTACCTTGGTTGTTTTTCAAATGATTTTCAATTGGTTTCTAGAAGGAATGAACAATACCAAAAGACCGATCAATTTACTTTATGCATGGAGTTATAAGGATGGTTAGGTTAGGTATTTGTTCCTCGATTCGCAGAACGGAGGGATCTACCGAGGACTATCCACTAGATAGTGTAGAGTCCTTAGGTATATTGAAAAAGGAGAAAGCGTGAGATATGGGAAGAGTGCGGATTGAGGCAGGCTAGTCTTGGAATAAACCCACAAGGTTCTAGTAATGAAGTCTCGGTAAGCACGAAGAGGTTGAAGAATGAAAAAGAATTGAATGTGAAAAGGGTGAAAAGAAATAGCCCTCAATAATTCAACCTTAGGCGATAACGGGTTCAATACATATGCTACTCGTGTTTACTAAGGTAACTTTGGTATTGAAGACATGTGTGACTGCACTAAACTTCCCAAGCTACTCAAGTTCCTCTTAAAATGACTTGTTTCATTCTCACGGGAACCGACATTATCTATCGACTTTCTCTTAGAGTTGTTGATATTGAAGAAGGAGACCTCTCCCTAGTCTACGAAATAGGAACCAAATGTGCACAATTGAGTCTAGAGCCAAGAGATCATCCACAATATCTCTTTAGGGCCTTGTCAATGAAGACTCTCTTTCACACAATGTGGAAAGAGATTATATCTTATGAGTCCTCGCATTATCCTTGTGGTATTGCCGAACATCCGAGTGATATATTTAATATATTCACAATGAAGATGGAAAGCCTTCTAGAGCCAACATCAAACAAGCTCTTGGTAGGTGACATGTGAGATCTTTTCTAAAGATCAAACTTGTCATGGCCGGATAAGCGATGGGGTGATTCACTAGTTAATCAACCTTGGTCCAAAATGAATTGGCGAATACTTTTGGAAAAACCGTTCGATGTGCAAACCTTCTTTTCTCTAGTACGTCGAATGTGTACTTATGTTTTCAAACACAAAAGTATCTACGATTGAAAAATACTTTTGGAAAAACCGTTCGATGTCGCGAATGTCTTCTTTCTCTAGCACATTCAATGTGTACTCTTTTCAAATTCAAAAGTATTTTGATTGAAAATTGATCTTTCTCATAAAACCTTCGTCGTATTGCAAAACTCTTTCTTCTAAGCAATACGCGATTGTTTTCAAATCATTTTCATCAATCGGTGAATCTCAATTCATTTGGTTCACTCACTCCGTGTTGTCTTCTTTGAGGCGTTCGGTTTGAGAACAACTAGAACAAGCTACGAAACCTGTCAAGGAGATTCTTGATTATACGATCACATGCGTGCTTGTCTTGATCAATGGGGAACCGTGGGCGTGTACCTCGATTCGACGAAGTGATCAAAGACATTTTCGTGTATTTTATTGCTAGCGCTTGTTTGCGGTACATTTGGACGGTTGCGACTAATCGAATTGAGTGGTCAATCCAAAACCGCATGCTCGGCATCCACACTTAATTTGAAGAAATCATGGTGGTGCATATCTACATAACACGGCTCGATATTTCATACTATATACGCTTGATTCTTGCAAATATCATGAACCGAGAAGGCTTCGCTACTCGATGGAAAGATGTCATGATTCAAAAGTGTGAGCATGTCGGTCCAAAAGTCACAACTTCACATGATGGCAACACAATAAAGGGTGATCGAGGAGATTCAATGTGGTGATGATCTCAATAAGCTCGAAGATCATCAATGATGTGGATCGGTTCAAAGACCTCCATAAAGTACTAATCTATGCGAGACTTGGAAGAATCATCGCTACGCATAAAGATTGAAATTGAAGAATTGAAGTCTCTGAGCTCAAGAACAAAGTCAAGAATAGAATGCTAGGATTCAAAATATATAACATGGGGTGACCTCCTTGGGGAGATTGTTAGGAATTGTAAATTCCATAAGTGAAGAGTCGGTCACTCCAAATATTATCTAGCATAAGTTAGCTCGTAGACATATCGTTAATTCGTTATTTATCAGTTTAT